>JAPZEB010000025.1:12883590-12895905 GCA_029783705.1 Chaetodon striatus | reverse complement strand
TTATTTATTTATTTATTTATTATTATTACTATCTATATATCTTCTATTTATATTTTGCAAATTGTTTATTCACTTTTTTTTCTGATACCCTGTGTGCCAATGCTGCTGAAAGCTTAATTTCTCTGAGGGAGTCTTCCCAAGGGATTAATAAAGTGCTATCTAATCTAATCTATCTAATCTAATTGTGTAAAAAAGACAAAAGAAAACAATACAAGAAGAGAAATGTAAAAATAAAAAAGTTTTAAACTTAAAAACTGATGCAATATTCACCGGAAGCTATCGGATCAAAATTCATCCAAATGGCTTGTTTTACACAAACTTTCTACAGCTGCTATGTTCACTGTTTGGACTGATCGTACAGTTTATCAGTTGTTCTGTACTGTTACTGTTGTGCATTGAACAGAATATGAAATATCCATAAAACATGTCACTTAAATCAGGGGTCGTCAGTTTACTCACTCAGTACATTTACTCAATCAGTGCGTTTACATGCAGCTTGAGAAAGTAAATGCAACATACAGTAGGAAACGCTGATCCAAGTTTTAAACCATGTGACACGACATTATTTTCCTTCAACTCACCAATCCTGAAGTTAATGTAGCCCTCTCCTCCACTGAGGATAAGCTGAGAGGTAGTGACGGTGCTGCAGCCCGGAGACACGATCAAACAAGCTGTGGGGCAAAGATGATTTCACGGTCACTACGAGACAACTACAGCACGTAACTGCTTCCTGAAAGATCTCCATGATTCAGCAAGTTGTTGAAAATGTTTGGTGTGTTTGATTTAAGACGATCAGATTCTTACCAGGCGCAGCGATGATGAACCTGACAGCTTGTCTGTGTCCATGGTAACACAGCTGAGCCGATGACATGGAGCAATATGGGATGGAGACATCCTCTGATGCTGCAGACGGTCACCAATATGATTAATACTAGAGCGAGCACATTTCTGACAACGTAAGAATCAAGTCTAAATAAGACTCACTTATGGATAATGGGATGGAGAAAATGGCACCACCTCCTGTGCCCACCCACAGACGGCCAGAGATGACTGTGAGAGATGAGATCTGGAGGGGTGCGAGCGTCAGGAAGGATTGGCCTACAGAGGGAGACAGAAGCGTGTTAGCTGAGCTGCAGGAGCGAGTTTAAACCAGAGTGTCCACAGGCATCAGACACTTTAATTTAGTGCTTTTAAAGACATGTTCAAGACAATTTTTAATCAAACTGAAGAAAAATTTTTGCCAAAAATCCCTTTTCTTATTCCAGCATTGAAGGTAAGTATAAAGGTTAGTATACATGTAGTCCCATGCAGAGGATTGTGTTTTTTAGAGTGAGTTAGATTTAACTTAATTCTTTTTAACAGGTGCATGTAAGTATAAAGTAAAAATGCGATATCAGGTTCAGTGGTAGGTTTTAAGATTTGAAACATTGGAAATGTGGACGTTCATGCAGAAGAGCTTGACTCATTTTGACAAAAAGAAATAAAAGATGGATAAATCTCAAGTTTGTGGCAGTTCAGACCAAACAAATTCAAAATTTAAGACTATTTAACGAATTTTAAGTCCTAATATTTATAAAATTGTTGAATAATTATTTTATTATATAATTCTATAATTATTATTGAATTAATTAGTATTATAAGACATTAAAGGAGCTGTAGACGCCCTGTTAAACTCAAAACTGCCTGGGACAAAACAAAGACATTAAAATGGTTTGTTGAATTCAGATGAGGCATGAACACATAATATTTTCACTATTTGTGGTCCCCTGGCTCTACATATAACGGCTCTTTTTTTATTTTTAGCAGGTTGACCTTTTGTCTGTCGATTATGATTTGCTGCCACACACTCACAGAGGAACCTGCACTTAACTCTTGAAGCCACAAAGGCTGCTAAAATATATAACTGTTGAACACAGGCAAAGATCACTTCACTAATACCACAGGCTGAAATTTTTTCCTCAACAACAAAATCACTATTAGTGTGACAAAAAACAGATTTAGTACCTAATGTTTTAGTGACCAAGGCACTAAAATCGACTTCCTGTAGCGGCCGTCCTGTGGACCAGTCAAACAGTCTGAGGATTGGGTCGAGTCGACAGGATGCCCAAACACCACTTCCACCAGCACACAGGAAACGGACCTGCTGCTCACTGCGCTCAGACACTGAGAATGTTTGCTGTGGGGTCAGATAAGGAGAAACGCTGAGTTCAACGATGTGTGTGAACATCAGATGTAAACAATGTAGGTAACACCAATGTTTCTTACCTCAACCTTCTTGCTGTCAATGTCAACCACGTGGACTTTGTTCCAATATCCCACCCACAAGCGGCCACCTTTTGCAAGGCAGCAGCGAATGGGCTGCACAGGGTTTGATCCAAGAGGCATCAGCGAGTGTGACTGTAGATTCCAGCCACCTGTAGATCACAGCAATCACTGCTTCATTATTTATGTCACTAAACATTAACGGTCGACTCCATCTGCATTTATTTCCTGTTTTTTTTTTTTTAAATGAAACTGCCCACTCAGCTGTTAGCAAAAAGTCATGATGTGTTAGATTGTGAGGTTGTATGAGGTCATTATCCACAGTCAGTGTAATGTTTTTTCAGTTTTATCTTGCCGTCACACATCCCTATCTAACGGGGAACTGAAGCCGTTATATTGCTGTCTTCAAACCATGAGACTCTTTTGACAAAAACACTGATTTTACCTTGCAGAACACAGGAAGTTATTCGTCTGCTAATGCCCAAATTGGTTTCCTTGTTTGTATTGTTGTGTTACTTCCAGATCTGAACTAACACGACATCCACAACCGCACATCGCTTAGCTTCCATGCTGGTTAGGGGGTTAAGGCCGAACCACACCAACCAACATCAGTGAACTAAGAAGGCTGACTGTTGTGGCACCTAACGTGGCCTAAGTCTCGGTCAAAAAGTTGCACGTGAACACACCGCCGAGACTACAGCCAATGGCCAACTCACATGTACGTTCTACGCCTATGTGAGAGGGAGTAACTCTCCATAGCAGCAGGCGGTGGTAGCCTGTCTTTGTCATTCAAAAAGAGAAATTGGAAGACGGACAGGGCGGATTTAAGACGTCACTTGTTGGCTCTCCTCATTTCCATTTCTCTTCTCGTGCACTAAGCTGAACTGCCAATCTCACTGACAGACTAGTGACAACAGTGACACACCACACCACCACAAAAACTGTGACGACAGGCTCTTTCCGATGGCTCGACATTGATAGACGGCCGACAGTCAGCCTAGTGTGTCAGGGCCTTTAGAGGGATATAGTTTATTTGGAAGATCGATAACACACAATTCTCAAAGACGGCTTGGCTCAGTCATGAAGGGGCACTTTAGGCGGACTAGGGAGTTTATACGTAGCAACCTAATCACTCACAAACCTACACTCGGTCATGTAGGAAAACATTTGTAGGAGGGCTCCGGAAAACTGCACTATGACGCTGAAAAATATGCACTTTGACCAAGATTTTAATGCTTGGACTTGAATACATAGGGAATAAAATGATATAAACACCTCATAAAATTACTCGTAAACAATACTGATGATAATAATAAATGGGCCACTCTTTAATTTATGTAACGAATGCAAAATAAAGAGAGAAAACAGAGAGACATTACCTGAACTGTGTGAGAAAAATGCTAAAGTCCCATCAGCTAAACCAGCAATGACCTGACCCTGGGAATACCTGTCAGATTGAATCAACAAAAACAGGCTTATTTTCAAAGATCTTTAGATGAAGACATGAAGATAACTCAATGTCACATTGTGACATACAATAATTAAATGCTAATGCTTCAATATAAGTATGAATATGTTTCAAATAAAGCAGACTGAACTCACAAGAGCGAATGAACACCTTCTGAGAGAGAAACAGACTGCAGACAGCGCCTCCTGCCAGCAGAGGCTGAGTGTACCAGTATACTGTGAGACAGAGAGAAACAAGGGGGGGATCAGAGTCAGAGCGCTTTGCCAACACTGTGTTATTTGTTGAAGCGAGCTGCTCATCCAGCACACACTACCTTCCTTCCTGAGTTCCAATCCACACAGTTCCTGCAGTGTCACCTGACATAACAAGACCAGAGAGGAAAGGAAGTGAGCAGTGTCCATTTCCAAATGTTTCCAGTTATCAGTGAGGCATGCGGGGTTAATACAAGTACAGAGCACATTAGATAAGTTGTCTGAAGGCAGCTGCTGCAGCCCAGTGTGCTGGCACTGACCTATGGGAGGCACAGCACAGAGGCAGAGGGCCGGAGCTGTGGGAGGGAGGCTGAACTGGTCCAGTACCGTGTTGGACCGTGCCGGATCGATCACTGTAATATCACTGCAGGAGGCGGGGCCAGAGACTACCCACACAGAACACTGGCGGAGAGGGACGAATATGGAGTTTGGAAAGATGAGCAACGTGAAACAACATGTCCATGGGTGGTGTTACTTATGGTTGGATGGCATTGTACACGGTGATTAGAGCATGACTGCGGTTGTTATTTAACCAGGATAATGACAGACTTACCGTGGCCTCTCCTGAGATGTCAGGTGTGACTGCAACCGCACAGTTCAGCTGAAGAGAAAAATACGTTTTGTTTAAATGCACTGGAGGCATGACGTAAAGGGCCTCTTGTGTTGAAGAGTTTTGCAGTGGGAGGATTTACCTTAGCTGTGGAGTCTCTGTGATCCAGCAGTCTGAGCTGCATTAGGACAGGCACGTCCTTCGGCTCCGGGACGGGTTCTTGGGATTCCTACAGTGATGACAGTTAATCAGCAGGATATTGTTAGGATTGTGGAAACGTACACGTCTTGATATGTTCAAATCTCTGTGGTAAAAAGTCGAGATTGTTTTTTCATTGGTTTAGTTCAAATACTGCTGCAGGAAGGAGTCCTCAAATGGAAAACAGGGGAAATGAGTTAGCATTTTTGCTATTACGGATCCCTTGTCTTGAAGTTAATTGTTTATCTTCAATTGAAATGAAATGGTTTTTAGTTCGGTGCTTGAAGTCGGGCCTGTGATTAAAATTAGCTTGAGAGATGGTCTTTTCACAAAACTGGGCTGTCTATGCACAGAAATTACTTTTGAAATTGGTGCTAGAGGAAAACAGAGGAAAGGGGCTGTGGCATTTGCTTTTGCTCAACAGGTATAAAACCTACAACTACCAGAAGGCACTGTGCAGGCCAATAAACCCTCCTGCTGATGGGTGATGTAATGCGAGGAGTGTTCAGGAGGTTTTTACAGTGTTCCTCTGACGCAGTTTGGCTCGTCACAAAGGTAACGTTAAACACGATTCTTATTTTCAGGAGACTATCCACAATCATAAAAGTGGTGTTCATTTGCGATTATGGCCTTGTTGAAAAAACATGCAAGCATCATAAAGCTTTGTCACAGAGCTTGTTTACAACATAATCCAACATCCAATGAAAAAATACCACTGGCTTTTTGTCAAGAGAGCCAGGGAGACGCTAACTTCCGAGTACGCCTACAAAAACACTTTAACACTGCAGCACTCCATTAGGCCCATTTATAATCATGAACAAAATTCCCTCTCAGGTTGCTGCACTTCTGTGTACCTATATGTGCTCTTCCTACTTCCTACCTGTGTGTTAGCCAGCGGTGTGCTCCAGCCGTGTATCTGCCGCTTGCTGAGTGATCCCCAGATGTGGGAGCGAATTTCCTTGTAGAGTTCTCTTCTCCTGACACGAGGGGAGACAGCAGCAGGAGAGGCAGATCTAGAGAGAATGCTTTTACTGTTAATCAGCTTGACTTGAGCCTTTTTTTTAATGATTTGAATTTGTTGCAAATAATGACAGAGCATATGTAAGAGTGACACAGCCAGAAACACTCGCTTACTCAGCATAAGTTTGACTGACAGCCGGTGGAGACCCCACAGGAGAGCGAGTGAGCGATGGCGATGTTGGCATGGCGAATATAGAGGCAGGAGGCGGGATTAAGGGCTCTCTGGACAGGCCGAACAAGCGGTTGAACCTTTAATTAAAGAAAAAAAAAAAGATCAATCTTTATACAGACCATCATACACAAGTGACTTGAGCATGTTACCAAATGTGCAGTTTCATTTCTGGAGCTCTGTGTTGTGTCCATGTAAAGGGCTTTACTGACAGGTTCAACAAAGCAGCAAAGACTCTTCCCTCTCAGGCATGCACTGCTCTGCTGACATTGTTTACCTTGTCAAACACTTGGGTTGCTTTACAGGACACTTAAGGAGCGGCATGTCTGCCTCCATGTAACTCTCCTGAGCTCCAACCTCTGCATATTAAAGTACACCAAACCAAATAGACCTTTAAACTGCTGTTATCTCTGTGACCATTTAAGAATCCGACTGCTACAGCGCTACATTCCCACTGCTTTTATATTTGATATTTTACGTGTTTATGGACTGCAGGTTGCTGTATCAACAGGAGGTCAAGGCAATCTGGCAAACGACACATCTTGGTTATCCCAACTGATTTTCTTACATGGCTTATTGTTTCATTCATTGTCGGTTTGCTTCAACGGTCCCCTCCAGGCACGTTTTCAAGTATGTACAAATATTCTGCTATGATTAATATTTTGAATAACATGATTTTCCCACTTAAATAGTTAAAAAATATAAATCTGAAAATGGTCTGGAGGCTTTTCTACTGTTTCTCCCTCACTGAGAAATCGGCCATACCTATATGTGTCTCAGTCCGAACCAGCTTCAGATGAGGAGTGTGTTGTGCACTCATATTGGTGAATAGCAGACGAATCAGCATGGTAAGTGTAGTTACCGATATTTATTTGTTTGTGTTGTTTGTCAGCTTGTAACTGGCAGCGGCTGACACAGCGTCGGTGGTCAAGAGATGTACAGTAATATCTGTTACAGTGTGACAATGTGTTCACATTGTCACACTGTGTCTATGTGATCGTAAACCACAGGTCTAATCAAAGTTTGCAGACAGACATACTCCATCTGACTGAGACTTTTATATTGCCTGTGATTACGCCACTCTGCACTGAAGGTTTCAGTGCCGGCATTTACATAATAGACAGCGACTGGCTTTTGAATGAGTATCACCTTGCTCGGTTCACGTTCATATCTCAGACATCTAGAGTAGAGAGGAAATTTAAAGTAGTCTGTAATAACAATATATGAGTGTCACAAGGCAGCTTTACTACCTGCTTTATAATAAATTACCCTCCGAGGCTGCACCAGCCAACTTTTTGTTGCAAGGACATTAACTCTACTGCAGTTTTAATTGACAAGAGGGTGGGTATGCATTATAATAAGACAGGACAAACACTTACTTTCTCCAAACACTCTGCCTTTTGTCCTCTGTCAGCCTCTCCTCCTTTGTTGCTCTATAAAGAAGAAAAAACAAACAAATGCTAAATCAGAGAGGAGATTGAAAACCTGAAACACAACTGCTCTGCGTTTATGCAAATCATAATTCTCTATCAAAACAGACATGAACTTCAGGTGTATTTAAATATACGATGTTGGTTTAGTAGTTTAGTTACCTGAGTGTCTGACTCCGCCTCACAGCCTCCTGCAGCTCAAACAGACGCTGCTTGTATTGGTTCTTCTCCATGACCACACGAGCCATTTCAGAGCGAGAGAAGTGGCGCATGGAGGTGGGCAGAGAGGCCTGAGTGGAGAGATTTATGCTGTTTAATGTGGTAATCATAATTAACACAGTGATGCTACTGAATTTTAAAAAGCTTTACAAATGTAGTGCTACTGCTGCTGCTGCATGATGCAGCAAATAAACAAACTCTTCTTACATCAGGATCCTCAGGTTGGCATGTCTCCAGTTCTTTCCGCAGTCTGTGAAAAACAGCGGATATAAATCACAAAGTTATTGTAACAGCATGTAGTATTAGAATATATGACAAAATAATGACGTTTTTTATCTTTCTGAGAAGAACAAACAACATTAAAATGGGAACATATCTAAAACAATCTTCTCCACCTCTTAGTTTCCTCCTCCTTCTCCTTCATCCGCCCCTCCAGTCTTGACACTGTTTCCTGAAGAGAGGTCACCTCCAGTTTGAGAGCTGAGCGGTCATCAGTGAGCTCGACTACCCGAGATATCAAGGCCTTTCGGGCAGCGTCTACCAACTCGCTGAAAAAAGAAACCAGAGCAAAAGATGAATAATTGAAGATTATGAGGACAACAGTCCCAACAAAGTAGTGACAACGTTTTTTTTTCCTTTTATTGATTTGTCTGCACTGAAGCAAGAAACAAAAGTGTTTGGAAAATCCCTTGCACACTGGACTAGTCATAACAAGGTCAGAGAGGATTAAATATAGGACTCACTGGGTGACTTTCAGTTCCTCATACTGAGAAAGAATCTCCTCAAACTGGTCTGCACTGCCTACACAGAGAAAAAAGAATTAAAAACGCCTGAACACACAAAGAAAGAACACTGAGAGAAGAAAAGGGTTGGACTGGTGCTACAATTTAATCACCATTCACACCCAACAAGAAATGTCTACATGAAATGGTGTTAATCAGTACAAAAAGGAAGTAAACCTGAAACTAATGACTAAGAAAATTTTCACAGATGTACTTGCACTTCATGTTAGCAGGGTATAAATAGTTTCTCACACCCTGATGTCTGTGATCACTTACTCTGTGCTTCAGTGCTGCACACAGCACAACACAGGCATTGTTTGTTTCAGCAGAATGATAACTGGCTAATTCCTGGGCAGTTAGCATTTTGTAAGCATAAACTAAACCTCTGGTTCAGATGAAGTGAAAGTACATCGACCCTGTTTGTGAGAACGCTCTATGAATGTGTGTAATTACCTCTGATGCTGGCCCCTTGGTCTACGCTCTCCACATAATCCCGACTCAGCTCTGACAGCTCAGAGAACACAGAGTCATTGTTGCGCAGCTCCCACTCCATGCTATCATCCTCCTCCTCCTCCTCCTCCTCCTCCTCTTCCTCCTTGTCCTTTTCCTGCCTCTCCCCACCCTCCACCTCTTCTTCTTCTTCGCGCTCCTTCTCCTCTGCCTCCCTCATCTCATCCTGCACGCTGGTCCCTCTCGGCAGCTCTTTGGTGTTCGCTTTAACCGGCGTGCTGATGGAGATGCAAATGAAAGAGTAAGAATCGACGTGCTCTGCTGTGATCGTGAGCGGAGGTGAACTTGGGGTTAATTTATGATTACCCACACCGTGAAATCTCCAGCCGGCAAAATCTAGTTTATGGTTTCAGATTTTTTATTACCTTGCGTTCATGCTGCCGTGAAACTGCCTCAGCTCAGGAGTGGAGCTTATGATGTCATTGATAAACTCATCTGCGGCTGGCTTTGCTGCAGAGTCAATCATCTTTTCCTTCTTTGCTACTACATCTTCCAAACAGGGAGGACCAGACTGTGAATGTGGTCTCTGAATTATCTGGGAATACAGAGGAGGAAACAACAGCAACTCCTCTGTCAATACTGTCTTTAAAATAATTTGAAATATGTGAGAATGAGAATTTGATTACCTTTTCATTTCCACTTGATTCTGATGGGACTTGATTGGATGGAAATTCAGCATTCTTGGGACGCAGGTGATTCCTAAACACAACATGCAGTGTTACATCGTAAAGGAAGGTCACCTGAACAAACAGTATCAATCTGTCTTAACATCATGCACCACTTTCTTGGTTAGGGTTATTTTGTTATTATCTTCCTATTTTCTGTGTTAAAGATGTTTATGGGCGTGTACCCCTGCAGCGCTCAAGTGTGGTCGGGGCTTTATAAAAAGGTAACAAACAGGTGTCAGACCTGGCAGCAGGCATCATGAGACACAGCACAGAAAAAAAAACAAAACGCAGCTACAACAAAGCAAAACTCAAAACAAGAGTGAATCTGCGGTTGGATTTCACTTTCATTTCCCCTGGCAAATGTGTCTGCAAACAGTAACAATCCTGCATAGTATACTTTTACATCCACAAATGTTTACTGTGTTACAATGGGGGTACATATCCGGTATCAAGACAGGTTTAGAGTAGGATATCTTGACTATATTGCTGACCATGGCCCATAGTACCTTGTGTACAGCTCAAAATAAAGCTGCTGTCATGAAATACTTACAGCCTTCATGTGTGAGACACTATCTACAGCATGAGAAACGAGTCAGAGATAAAGAAGAGCTGAATAAGAACAACCTTAAAGGAGAATCTCGTTCAGAATCCTTCCTCTTGTCCAAAAGTTCTCGATATGTGTGAGCCAGCTGAAGGAGAGAACATCAGGGATATGTAAGAAACAGAGTAATGACAAAAAGCAGGCAAATATTTTAGGGCTGCACAATCATGGCTACAAAGATAGTCATGATTATAGTCAATGATTATTTATTGTGATTATTCATTGATTTTAGGGATAAAAAATATTTCTAGTGCTGTTTCACTTGTGCTCATTACTGCAAATGTCGGTGCATCAAAATAAGACTGGTCCTTCCTCACAGTGCATCTCCGAAAAGCAAAATGTGAATAAAATTCTTACCAAAACACTTAACTCAAAATTAAATCAATAAAAAATTAAGGTGTCCAAGCAGCAACTGCCTGCTTAGATTCTTTTTATTCCGATTATTTTTAAAATTAAGACTTGAAATAACATTCTTCTTCACCTGAATTCAGCGCATCCATCAGAAGCAAAATATAATCAAAATTCTGCCCCAAATTTAGGCTAGCTAAAAATAAATACGCCATTACAGAATGCAACCAAATGAAAACAGTGTTTATGAGCGAAGCAGGCATTTTAAAAATAAATATCAGAGGTGATCATGTTCATTTAACTGAAGGAAGACAAAACTGTGATGGTGAATAATATTCCATTAATTGTGCAGCCCTAAAATACAATAACACGGTGTTTAATAAGTCACTGTGTGATGATACAAGAGCCGGATCTGACCTTGTTGTGAGTATGTCTCAGTGTGCTCAGTTCTCTGCTCAGATTTGCCTTCTGCTCGTCCAAGGCCACCACTGCAAGAAAACACAACATGTAGCTTTAGAATTACCATCTACTGAGTCAGTACCACTTAAAACTTTTTAACTGTAGCTCTACTTTAGCATTAGCTTTAGCAACTGTAGCTCGACTTTTACATTTAAAAAGTATCTAGTCACTCCATGGATAAGAAAGATGAATGACTGGAAGGCTAATGTGTCATTTGTCACCATTAATATTCAGTTACTCACACTGGTCAGCTTGCTCTCTCGCTTTCTTCTCTAACTCCCTCTCTCGGCGCTCTCTCTCCTTGTCCCTCCCCCTCATGGCTCTCCTCTCTTGTTCGATTTGGTCATCCAGCTCCAGATACCGCTGAAAAAAACAGACAGCTTTAACACCTCTGAGTGAAAACAGCCACCTACTTTTACAGCTTTTAAATGCACATAATCTGAATCACGGTATGCTACACTATATTGACACAACTCCATCAGTCTCCACCTCCTGACTCTCCTTCCTGAGCGCTTTCTCTGCTTGGTATCTCTCCAGCAGCTCCTCTCGCTCAGCTTTCTCCCTCTCCGCCTCCTCCTCCCTGTCCCTCAGCTGGGCTTTGCAGCTGGCCAGCCCCTCCAGGACCCACACAAATATGGGCACCAGAGACTCCACCACACCTTCGCCATGGGCCTCAATAACGGTCTGTGATGGGGCAAAGCAGCAGAGTGAGAAACCATTCAGAGAAAAACCATGACGGTATAGACAGGGAAAAAAAACTTGCAGAGCTGCTTTACCTGTAACTCTGAGTACAGTTTTCCTGCCTATTCACTCACAATGTTGGGGTCCAGCTCCACCTCCCCCGTCCCACACAGCACCCTCTCACTGTACTCCATCGGCCTGTTATCTATTGCATAAACTGTCACAACAGGTTCCCCAAATTACACTGAAGGTAGATTTTACAACTCTGAGAGCCAATTCTGTTGCTCTCCTGACTACACTTCCTCACTAACTACTACAACTAGTTTATCTGGCTTTCTAACATTTCTGCTGACACCAGCACCACCCATCCTTCACAGCTTCATGTTCCATTCGTCCTCGACAAGGGAAGCATCATCTTAGACTGCATTTATCTAGCTGTGTCTGCACTGTGAAGTTTATCTGATGTCAGGGGGTGTTTTAGGGTCCATCCTAGGAGAGAAAGGAAGAAAATACAATCATATATTATAACGACAATCTCTCCCACACTGCAGTTAATTTAGTTACAGAAGGACAGTCAACTGTTTTGTGCAATGTGCAAGTTCAGACATGCATTTTTCCAGCTAATTATCATAATCTAATAAATGATTGAACATGGTCATGTGGTTCTCTGCTTTAATCATCTGTAACTAACGTAGTTTA
>JAPZEB010000025.1:12821555-12835207 GCA_029783705.1 Chaetodon striatus | reverse complement strand
CATACTCAGCTCTGCTGCTCATCCCACAAATGCATGTTCCTTACAAATGTGGCATCATTTAAAAGGGAAATAAACAGGCTTTCCAAGGGTATAAGATATAAGAAACAAATTTATAATGGATCTGCTACATAATGAACAAAAGTAATGAGACAGTGGTTTGCCGAAATGTAAAATGTCAACATTTTTTCCCGGGGTTAGGTTCACAAATCATTGGTGAGAACACAGGGTGTGTACAGGTCCTTAAAAAGACTTAAAATGTTGAAATTCAGTGTCACAATAAGGCCTTAAAAGTCATTAAATAGTCTTTTAAATCTGAATTTGTGAGGTCTTACATTCTACAAATATTTTATCTAATTTCATTTTGCCATGTTTTAATTTCTTTTATGTAAAACTCCAAATTTCTAATGTTACAAATCTTAAAAACAAACTGTAATACTGTAATTTTCAGTCAAACTTGCACTTACTTGTTGGCAAAATGTAGACTGACTTAACTCACTCTAATAACCATATTACTACAAACACTTACCTCTGCACAAGACCACATGTATACTACATGCCTGCAATGCCTACCTGCAATGATTTGTCCAAAAATGTGTCCTAAGTTTGGTCAAAATGTGTCTTGAACGGGTCTTAAAAGCATTAAATTTAACTGTCTGTGTAGACACCTTGGTAAAGGCTATCAGATGAACAACTACACTCAGTTGTCCATGTTGGCATTTTGTTTTCAACATAAATTTGTTTTGTCCTGAAGAAGCATTTTAAGTCTGTTTAACTTTATCTTTGAGGCATAAAAGAAGCAATTTTAATGCAGTTTCCTTGTTAGAGTTGATGAATAAAAAACCTGGTTGACACAGTTCGATATTTGGAGATTTCTAGATAATGAAGCCAGTTTTTTTTTTTTTTGGCAGCAGCAGTCAGACGAGCACACAGTGTTTCCTCACAGTGTAAACGTGTCTAGTTTTACGAAAAGTCAGCCAGAAACAGATAAATTTAGTCTTCTAGAGCACTGTGTCAGTTTTATTTTTTCATGTGAATTTATCAGGAAATGCAGTGATGCACAGCTGAGCGTTTCCTTTCATCCCACCACACTGATCTCAAGCAACTGCACTTTACCTCAACGAAGTCATTGTCATGCACGTTTGTTTTTACAAAAACCTTGTTAGAGGCCTGTTTTATCTTCATACGTGACCATGAAATCAGGTTCCACCAGCTGAAATGCGTTACTCTAATCCCCTACCCCGATTATGGAAATCAGGTTACGGCAGAAAGCCAACAGTGTCTTTACTATTTAAGTGCACGTAAACAAACATCAAGCTTTATATTTTGGCTACAAACAGCCGACTCTTTCCCAGAATGTAATTAAAAGCCCAAAATGTGAATAAACTCGGTCTTTTTAGTCTCAGCAGAGCTGTAAAACTAAATCAGACCTGGCTTTTCAGCAATCGCTGTGGTTCATGCAGTGATTACTTTACAAATTTTACTTCTGTCCTCCATGTTCGGCTCAACCAGACGAAGCCTCTCACATCCTGGGAACACATACAGAGACGGATCACACGGCTTTCAAGTGCTGCCAAAAGTAACAGTTGCGGCGCATGGACCTTTTGTCAGCTGTGTAAAATGTACTTACAGTGAAATATTGTAGCCGTAAACTATGCCAAAGTTCATGGGTAAACATCCCGGAGCTGATTAAATCCTCTTTCTCCTCAGAGGACTTTGTTTGAACGCCTCCCCGCGGTCGGACCTCCCTTTGTGAGTTGTCCTGTCTGCTGATGTCGGTTTATTTGTCTGCTCTGCTTCACAGGAGCTGCTGGAGAAGTTCATGGAGGGAAACGTAAGCCTGGATGAGTTCCTGGACTCCTTCCAAAGCTCCAGGAAGACGTATCATATCCGCCGGGCTCAGGCGGAGAAGATGCAGGAGGTCGTGCAGGCCAAGCGGCAGCCGAGCAAAACCAAGAGAGCGGAGGAGAGCAAAGAGGTAAAGAAGGACTCGGAGCAGCCGCAGGAGCCTCAGCGGCCCAACGGCTTCGTAGCACAGGGACCTCTTAGAGTGTTCCAGGTACGCTACGGCCTCACGCCAGCCATCCTCCTCCCCCATTACCCCGTTTCTCCCCCTGCCTCAGCTCCAGGCCATCAAAGTAGTACCCCCCCACCTGAAGCGGGACAGACCCACATCCTCAGCCCCAGCAACCCACTCCCAGGACACGGCCAGCCGGTCGGCCTCAGGGTCATCGGACAGTTACCGGGCGGCTGGCCGGCTAACGGGCGGCCGGTGAGAGTCCAGCAGCTTTATAGGCCGAACCCTCAACAGCCTGAGCCGCCGTACCGATAAGCCGGAGGAGAGGGGAGGAGGAGAAGGAGGAGGAGGAGGATGAAGAGCCGGTTTGAGAGGTCTTCCAAGACATGGAACCAAACAGTGGCTGTCACAATCATGTAAGCAAAGACTGATCCAGAGACAGGCAGCGCTGCAGACGTCCGTTTCTGTTCTCCATCCATGACACACAAATGTAACCAGAGCAGAGACAGGGAGGCGGCAGATGACTAGGACAAGGAGGGAGGACTAGGGATGGGCTCCGATAGCAGGATTCGTTTAAGCTCTAACAAATCTCTTATAAACACTTTTATCTCTCCTTATTGTTTTTCATTTATTAAGGACGAATCCGACAGTTGATTTATGAGCTTGGCTTTTGAGCGCTGTCGCTGTGACTGCAGAGTGGAACACAGAAACACTCAGAGTGAAAGCAGAGATGTTAAAAAGATAGGACATTGAAATTAATCACGACACAGATTTGTGAGAAAATAACAACATATATAACATGCACATATTGCTGCTGTCCGACCTGCACAGTCTGGATGTGAAGTATCTACCAAACGCTGAACGAATAACTGACCTTGTGACTTTAATCATCAAAACATTATGATTTCTTACATTGTGAGCACAAGAAATGCATCATTTGATAAAACCTTGAAACACTTGATACTGTATAAGTGGATATTAGCATGAAATATGCCCCGTTGACCCTGTGTAGGCTCATTTCTTTAGCGGTTCATCGTCAGTCTTTCGTTGGCATGCTGCTCTGAATGCCATCAAAACACAAAGATTAAGAAATAATGGAGGTTTATGAAAGTAAAATTGATTTCATAGAGGGAAGGATTGTGGCTTTTAATTTCCTTTTCCCCCCCAAAAAAGTCTGTTTGTTGTTGGAGCAGCTGATAAAAGAATAGATGTCTAGAAAGTGGACTAAATATGACTGAAATTTGTAGACCTTTAATTCAATTTAGTTTTTTTTATAAAGCCCAATATCACAAATCACAATTTGCCTCAGAGGCCTTTTTTTTAAACCTTTATTTAACCAGGAAGTCACATTGGCTGAGGCAGCAGCCAATCAAAACACATTTAAAATGCAACAAATACAACATATAATGCAAACATCCACAATAAATCGACAACTATTCGAACACAGTGGCCTCTAAAGACAAACAAGCACACGTCTCTGTCACCACACTCTTAATGATGCCCTTAAATTCATCAATGGATATAAGTGGTTCTTTACAGCATACAACATCTCTCTGTCCTTGGACCCTCACAGCGGATCAGGAAAAACTCCCCCAAAAAAACCTTAAGCAGGGAAAAACAAAATGGTAGAAACCTTAGGATGAGCAACTGAGGAGGGATCCCTCTCCCAGGACGGACAGACGTGCGATAGGTGTCGTGTGCACAGAACAGAACATAATAAATGTGCAGCGATACATACGTGACAATAGTTGGTTTTTAGTTTGGTATAGTTTCAATTTTAAAACAGTTCCACTGGATCTCTTGGACAGATTTCTAGATGAAACTCAGTACGTTTACATGCAGCTGGAGAAAATCGAATTATTGGCTTAGTCCGACTGAAACCAGACTTTTAAATGCATGTAAACAGCTTAGTCTGACTGAAACTGGACTATCCGTAGCTTGACTAACACACCTAGATAACTGGACTGAAAATCAAACTATTGCTGCATGTATCCACTTAGTACAGCTGGAGTCGGACTTGGCGTTCTGCGCATGCACCACTTTTTCTTTCGCGGGTTTTCACGCGGAAGAAGAAATAGATGACGTAGCAGCAATTCAATCCCTGAAAAACAAACAAACAAACACCATGGCGACTGAGAAGCAGAAGATGCACATCTGGACGGACGATGAAACTCGTCGTTAGCTTCCTCTTCAGGTCAACCGAAACTAGTTCAATATGCACTATATTAAAAAGGACACAGAGATGCCTATCGAGGCGGAGTCAGACGTACTTGGTCAGAAATTCGATTTTCTCTTCTGCATGTATACTCAGACAAGACGAGAAGCTCGACCTGACTGATTAGCCGAGCTATGAGCTTAGCTCGACAACTGTGTGCATGTAAACGTACTGAGCGTCACCTATTTAATATCTAAAGCTCCGTGGAGGTAAAGGAGAGATAATAAGCAGCTAGCCCATATATTAAAAAGGCACAAAAGGGTAAGAGAAGAGACAGCGCTGGTTGAGACACAGCCACAGTCAGTCCTGAGTAGAAACAAGAGGATAAAAATCCCTGGTTTAGACACAGAGGGAGAATGGGTTTAGCATGCTTGCTTTCCTCATTACAAACTGAAAGCATGTGAGCGTATGAGAAAATATGACAGCATGGTGACATGACAGAAAATGTAACAGGGCTGTAATGAAGACAGGAAATGGAACAGTGGAGTGAAGAGGAGAAGAGGTCTTCACATCCTCTTTCACCGACAGAGCAGGACACGCTTCCCTCTTTATACTCAGCGATGAGTACGTTTCCAACAAACCTGACTGAGTTAATACGTGACCAGTGTTGCAGCAGCTTACCGGAGCTCCCCCAGGGGTCGACGTTGTTGACTCTGTTGGACGACTCTCCCCAGGGGTCTGGAGGAGGGGCTATAGTGGGCGGGGCTCCCCCACCCCAGGGGTCAGAGCTTGTAGGAGACGTGGGTGACGCAACCCCCCAAGGGTCTGCGGGAGCTGTGCCCCACGGACCTGAGGCAGCAGGGGCAGGTACTGTGGGTGGAGGCGAGGGACCGGCAGAGCCCACGGTGGCGGCAGCAGGGGGGGCCCCCCAGGGGTCCACGGCACTCAGCTCCATCAGGGAGCCCTGAGAGAGAATTTATTATGGATTAAAGGTGGAGTCAATGATTCTTAAGAAAGATTGTTGATATTTATACTCAACATCTGAACTACACCTGTCCTGGTAGTCAGCTTCGTTTTACCGTCTTTCACGCGTCCACTTCCTTTACATCTATCTTATAATATCCATGGTCTGTCTTGTGCATGGTTTCTGATTAGCTGGGAGTGTGGTGCAGTTCGGTCTGAGCCAGTTTGTTTGTTTCCCATTTACAGAGTCAAGGCATGGACGCCAGATTTTTTTTCAGCGCGCACACAGAGCAGACAGCTATCAGACCAAGAGGAAACATTTGCTTCAGAAATCTGAGACGCAATCACCCAACAAAGCTGAGGTTAGATGATGGTGTTGTGATAAGATTCACAAAAAAAGAGAAGCAGAAGGAGACTTGCAGACCACACAGCTACATCAAATAATAGGTGAAAGAAACCAGACTTAACTTCTAACCATACATCCTTACTTTCTTGTCAGTGCAGTGTTAACTTGCTGAAACTTACACAAGATTTCTATTTTTGGATTCTGCACTATGAACACAGATGTTTAAAGTCACATACACCAACGTTGTGGTGTGAGGGCCATCTGCGTTCAACAGAGAGACGGTTTCTGTAGATATTTCGGGGCCCAGATCGAGGCTGGATTAAGCTAGCGGGTTTATCATGCCAGTTACATCCTTTAAGAATCGGACAGCATCTAATGCCAATTAGAGCTTTAGTTGTCAGACTGTGAGCGCACAGGCATCTTCTGAGGATGATCAACAAATATGAAATTGTGAAAAATTTAATTTCTGAACTATATGAAACAGTATTGCACTTGACGCGCCTGAGTAATAAATATAAATTTAAAAAAGAAGCTGTGGACAGTTGATGTTCAAATTAAAGCCCCATTTGGACAGGATTTTTACACAGGGACATGTTTTACATACTGAAATACAACGATTAAAAAATCTGAGTGATTTTGATCTGACTCTGCACTCCTACATTAGATAAGAAAGTATCTTGTTTATTCAACCGAACATGTTATCATCTTCTTAATGCTATGGTCCTCATAATGATTTAATCTCAAGGATGAGGCTGATTTAATGGGAGAGATTTTAACCACCGCCAACAAAATGCTCAAGGACACATGTACAGTAAATTGTAAAACACAAAGACACCACAGCTAGAGAGTGAAAGATGTACATTTTACACATACCTCCTCGGGCTTGGTCTTCTCCCTCTTGCTCTCCTCGATGGCCATCTGCAGTCTCAGGTCATCACCTCTACGCAGTCGCTCTTCCTGCCAATCACACACACTGCGATGTCAGCAACCTCAGACACACACCCTCAGAAAGCACACCACAGGTATGGATTCAGGATCAGTTTACAATTCCACAATAACAGTCTGAATTGGTGGGATTGGAAACTGAAAACCTGACCTTCAGTCATCCACAGAAAGTTAACGCAATTCAACCAATGCCTGCATTTTGAACAAGACTTTGCCGTTTTGTCAGATTCTCACAGTATTTAGATAAAAAACTAATCAGACAAATGCTTGTTTCACACAGAAAATAAGGCAGCTCACCCAGAACCACTGACACAAGACTACCCAAGATAAAACTGAGAACTACAGTGCTGCTGTGGCGAGCAGGTTTAGACACAGATAGGATGTGAATCCCCATAAACAGAACACTGAGGTCTGAATGCAGTTTCAACTAAGAGCAGCACTTAATGGGCGGGGGCAGCTGTAAAAGCAGCTGTGGTTAATTTGCTTTCTGACATGCTGTCATTGTGAATAATCCACAGAAACTGTTGGCTGGTTTTAATCTGTTTCTGCTGCTCGTGGTTCACTTGCTCACGATGCTGCGCATTAGAGATAGTTTTTCAGCTAAGCACAGTGGAGCCCAAAAAGTCACAGTGGAGCCCACACAAAAGGTTACAATAAAAAAATGGAGTGGAAATGAAGCAGGCTTTACATAACCAATATTGGAGAAAAAAAGCCTTGATCACGCCTGATACAGATCTTCCAGATCAGTCCGGGACATCCTTACTTAATGCCGCCTTTTATCCTACGTCTTTATAAGGAGGATTGACTATAAAACAGCAGAACGCTGACTAATCCATGAGGAAACAGGCTGTGTGTGCTGCAGAACTGAACAAGTCTTATGCTTGATGCCACTAAGTAATAATAACAACGGCATTATCCCACTTAAGACCCTGCATTAATTTATAAAGTTAACCAGTCAAGTGGTAAAATAGGTTCAGGACTCTAACCACCTGAATACGACAAGCAAACAAGTTTCGCGCTCAGTGAACACAGAACAAGGAGGTTACAACAGCAGGAGACAGGTGTAACAGGTCAGGAAAAGAGTGCATCTCAAATAAAGGCTACAGTTAGAAGCATGCCATCAGAGAGGGTGACAGGGAGGAAAGAACGATCAATGCTTACAAACCATTCAGAGTTAAATTTAGTCAGTTAGGATGAATATTTGCCAATGCCATGCAAATTCAACAATCAGATTAGAGTTAATTCTTCGGGGGCTCACTTTGGACAAAGATTTGAGAAGCATCTACACTTTTTATGAGTGCAAGCACTATAACAAAATGTGACGCTGCACAGCAAACTAAATTATCTCAACCGAATTACTGCAGTCTGATGCAAATTTGCATCTTGAGGAAAATGACACATGACAAATATGAGCATAAATTAATTTTCCTGATTGATCAATACACGATGTGTGTTTGAGAAATTCCAATTGACAGAAAGACAGATAGTTGATGACTGGCTGGCCAGTCAGCTGGGCTCACTCTCTGCCCCTGACCTTTTGTTGCATCTCTTTGCTGAGTGTGATTGCATAGCGGAGCTCTGCGTCCTCCAGAGGGTCCTTGCTAGACTGGGGGAGGTCAGGTGTTACATGGTGAGAGCAAAGCTAGGTGTATGTAGTGAAAATGATCAGTAACATCCCTCTGTGAACACAACTGCTGCAACACACTGTACAAACTGCAAACTTAGCTGTAGTTAGTTATAGTCGTGCTTTAATCCTTATCTGAGAGAGCAGTAACGTAGCTGTCCCTGCCTTGAATATGCTGCTTTGTATTACCTGCTCTGCCTCTTCTTTACTCATGGCCAAAGCCAGCTGGAGCTGTAGATCTTCCTCTCCAGAGCTCTGTGGCCACGCCTGCTCAGGGTCTGCCCCTCCAGAGTGGGAGCCCACTGACAGGCTGCCCCCCAGGCTGGGCGCTGAGGGAGCTGAGGAGGCTGCAGCAGAAACAAATAAGCATATGCATGGATGAGAGCTCCACTCAGGTTATAAACTTCTCAGAGCTAAAAGCCCTAATGCTGCTTTGAGCCCAACTTTCTCTCAGAGCGTATCACTGTATCTCTGAGCGTTGGCTGAACCCTTTATTACCTCTGTTTAAAGGACAAATCTCACCACTGGAGGTCTGTGCCATCTTCTCTTTGGTTTTGAGGGCGTGGATCCTCTCCTCTCTTAGTCTCTCTTCATCTTTCAGCAGCGTCACAAGCTGTTTGGCTTTCTCTCGCACATTCACCCCCTGGAAAAAAACACAATCACATGCTGCAAATTAGTGTACCCTTTATTTAAATGTTAAACATTATATAAACAGACATACATTTAATTACTACAGCTGTGATAACACTGTGCTGTTAGTGTAACAGCTCGTTAACGTACCACAGTTTCAGTTATCAACAACTCATAAAAACATTTATGGCTGGCTTTGTAAGTTTGCACAAGAGGTCGGACACTCATTGTAAAATGTCCTTGAATGACACACGGCGGCGTGTTTGAATGCCGTTGACTTTGTGCATTCCACAAAGGTGGACCTTACTCGCAAATCACTTCAACTTTCTATGCAGCTTTGTGAGCACGGGTGTGTTTGTGTACCTGGTCTTTGCCGTCCCTGTCTATGTACTGAAAATCCTTGAGGGTCTGGACTGCGTATATGTTCTCTCGGCACTGTTGGGCAACACGTTCTGAACCCGTCTTGATCAGGTACTCCATAAGAGTCATAGCCTGGTGAAAATACACATCACAACCAATGGTGACCAAATGTAGAAAAAGTCTGGAGATGCAAATAATAGAGCCGTTAACAAGATTCAGTTAGTGCCCCTGTTAGATTCCACATCATTCACACACACAAAAATACACAGGCTATGTAGTGTCAGAGTGGGAATCACTAAATAATTCATGATAAAACCCTTACAACAAAAATCAGGAAAATTACTATTACTATTCATAAAACCAGTAATATTTAGACTGCATCTGAAACCACTCCCTCGCGTACTGATGGACTACAGCTAACAAAAAAACAGTCAATATTTTGCTCTGTAGTGGACTTTATCATGGGCGTAGTGTCACAACAAATTAAATTTTTGCCTCTATAAAACAGCGTGCAGTGCATTGTGGGGCTGTTAGCAGAAAGCTAAGTACACTGTTTACTCTGCTTTTGTTCCACTCTGGGGATATTTGAAAGCACTACTTAGAGTAGAAATTTCACACTAAAATACTATTAAAAAAAAAGAAACTAAACTAAACTAAACTAAACTAAAATATAATAAAACAAAACAAAACAAAATAAAACAAAAATAAAATAAAATAAAATAAATATAGTGGACTTCACTGTAAACAAGGTGTGATTTCAAACGCATCCTGTTGCTAGAATATTGTACATTATACATTGCACTGCAACACTGCAAAAACAATACTGATGTCTAGCCACAACAATATTCCCAACCACAGGTGCAGTGCTGCCTGAGCGCACCAGAACGCCGCCATGCCTCTTTTTTCCCCACCAAGTAAGAAAATATTTACAGTTTGCATACATTGGTTAAAATTAATTAGCATTTATTAAACACTTGAAGACCCAATCATCACTTTAGCAAACAGTGATGATTAATGACAAGAGAGCAAATAAAAAACACTGAATGGTTTAAGTCATTATATATACATTTAGGGTGTGATTACTGATTCATGATGTCAACTCAAGCACTGAGTAACACCTTATAAGTTGACCGGAGCTGCTGGCAGCTTTTGAGCGGCACAGTGAATAAAATTATTTTTTCTCAGTCTATAGCTAACTGAGTGTGATATATACATCACTCTTCCGACGGTTTCTTTATTGGTGATGCATCTGCACAGAAACATTACAAAGGTAGCCTCTTACACTTAGCCAGCTTGTGCTGCAATGCCTGCAGGGAAGCTACATTTTCATAGTCTAGCCTATTAAATGAGCGTGACCTCTGCCTGCAGTGCAACTTTTCCTGAGAATGGATGTCATGAATGCGGCGTCATTTGCACAGCACGAGTAAATGAATCATTCAAACACACAAACGACTTGTGTTAATTCGCCTATACTGTATTGCTTAATGCCACCCTAATTAAAACCTATTACATCCACAGTATAGCCTTGTGCGCTTATGTTTAGCTGACGACTGCGTTAAAGTCTGTCTAACATTTGATTGTGTGGTCAGTTACAGTTGACCGCTGTAGACTCTGTAAACTTTCCAGGAAGAGCAGTTACATAATCGTCAAAAGAGCCACAACTTAACCAAGTGTGTGCACAAATACACGTGTGTCACAGGTGCATTCAAGTGCTTAAAGAAATAGCACTACACCCCTGGCTTACACACACACACACACAAACAAACACACCCACACACAAACCTTGTACACGTGTCTCCAGTTCTTGCCATGGTCATTGAGGCGCTTCCACACCATGCTCATGATTTCCGAGAAGGCCACAACATTGTAGGTCAGGTCAGCAATCTCTGACATCAGAGAGCTGCTGGGGCCCCATGGGTCATTGGATGTCGCCTCTCTAACCTGTACAGCAGCACAGCGAGGGACAGACTGAAATTACCCTCCATCCAAAACTGTCCGTGATAAGCAAAATTTGGGGCCAATATTTTGTGACAGTTTAACGGTCCACAGTGTTCTGAGTAGCAGTGCAAACTCAATTACGGCACAAGGAAGACAGGGGAAAACTGATGAACGGATAATACGATTAGATTATGTATAACAAGGGGAAAGAATGAGGAGATTGCTTCAAAGAAATATTAGATTATCAGCAGCTACGCTGTGTCATATGTGCTGCAGAGATACATGGGCTACATTTAAGCCACGGACATATGGGGGATGTGGGTGTGAGAGGACAGCAGAAGAAGCCAGATAAGCAGAGGGACACACAACCTTGATTTCAGCCTCTGAATAGTTGTGGACGATGTTCTTTACTTGTCGCCGTAGCGATGAGGTCGACATGGCAACGGTCTGGCCGTCGAGTTCTGTTGCAATCTGAACAGCAGACGGAGAAGAAGGGTTGCAAAATAAAGTTAATACAAAACAAACAGGGACGGGGCAAAGAACATTATTCAAAACAAAATTTAGGACAAAAATACTTAATTAAAAGAGTCATTACTGATAAAAACAGAGTGCAGGAAGATAAAGAGTTAAAAGGACTGGAGCAGATGAGTGCAAGTACAAGAGTCTGGATGAAAGAGTGGGGGACCTTGAGAGGAACAATCAGAGTGTGAAAGATGGTGTCTGTACCAGAGATCATTCTGAAATCACGTGACTACTGGTATGAACAGAGGAAGAGAAACAGCGTCATGCACACCTGTTACACAAGAATGATGCAGAATAAGGGTGTCTCCTCTTGGTATCTTTTTCGTGTTTTCTGGCTCGTGAGCCACTCATTCACGGAGTGCTATGTCTCAGTTTGCCTGTTTCTTCCCGTGGCAACATTGGGTCCCAAAACCTCGAGCGTAGGGAGATGAAAACTACAGAGCAAGATTGAGATTAACATTAAAAAATAACCAATACTCACTTAAAGATTACAACTAAATCACAACAAACAAAAGTTAAAACTTTAAGCTAGGTTCCAAAGCAGATATTCAGCAACAAATAACAGGACTTGTTTAGAGATATGATATAATAGTCATAGACTTCATCTTACTTATAAAAGTCAAGTCTTAAAGTTCTGTTTATTCTCTTAAGAACAGCAGATAGCTTGACGAGACTATTGCTGAACCACTAAGACACAGAAGCGTAAAAAAAAAAACTTTGTGTTGTTCCTCGTACTTCACAATAACATCAGTTGACAAGCCTAAATTGTAACATTAGCTATTAGTCACACTATCTGAGTTGAAAGGAGCTGCACGTGTTAGGGATAAGACATGTGGTTCACACGTTCAAGTACACATTTCAAACTTGTGATTCATTCATGGTTCGGTCAATAATTACTTTCACGTTTGAAAATCATTCAGGCAACCTCTATCTTTCCATCAGGGTCAAGCTATGCAACAGCAGCATTAAATAAATATTGGATTTCTGCACAGAAACTGGATTTTGAACTCTGCTGCCTGCTACACAACAACGTGTATCCATTTAATTTCATGTAATAATATTTCTTATCATCAAATTGATTACACTATGAGCTGTTATCTTCATCCCATTACCAGGCTGTAACATCCAGTAGGATGAGAGTTTACAGGAATGGATTACTGAAAACACTTCAGCAGTGTGAGTAAAGACAGAGGTCATGAGTGTACAGACAGACTTGATAAGCTAATGACTTTTTAATTTAACAGATGAGCCAAGAGTGTGCAAATTTGAACTCGATGAGACACTATGTGCGAGGGCATCTCAGAACATACAGCTGTCAAGCCTGTAAGTGAAACACAGTGTTTTACTCCTGTCAGCTATTAACAAGAGGTGAAGTGTGGAGTGAGCAAGTTACCAGCACAAACTGGATGACTGACAAGCGAAAACATTGTCTGGTGAAATAAATGGTTGTTTCTGTTATGCCACACACTGGTAGCAGGGTCTGAATTTGACAGCAACATCACAAAGCCATCCAGTTTGTTGCTGCTGCTGCTGCTGCTGCTGTTGGTGGAGGTGGTGGTGTAATGGCATGCGGAGAATGATTTCGTGGCACAATATTGGATCCCTCCGTACCTACTGAGCATTGTGTGCATTTGATTGCTTACACAGCAGGCTGAAACGTTGTTGCTGACCAGATGTATCCTTTCACCTCCACAATCTGCATTTTCTCACCAAATACATGCCATCTCGGCCCGTGTTACAAAACTGAAACTGGCTTCAGAAGTACCTAACTCACCTCCAGACATCATTTTGTTGTCAGGACATTTCAAAGTTCTCCGTGAAATTTTTAAGAGCAAGCCTGAACCCTAACCTTTCCCGTACAAAAATAAAAGACACCCAGTCATTATCCAGTTATTCGTCTGCCTCCTCATGAGACTGTACTATAATTATGTTATTGCTTGAGTTTCGACATGTTCTTCTCTTTAGATGCACTTAATGGAAAGAGGAGAAGTTTGAGCAAGCTCAGCAAAGGGCATTTAAGATCATCTTCAAACACAGCGTTTGGCCACTCCCTCAGCTGCAATCTCTTAAAGACGAAAGGGAGGAAGGCGCTTTTTTTTTTGCCAAAGAAGATGACAAATTCATCCCACCCACTGCATGAATATTACCTCCGACC
>JAPZEB010000025.1:12747298-12762992 GCA_029783705.1 Chaetodon striatus | reverse complement strand
TCTACACCTCTCATTTTAAAATTTTGCCAAATATAAGCTGTTTACAAAAATTAGATGATTTAAAAAACATTAAATTATGCGCTCCTGCATGCATGACAACAGTTAAAAACCAAGGGTCCTTAATCTCCAGGACTTTGTTTTCAACTTTTAACTTTTTTAATCATCAAAAGGAGATGTTTTTAAAATATAATAATGTCCCTTGTGCCCACATACTGATATTATTCTGGTTGCTGCTGCTGCCACAGTCCTGTGTGTTAAGCTAAGTTTTTGTTTTTTTTGTAATTGGTCGTTATATGCCCATATTGCTAATGCCTGTATTGTTTGCACTATGATGTGTGTGTGTGTCTGTGTGCGTGTAAGCTTATTAAATGTTGCTGGTTTTGTTTGGCAGGACCAGTGACAGGTGGCTGTCATGCACCGATATTCTGCTGAAGTGCACAGACAGCTTGTGTGATGATGCAATTTGAAAGGAGGATTTGCATTTTGCTTAAGAAATTAGCTGCTTGTTTGGTTACAACTCTCCATCCCTGCTTGCTGTATATTTGGTGTGAATATAAAAATATGGTTATTAGTGGTGGAGGGAGGGTCGTGCTTTTTTCCCCAAGTCACTCAGGGAGGCCCAAGGAAGAACATTCGAGCTCTGAGAGTCACACCCGAACCACCTCCCTCTTCTGATAAACAACACTCCCTGAGTATTTGTTCATCCCAGACACGTCTCCCTTGTTTACAAAATGACTTTGTTTGACATCTCACCTGGAGCAGAGAGGAGCGCTTGAAGGCTTTGCCACAGTCCTGACATTTGTAAGGCTTCTCCCCTGAGTGAGACCTGCAAAAGAAAAGTAACTATTCAGGAAGATGGCAATACATAACGTAACATTAACAGCTTCAGGACTTTATTGTTTAAGTGTTACAATTATAAGGGTGGTGAGGAGGGTGTCAGTATGGGTACCGTTGGTGGTAGAGCAGAGCAGAGGAGCCCTTGAAGGCCTTGGGGCAGAGGGTGCAGCGGTATGGCCTCTCATTGTTGTGGCTCCGCTGGTGGTGGGTCAGCCTGGACGACCACCTGAAGCTCTTCCCACAGTCCATACACTGGAAGGGATGGTCCGACTGCTCGGGCTGCTGAGGTGGGCCCGACACAGACGACGTCACCATGTCCAGAACCACCTCTTCCCCACCCTCTACTACCTCTTTGTCCCCCTCCACCAGCTCCCCTCTGTCCCTTTCGTCCTCGCCATCCTCTCCCGAACCAAGAAGGGATGGGAAAGGAGAGAGGGAGGCGGTGGACTGAGGTGGTAAGAGTTCTGCCTGGACCACTAAGGCCACTGAGTTAGCCATCACCAGAGCAAGCTGGTTAGCAGATGAGGGTGTTACCTTGGCAGCTGGATCAGTTTTGGTGCAGGATCATGGTTTTTTCTTTCACCTTTCCTTCATTCATGTTTTCTTTCATAAATTCTTTCCCTGTCAGCCACTGGAAACACCAGCTGTCATCCCCAAGTAGACAGCTCAGGACAGCTCTGACATAAAGTGAAATGGAAATAAATACAGTATTATAACTTGGTAACTCCTGGTGAGCATGCCCCCTTTAAATTCCACCCCCTCCCTCCCCTCCTGTCTGAGGCTCGTCCCCCCTCCCTGCTGTCTTTCCTCTGGCAGTCAGTCGGTTTCTGTCTGTCCCCGCAGTGCGGTGCCTGCTAGCAATACACACACAGAGGCTACAGCTAGGTTACACATTAAGCTGCTTTATTACTGTATCTTACTGTAACCGGTCGGCTGTGCAGGCACACAGACAATCTACAGACACAATATCAGTTTTCACAGTATCAACAAAAACAGCTACTGGCCTTCATTTAAAGCTAATCTAGCCTCCGTCAGTGCGAATAGCGCCGTTAAACTGCTGGAGAAGGATGTGCATGAATACAGGCTGGAGCGGTACTCACCGGGCATCTTTAACTCATCTTTAAGCTATATTGTTGATATTATGAAAAGGAACTGGGTACCGCAGTGCTAATCCACACAACCTTAACAATAAACACAGGGCAGACTAACAGCAGTTCTCCACCCGATGCCGCCTTCTAAGAACCGCGACGGTGATTGGCTGCCTGCTACAATAGACGCGTTACTCCCATTGGTTGAGAGCGTCAACAGACAGATTGACGTCTTAAAATCTGTCTTTAAAATATTTTAAACGTCCAAATTTAACGTAAAAACACTTATCAGTGGTGTATCTACACTTCTATATCTTCAAAAATATTTTTTAAAAATGTTTTCGAAACTAATACGTATCCGTTTTATTCGGACTCTGGCGCACAGACGTCTGGGTAATGTAGTAGCTGTGTGTGTCTGCCCAAACTACCATCTGTCACAGTTAAAATCGCAGGCTAGCAGTGTTCTGGGGTAAGTAGATAGCCTATATTTAATTAAATGACAAAATAAATGTAGGTAATTGTAATAAGATGGAGTTACTGAGAAAAAATACATGTGTTATTAAATGACAGTTGCTAATCAAAATGGTGGCGATTGTAAAGGTGTTACATCCAAATGCATGATATTAGTAAAAAGTTTATACATAGATTTTTTTGTTGCTTTGCATGCAGGAATGGCATCTTTTGTTGTAACCTGTTCCCAGACATTTTCAGCTTTTTGTCCAGTTGAAAACATTTAGTAGAAAAGTGATAATAATCTAGTCAAATGTAATAGGCCACATTACTTTGAGAAGTACATTTTAACAGGGTAACCAGTAATCTGCAGCCTATAAACATTTCAAAAGTAACCTTAACTGCTTTAAAAACTCTCTTGTTCCCTTGTGCATCAAAGCCATAAATGGGAAGCTAACTGTATCTTAACCATACAATGTGTATGTGTAGGTATGTGTGTATGTATCCATGTATATATGTTTACTTATTTATGATTTCTTTAACATTATAATGTAATTTTTATGATTACCATGTAAAGCAGATGTGTGGTGCAATGGGCAGCATGCAGTTTGTTGGCTGATTGCAGTCTGATGGACTGTGAATAGCGACAGCTCTGTGTATGGACTGTATGGATGTAGGAAGTGTGTGTATAACTTTTTTTGTACCCTTTAACAGCAGGTGCCGCATGTACCCAAGACAAATTTCCTTCGGGACAATAAAGTCTATCTTATCTTATCTTCTCTTCAACACTGCAGGTTAGGTTATTAAAGATACACTCTAATCCATTGTGCACATTCTTTAGTATTTATTTCACCAAGGCACATATTTCACATTGAGGCCAATCAGTGTGTGGAAGAGGCATCTTGATGTTACAACAATAATTTAAACATGATGGTGTAATAATAATAATAATAATAATAATAATTATAGTAAATAAGAATAAAAATTGTATAAAAGTACAAAAAGATAGGAGACTTGCTCCACTGCAGCACAAAATAAATAGTTCCACCAAGTTACTTAAATAAATAGTCAATACTGTAACAAATACTAGAATAAGAATGAACCAAAAATAATAGTTATAGAGTTGGTAAAGTAATCTACATTATATTGTAGAAAACAACATAATACACAAAAGCACTGTATACAACAAATTTACATTCTTGTACACTTATGTACACCTGTACAGAACATAGTGTCACAATACATAGTATTTTAAGGCTTTGGGTGTTTAACCAACAAAAACAAACTTTTCTATCCCCAAAGCACAAGTTCAAAATCAGCCATCTCACTCATCCAAGAGGCTAATCCTAACAAGTTTGTGCAAAGAATCTAATCAGGTCCATCAGTGCTCAGCAACAGGGCACATTCATACAACTTTACCACAACGTTAAATATGCCTCCTCATGCAGAACGTGAGAAACAGGCAACGACACTAGAGACTCTGCCTGTGGTACAAAAGAAAGTATTCACTTCTCTTCGGCTACCATTTTGACATTTTCAGATAAATTAATTGAATCGTTAAGACGTGGCGCGTTTAACATGGTTAGAAGACGACATTAACTTCTTCTAACTTTAATGGCACTGTTAGTGAGAGATAGTGAAACCCTTGGCTGTCCCATATGTATGCTACATCTACTGGAAGAGTTATAGGCTGAAGAAATGCACAAAGTAGATTAAGTTAAACAAAGGTCAGGAAGTGCTACTGTGTTTTTTTTTTTTCTCGAGGAATCAGTGAGAGACAAGACAAAAAGAAAGATAACAGAGACGTGGGCAATTAAATTAACGTTAAAACAGAACAATAAAGATGAGAGTGACACATTACAACTTCAAATAAATAAAATTAAATAAATTACTAACACTCAATAAATAAATAAATACATAAATAACATGAACAAGGCCTTTAGGAGAGAGTTTTGGGGAATTGTGACATCGTAGTTGAACTGGCAGGGATCTTGATGGTTGTAACTGGCTGCAGTATATAGCACATCCTTATTGGCTCTGGTGGAAAAACATTCTTCAACACAAAAGTCATTGGTTGATGTTTGGGCCTCTTAAGGGATGCTATTAACTACGGTTCACACTGACATGGTCCTAATTCCCCTTTGGCTGAGGCGGGACTGCGTGTGTCCTCACCTACTCTGCAGCCATGTAGTTGAAAGGAGAGGAATGACTGGATGGTCATTGTACTGCAGAGACTTTGGGCTTGAGGCTGATGAATGCTCTGTAAGCCCAGTCACAGAAGAGCTTGAAGTGTTGAAGAAGCTCGTGGCTGGATTGCAAGACATCAAACTGATAGGGGAGGTGCGGGGGGAGGGAGGGGGTCGCCGGAGTCACCCTCGGTGCTTCAACTCTCAACATCTGCAGGAGAGAAGACGGACGAAAAACGAAAAGATTAGAAAAATAAGAAAGCGTTTTAAAGGTCCGGTTTGGAGGATTCAGCGGCATCTTGCGGTGAGGTTGCAGAACTGAAACGTCTGCTGTGTGCCAAGTGTCTATGAGGACTGCAGGGGCTGATGCAAAAACTAGAGCCAGTGTTTGATTTCTCTCACACCAGCTCTAGATAGCACACGTCAAACATGTGGGAGAGGACGCGCTGCGTTTGTAGATATAAACGGCTCATTCTGAGGTAAGGAAACACAATGATTCTTATTTTCGGGCCTTTTTACATTAATGAAAACATAGTGAAGAATATTAAACACTATATCTGAACATCGATGTCCTTAAATTCTTCAAATTGGACCTTTCAAAGTGTTAGCAAACTATTAAAACATGGCACAAGTTCCTGTTGAAACCTACATGGTTAAATATGAAATTAAACACCGAAGACAACTGAGATTAAAAAAAGGGGGAACTCGGCTCTTTACCTGACGGTGCAGCAGATTGATGAGAGATTTCATTTCTCTGATCATCTCCACCAGCTTTGGCAGTGCGGGGTGGTGGTGCTTCTTTGAAACCTTGTTGAGCCACTCAAAGTGGTGCTCATACAGCTTCAGGTCAGCGTGCAGCTGAGAGAGTGTGGGCTTCAGCTGGAAACAACACAGACATACTTAGAGACTTAGCATGGGTGTGGCAACGTGTAACTGTGTTCAGACAAGCCCCCTCTCCCTCTGCGAGCGTGCACACACACACACACACACACACATTCACAGTGTCACACACAAATATATTATCAGAGCATTACCTCAAGATTGTTGAGGTCATTGGCTGATCTGTTGCTCATTTCTGGCAGAGACCTGAACCTGTGGGGCTCCACGTCTGAGTCAAATGCATGCTCCCTCTGAAAGAGAAAACGAGACACAGAGCAGCCCGTTAGTAATTTGCATCAGCGCAATTTTACTCATCCTGAGACAAGTCACGGCAGCATGAGGAAAGTATTAGTGTAGCACCTCGATTGGATGACTGTTTTCTGTGCTTAGAGACAGTAGCTCTCACTGAGGGGAGTGTGGTTGATCGGGTCAGTGTGAGTTCACCCACATTCAGCCTCCCCAAATGTCAACAATAAGAGCAAATGACCTGAACCCACAGGATGTTTTCTACAGGGAGCGAGGATAACAACATATGCAGTGACTAAGAAAGCTCCAAGTGGGACAGACAACACAGGGCTGTAGGGAAACTCCAGGGTCACAGCTATAAAAAGAGGGAATGACGCAGTACCACTGCCCAGCTAGAGTTGTGTTGTAAACGCCGTCCAGGCAGCAGATGAAGTGCTCACTGCGGCCACCAGAGGGGGATAAACACCCTGACTGCAGGATGACAGAGCCCTACCTTACAAAGGCAGCTGTGCTCATCAGTAGTACAATTCAGTATTAAACATGATTCAGTAATGAATGGGGAGAAATGGAGATGACTGATGTGGCATGCGTCATTTCCAATCAGTAGAGGAACATAACAACATTAGGATGATGAGTGCTGAGAAATGTTTTGTGTAAACAGGTAGTGTGTGCTTAATGCTTCCTTAACCTGTTACCCAGCGTGTTCCTCGCTCCACTGAGTTGTTTGTGTTGATGTTTTCTGTGATGAATGTGCCGCTTTGTCTCGCATGTCTCTCCATCAGCCTTTCGTAAGAGCTCACTTATGTTTGTGTTCCAATGTTTTGTCTCTGTCGCTTTTGTCCCCCTCCATCCCTCGCTTCCCTACCTTCTCCCCCTCTCCCTCTCCCCCTCAGCCTCGCTGTGTCTCATAACCAGGTGCACAAGCACGTGCAACATCTCGTGCACATGTGCGTGCATGCACACACATATACCGCTGGCTTGTCATCTATTTGGCTCTCTGATCTCTTCATCTCTTGTGGTTTTTTTTGCTCCATCTTTCTCAGCCTTTAATTCTCCCTCTTATCCTCCTCTTCTTGCTCTCTCCATCACAGATCATGACCTCACCCGACAGAACTTAGCATCCAACCTCTTTCTTCCTGAATGCAAATACTGGAATGTGATAAATCTTTTTTTTGATTTTTATCAAGTCACTTTGCTGTGGCGACCGAAAGCAAAACACTAAACACCGCACCTACACAACCGGGACTATTTACAGAACCCTCAATGCACACACACACGGCCACAAAAATGCATACACACAAATGCATGCACACATATACACACTTGCACCCATACAATATGCATGCAGACACACACACACGCACTCACAGACACACACACTGTGCATCGGAAAACTTATATAGACTTATGTGCGCACACACGCGCACACACACACAGACATTTCTCTCCCTTTAAAGCATCAGTTTCATTGCTTTTTGCAGGGACTTTCCACGGATTCCCGTTCTATTTATCTTTCCTAACTTTGTCCTCTCTTTAGTGGAATGCCACACAATAAGGAAAGAAATTTAAAATAAATCTTCCATGTTACTGAACACTGTCTAATACTGTCCCCATCACCCTTTGATGATGCTGCTTTGCTCACATCTGGACCCCAGGTTACAGACTACTGCTACACAATGGCCTGTAACACACACACACACATACATCACACACACACTCTCTGAACCCTATCTGCCAGCCAAGACTAGAGAGAGTATGTGGCTATTTTTGATTTTATCCCCTGAACAAAAGAGTTGAAAGATTTGCATAATGCAAAAATAGAATCTTGATCAGTCATGTGTAACCAGAGATCCACAGATATGATCCCGCTTTCTTTTCACCTGTTAAAACACAGTGTTGATACACAATCACCAGCTGGAGCCAGATCTTGGCCGAGTTCTCACATCTGATTTTCCTACCCGCTTGTCACTGTCAACAAAATAAGATTTCGAGCCAGCGTTGTCAGTACGGTGCACATTTCACAGGAGAAAAAAAAAACCCCTCCATCCTCACTTCCACAGTCTAGCCGCAGAACATAAACATGTTTCTATGTAAACAGGCGTGTGATATACTTTGCTGTCATGTCACAGATGGTATGCTCAGCAGTTTGGCTTTAGTTGCAGGTACGGTGTTGAGATGCAGACCCAAATTAGTCTTGCTTGAACTTTGTGTTTGCCTTCTCTGACCCTTTGACCACCATCACAGTAAATGATTATTCTTCTTAATTCCATTACACTTAATATTAACGTCACTTCACTTTTGGACTGGATAAAAGCCACCAATCCTCCTGCGACTGCCACCAGTCAGGTGACCGGGCAGACCAGGAGGCTGCTGAGTCAGACCTCCCTTCCCTACTGAATCCAGTGTGGATTAAAAGTGAGATCACTCAGTCAAATCTCCCCTGAGGCTTTTTGCTGCCCTGATCTAAAGCATGCAGCCAGTCTGTCATCACTGAAAGCGGCTTAAGCCAAACGGAAGTCCTGAGCAAACCCTAGTAAAGTTTCCACAACAGTGCGTGTTGCAAAGTTGGTGCTGTTACCTAAAGTGAAAAGGTAACACCAAAATCCAATTAGGGACAGATCAATCAAGGCAGACTGTGCATCCTCCTCCACTCTCATTCAATTAGCACAGGGGCCTCATTAGCCCTCTCCTCCAATCAATGGCTGCGATTGGCAATCGCCGTGACGTCATCTGCACTTACCAGCAGTTCCTGGGTGAGCTTCATTAGATTTTTGGTCTGATTGGACAGTTTATCCATGTCAGTGGGCCGCCGCTGCGGTACCGGGGAGGCAGACGTGAAGACGGGCAGCTGAGCCAATAGCAGCGAGAAGAGGAGCGACGAGGAGGAGTCGAGCAGCACTGTAGGGGGACGAACAAAACGGAAGCAATTAGTGGAGAGGCGCTGTCATCTCGCCATAATGATAATGACCTCAGGCCACGGCTGTCAGCTCCAGGGGAAGATATTGCACCATAATATAAACAATAGCTCCAGACTTGGCGGAGGAATCCTCAAGAGCTTCAGTGTCAGAGTCATGTTTTCACAGGCTGAATGCAAATCATTAAATCATTAAAAAAAAAAAAGAGCTTTGACACTGAATATCACCATCACTCCTTCACCATAAGCAACTGCAATGAATGCTGCTGATTGTCACACCTGCAACTGGATAGGTACGTGAGCTGGTGGTATAAATTATATAGAGCCAGCCAAGTCAACTCTTGTAACAGTAGGCTCATTCATTCTTTTCCTTTCAAGTTCAAATACAAGGTAGACTAAGTATTAAAAGGGAACCGCAGTGGTGTTGAAATGATGAATGCTTGATAATTACAGGTGAACCACAAGAATCAGAGCCAAAATAACACTGCAGGAGCATCTGAGCTCTCTGTCCTAGTGTAACTCCTTACTGGGCAGGATCAAGCTGCCCTGGATGACATCTTTTAAAAGTTTCATCTATGGATAAATGATTACATTTAGCATAAAACAGCTGTTCAGATCCACACAGAGCAGAAATAAAGCAACACTGTAGAGGAGCATCAACATCCAAAGCAAAACACACTCACACAAACACTTACATTTCATATTTGGTTCGGATCCAAGGGGGGGTTGGTAACCCAGCAAAGAAACGGTAGATAAATAAATAAATAGAAAAATTAATAAATAAATTGAACTCCGGAAATTGTCACGTGCTCCGGTTTCTTCTTCGCACTCAGTCAGTGAGGAGGAAAGTTGTCAGGACGAGACAGAGGATGAATGAGAGAGCAGAGTGATGACTGAAGCACTCAGAGAGACGGAGAGAGTGGAGAAAAGGAAGGTAAAAAAAAAGAAAAAAGAAAAGTAATCAAACTTTCTGTCTCTGGTAAAGTTTGAGATGTAGTCTTTATGGAGTTGCTGAAGGAGGCAGAGAGACACTTAGACAGTTTGGAGAGACAGAGAGCAACAGAGTGCAGAGAGAGGGATGCGAGTGTGGTAAGTCCAATTTTTGCGCGCAGTGAAGTGTTTAGGCTTGTTTAAAACTTCCTTTATAAAGACGTCGGGCCTATGACACATCGGCAGTGACTCACTTCATTCATAAAAACACACACACACACACACAGACACACGCTCTCTCTCTCTCTCTCTCTCTCTCTCTCCTCACTCCCTCTCTCCGTCTCTTTCCTCCTCCCCTCCCTGCTCCCTGTCTCCCTTTGCGAAACTTGAAAAAAAAATGTTCCGTTGTTTTTTTTCTGTTTTTTTTTCTTTCCTCTATCACTTTCTCCCGTCCTGTCCTGTCCCTATCTCCAGCACTTCCTCCGTCGCATCCCGCTACCTGCGCCAATCAGTCCCATCTACCTCCTTTTTTTATCTTTCCATCTCCAAATCTCTTCCCCCCTCTCTCCTCTCTATCACTGCAGACGTTTAAAAAGCCCATTGTTTTCACGTGTATCAGCATATCTTATGTAACCATAGATCATTTAGAGCCCTTCTTGTAATGCTATGTGCTGCGTTCAGGGGGTGAAGTGTCACAGAAAGTGTGTATGTTTAATTTATGGCAGGGCTCTTTTAGGCTACACACGCCACATTCCCTGTATTATGGCTAATACGCACAGCAAACACCTTTTCTCTCCCATATTTCTCTCCCTCCTTTTCTCACCCCTTGCTCTTTTTTTTTCAGAGCCCCTCCTGAGACAGCAGCCTGTTATTTCCACTGCCCCCCCACCCACCTCCTTCTCTTTTTTTTCACTCCTTCTCTCCCTCTCCAGGGTGAAGGAAAGAGTGAGGAGTGAGAGACGGATAGGAGCAGGGGAGAGGTGTTGTCCAGACCAGAAGGGGCCTCTGAAAGTGTTGCATAGAAACAGTGAGCGGACACACACACACACACATATATATATGTATATATATATAAATATACACACACACATACACACACCACAGGACATTAACGTGGGGTCAACACGGCAGACGCACACAAACATGCATATGGATGCACGCGCACGCCATGCGCTGTGTCATAGAAAAACATGCTGCTCTAGTAAAGCAAAACACACAGAAGAGACGCTTTCTAAAAACACTCCAAAAAACGCTCCCTCTGATAGGCTGCGTGCAGAAACATAACAGGCTACTGTACACACATCAACACACACACATGTAGCGTGGAGCAGCCTGGAAACACTCAGTCAGGTGCAGTAAAGCGTGGCCCACTGTTGCAAAGGGCAAGAATGAGTTTCCAGGCATCCCAGAGGGACAGCTGATGCACCGCACTGTACATGCACTGTAGATCACCATGGATTCAATACATGCGTTTCCATCCACCTGTGAAAAACTGACCGGAAACCAAACTCAACAAATGACGAGGCAGATGGAAACATCAGATTCGTGTGAAGCGATGAGAAGACCATAACCCTCCTCAAATAATACATGAAACAAACATAAATGCCATGTTGCCGTCTTGTTTTATTACAGTGTTTCCCCACCATTTGAGGTTTGACTGATGCGTCTTTAATAGGGCCTTCTTCTTCTGCTGTGTCATTATGGCACCTGAGCGGAGAGTCAGCACTTATATCCACTTATATCTTCAACAAAACTCCTAATATTTGCACTTTTTTGTTTCAAATATTCACTTTGAAAGCCTCATGAATGGTTGTCAAGTTAGATTAGAAAGACTGTGGCCTGTTTGCATCCTTCCTTTAGACATTTGAATCCCAGAACTGTTCTGCTCTCAGGCAGTTTATGGTTATTTCACATTTGAATGATGCCGTACGTGGATGTGGACAAGTTGCAGTCAGTGAGAGTGTGTGTGTGTTAAAGAGGCACTAAGCTAGGAGCCTGTTTACAGGTGGTGTTGACATGCGACCTGGGTGATCCGATCACAAGTGGACAGCTCTGCGTCTGTTCACACCTGTCATGAGAATACGTCTCCATATGCATCTTGAGTGACCTGTTGTGATCGGATCTCACCTTCCCCTTCTCTATATGCAAATAAACACACATAATTTCAGTTCGCAAAGGCCAAATGCGTTGTTGTTTTTAACCAATGTTAACTTTGTCCTGCGATAAACTCACTGGTGAGAGTCCACCTGCACACACACAGTGACGGGGCTAACTGTTAGCATCTGTTAGCATTCTAAGTGCTACATCGTAGGCAACTGAGTTTCTTGAAGACGTTTCACCTCCAAGAGGAAAAGAACTGAAGAAGCGACTTTGATGTAAGGAGAAACATCTTCAAGAACATCAAGCAAGTCCAGCTGCCTATGATGTAGCATTAAGGACTAGGCGATTACCTATTGATTATGCACAACAGAGTTGAGCTGTTTGGGAGCTGGTGTGAGTTTGTTGGGACCATTTAATAGCTGCTGCTGTGTTAGCTCGTGCTAACCAGACAGATGTGAACTGACCATTCACCGGGAGGAGAGAGGCTCCAGGGACGGTCCTTCAGCACTTCGTCTACTGGCAGGAAGTCTAGGATGTAGGATAAGTAGTAGGGCTGGGTACTTGATACTTTTAAGGCATTGACCATAATAACTCGGAACCAAGTAGTAGCATTCTTGCACCAGTGGTCTGATCCCGCAGCATCCCGTCTCCACACCTGAACAGCAGACTTTCTGTTACAGAAATCTCCACAGTCACTATCGTCCCAGTGAACGGTCACTTCAACGTCTACCCTGTAAGCACGAGCTACACAGCTGAGCAGCAGCTAACATCCAACACCATGCTGATACCCAGTCCAAACAAACCCACGCTGACAATGAAACAACTCGACTCTGTCTTTAATTCCGCTGATGAAAAGCCATGTGATGCTAACAGTTAGCCTGTCACTGTGTCCGTGCAGCCAGGTGGACTCTCACAGCTTTCCCCAGTGCGAAGCCATAGCAGCAGCTTTAATGTCTTTGGTCACCAGTCGTGACATATCACTGTATAACAACATTGGTGGCCAGCTGGGTTGTTTTAAGAAAATAAAAAGAGATATTATGTCAGTATAGTATGTCAGCAAATAAATTGGTATTGTAATTTTTTAGACGACACCCAGTCCTACTGAGTAGGCATGTCCTTCAGCATGGCCCAGGACACATTAGCGTACACACTGATGAAAGAATGTTGCAATAGGCGGCTCAGACCGCCTCCGAATGTGGTCTTAGCGATCAGATCTCAAGATGCGTTGAGGCCACATTGGGAGCATTCACAGCTGTAATTAGAGCTGTCCACTTGTGATCTGATCACTCAGGACACACGTTAATGCCAGGTGTAAACGGGGCCGAAAACCTCTGGCTCTTTGTTGTAAATCGTTTCACGACACTTGTCAAATTCTGTGAAACTGCCACCACAATGCAGTGAATAAATACTTGATTCCCGCTTTCTGACTTTTCAGAAGTATTGGTTTCCTTCTTCAGTGACATAGATATCACAGTGTATTGTAGATGATTGTCTTAAAATGTATCGAGTGTCACAGAATCGCTGTACCGTGGTAACACTGTCATCATTGGCGACATATTGTGATAGTGTCCTGAGTTACTCTGTGATTCCCATCCCTGATTCACACAACAATAGCGGATGGAAATGGGCACAAATTCACATATTCTTTTACCAATTTCCATAAAATTTGGTGAAAATTTGTGCCACAGTTGGATAGAAACCTGACTACATGCACACACACACACACGCGAGGGAGGAGAGAGGGAGCGAGGGAGATCAGGGTGAAGGAAGAAAGCGTTTTTTGAGTCTGGGTGTGAGATTAGGAGACCCTCATTCACAGACATACACTCATGGTGTGGTTAGAAAATAATTAGTGGTGGGCCTTGTATGCGCACAGTCGCACACTCATGCACACATTCACACAGAGTTGCCAGTCCGGTGGTGGGCCTACACAGACAAACAAACACCCTCCGAATGATGAGGGCCTGGTGGCAGCGAGTGGGTGGCGCAGTTGTTGTGGTGAAAAGGGGTCATACTCTGTTTTCTCGGGTCAACGGTAGAGAAGAAAAGCAGGAGAAGGAGGAGAGCCGCAGAGGAAATAGATGAGTGAGGTCGGACGTAGGGAGATATTGACACACTCGCTCTTTTTAATTTCCCACATCAAAGGGCCGTTTGAAGACACAGCTGGGGAGAGAAGAAAAGAAAAAGTGAAGTTAGTCACTCTACCTCATTCCCTCTCTGGGCTGCCTCTCATGATGGGGGTCTCCTGGGTGGTTCTGAAGCACACAGTCTTCTGTTAGGCCATCCGCCAGCGCTGATCACTCACACACCATGACACCGGGTGGGTGCCCTTTAAGTGTGTGTGTGTCTGTGGGAATGTGTGCGCACACGTGCATCGATGTCAGCGTGTGAAATGAAGACAGCGTTCTGTATCTTTGTTTGGACTTTTGTTTTCGAGTGTGAGAGAGCGAGCACACTGCCTGTTGGAAAAGGGGGAATCCAGGGTTTGTGTAAATGGGTGTGCGTAGAGTATATGTGTGTAATTATGGGTATGTGGTGGTATAAGTGCGGCGTCTGTATAACGTGCATGAGCATCAGTGTTTGTGTGTGCGTCTGTGTGTTTGTGTGTGGCCTTCATATGCTACCCATTACATCACCAATCTGTGTAAACCACCATAGGAGGAGAAACAGAGTGAGACACTCAGACTACGACCTCAAAGACATCAGAGGGGAAGGGGAACCTGTGACAGGGCCTGCCAGGCCTCGCTGCCAGACAAACTTTACTCACACAAGCTTCACTGAATTCGGTCATGCTTTACACTAGGTTTCCTGTGCGCCATGGCATGTATTCACACATTATTACGCAGGCTTCAAATCATTTGAATGCCTCACACTCTTTGCTCACCTTTTGCCTGGCTGTTAATCCAAACAGTTGCTTGATTCATTCGTTCACCAGAGACACTGTAAAAACTTTGATTTAAAGATACTGTGTGTAACTTTTAATGTCATTTTTTAATGGCAATGGGTGAACAGACTGTAACGTAATTTAAAAACTGAAACCCCGACTTTCTTGGTTTCCTGTAACAGCCTGCGGACTGACTTCCCTGTAAAGAGCTCAGGCTGAATTTTCCAGGAAGATCCAACAGATTGAGGAAACATAACGAAGGAATCCCTTTCTGGCAGAAAGCCCCGAAGATCAACTTCTCTCAATAGCGAGCTGCATCTCTTCAGCTCCGCTACAGCGCAGCAGTGCGCAATGTTAGCCATTGCCAGGTTGTTCATCCAGACAGTTGCTCGATTCTCTCGTTCACTAGAGTCACTTTAAAAAGTTTGATCTAAAGCTTTTTACATCGATCAGTCATTTTTTATAGCCAATAAAGGAACGTATTGTAGCGTAACTTCAAACTGAGACCTTCCCTGACTGTCTCGGTTGCCTAGCAACCTGTCGACTGACTTCTATGTAAAGAGCACGAGCTAAACTTTACAGGAAAAACCAAAGGATGTGATAAAGAAATCCTTTTCTGGCAGAAAGCCCTTGAGACAAACTTAAAATAAAAAAATATATATATTAAAAATATCTTTTTAGCTCACAACAGTAGCTAACGTTAGCATCAGCTTAGAAATGGAGCCCGATAACATTAGCAAACACCGGGCACCCAACAGAGAGTCAAAATATGCTGTTTTTCTGTCATATTCATTTTACAACAGCAACCTAAAGACAGACTTTAACTTGTCATTGAGGTTTGTGCCAGCTAAATTTGAGCTGTCACAGCCGCTGACTAAAGGTCCGTCACCGAAGCTGCCGTCTGCTCTCCAGGCGAAGTTTAGTCATGCTTCCATCAAATGAGGTCATGTTTATCATGTTCATGAGATCATATGAGCGACCCGCTGGTGTGGTATTCGAAAAGCTCTGAGTTCAGAAGTTCATGTTCATGACTTGTCATGTCATAAGAACAAGGTCATGAACTCCAGTTGAGCGCAACAATGAACCTGAGCAGCAGGAAGTGAAGTGGAAAGATAGCGGGATGCGCTAGTTAATTCATGTCTTATTAATAATCTTATAAAGAGTAAATTTATTAAATTCA
>JAPZEB010000025.1:12736817-12747198 GCA_029783705.1 Chaetodon striatus | reverse complement strand
ATCTTATAAAGAGTAAATTTATTAAATTCAAAGCCCCATATCATAAATTTAGTGCCCTCTGGTTGTGAAAAGAGGAAACACTAATAGCTGGCTAATGTTGGCTAATGGTGGCTAACGTTTGCTTGCTTTCTAACACAACTGCTAGCTAGCATTTACAGTATTGAGTGAATAATGTCAGCAAATTCATCAAGACTCTTGGGGCTGGTTTGCAAATCACTTTATCAGCTATGAAACAACCAACACCAGATGAATGTAGCTAAGTTACAGCTAGCTCGGCGGCAAACGACTGTACCCTAAGGCTTCCAGTTGGCTAAAGCTACGTTACAAGGATCTGCCGCTGGTTGCTTTGTAACCTAAACTGATGAAGTAATTTGCAAACAGCAGCCTAGTTAGTGTCACGGAGCCAGTGGTCGAAGTGAAACAGGAACATACAGATTGTTATGTTATTCTATATTAAAAATAAAGTAAATTATTTTCCAGCCTTCTATCAACATGATGGCGGTCAGTCATGGTCAGTCTCTTGTTTGTCACTGTATTGGCTGATGCCCAGGTGCTTGCTGGTGGCTACAGAGGATGTTGAATGCAGTTAACTTAATACCCTCATTATTAACAAGGAAATGCTGAAATTTATGTACCGAACCTGTTTGACAAGGAAAAGCTTGAGGAAGAGCAGGTATTTTTTTATACTGGGGGTTTTTGTTCACTGTGTACTTTAGTGTGATTATGGTTGTGGTGTGATTATGAGAACAAACAAAATATTCTGATAATGTGGGCTTTCCCGTAAACGTTTGTCGCCGTGGGTTAATTTCCACATCCAGGTGGGTGATAAAGTCGTCTTGTAGGTTTTAGGGTTAACTCTCATGTTCTGCTTACCTCAGAGTGTCATATGTAAACAGTGAATAAGTTGGCCTTGACGCAACGCTGCTCCGATGGTAAAAGGGATTATGGGAGAAGGAGTCGTAATAAATTCATCATTTTTATGTTGCACCCTCATTTCCTCTAGGGAATTCCAGCAGGGCCTGAGCAAACAAACGCGGAGATTACGTTCAAAGGGAAAACCAAAGGTCCGACCTTTTACTGTTAATATTTACTCTCCTATAACAGGACACTTTCAAGTTTCCCCATGACCTCCTCCCCCTCCTCCTCTTCTTCCTCTCTACTCCGTCATTCTGTCCCCCGTTCATTCCTTCCAGCTCGCTGCCAAATGCGTGACTCCGGCGGGGTATCCTATCTGGGGAATTGTCATGGTAACCTTACCCTAACTCACTACCCACCACCATCATCATCGCCCCCCCTTCTGCCCCTGCGCTTGCCCCCTAACTTCAACCTACGTCAGAGAGCAAGTGAGTGTGTTAATAGTTCGGGGGGGCGGGGGATGGGAGAAGGAGTGACACACAGGAGGGGGCAGCAATCATTGGGCAATAAAGTGACGTCTCTGACTCTCTCTTTCTCACTGTCAGCGATCAGTGTCCTCTTTCAAATGGATGTATGTCAAGAGACCTTCCTCTCAAGCCCCCCTTCATCCCCCGCTCCACTGGCGAGTCTTTAGTCAAGAAATCTCCCTGTGGACGTGATTTACAAATTATGCGTGTCAATTGCTCTCTTCCTCTTCCATGTGAGCGGCCCACTGGGGGCAGATATGGCTGTTGTGCATCTGTTGCTTTGCCTTTTTATTAGACCATTAAAGAGGGACATTAACCGGCATCATTACTGCAGGTTTCCTCCACTGGCTCGCCTCGCGGAGCCGCGCAAAGGGCAGGATGCAGGGATGAAAGGAAGAGCATGAGGCAAACGTCTCTCCTGGCAGAAACTTGGGGGAGCAAAATGTTTAAATCAGCTCTCTATTAAACACACATTTACGAGGCTCATTTTGTTTGGAAACCAAACTCTATATGGAATGTGACAAAACACAGTATACGTGTGTGTATGCATGCGTGTGCGTAACAGTGAGAGTCAGCCGAAACCCTCCCTCTCCTCTGCCTCTGCGTCGCTCACCTGCTCACGCTCCCCTCTCACTGCGTCCAAGCAGTTTTGCGTCTGCCAGTGAGGAAATCTCTGAATGAACTGGTTGAAGCAATAGGTCACAGACAGAGTGTGAGAAGGAGAAGAGGAAGGAAAGAGGTGGGGGTACAGAGGGAAGCAAGCAACCCACGCAAAAGGAACTTTTTACTGTGCAAACACTCTTTCCATCTACCCTGCTTGCTCCCTCCATCTCAGACTGGTGTTAATACACTGGAGAGCCCAGGCCTGTCTCAGAGCTCCCGCTCCTCTCACCGCCATTCTCAGTCGCCCTAAACATTCTTTCCTCCCATGTCATTGCGTGTCCTGTCTGCATCCCTCTTTCTCCCCCTCTCCATCTCTTCCTCCTTTCAAAGTGCTTCCCCTCTTACTTTCTCTTTCGCACACTCACTCGCTTCCACTTCACATCCCTGTCTTGTTTTCTCTGGTGCAGTCTGGTGAGCAGAGGGATCAATGAAACATAAACACAGCGAGCTTTGAACAATCAAAGCAAGTGTAATCAAGCAGTGAATTATTTTTATCACCTGGCTGCGATGTATCTGCACCAGTGAGCGTGCACAGGAGAAAAAAAGTGAAGATGAGCAGAGCGAAAGTTAGGATTCTATTTCTGGTGCATTCCTCAGCGTGCAGGATAGATATCCCGGAGACGTTACTTGTGCATTCCCTGTCCCTTTGTCAGTCTTACACTGTTTCTGTGGTAAGTTACTACGTGTGTGTGTGTGAGTGATGTATACTGTATCAGAGCTGACCACTACTTGCCGGCGCGCCGTGTGTCTGCGTCAGCCACACACTGAGCCTGTTGTCTTGTTATTCTACGGAAGCTGAGAGCTGCTGACAAATGCAGGGGAAATGGGGAGGGGTGTGTGTGTGTGTGTGTGTAAGGGGGCAGCGGGGCCTGGAGAAATGATGGGGAAAGAGTGAGGGGAGCTGGAAGACAAAGGGAAGAGGATTTGTGTGACGTCGCAATTTTCCCCCGCTGAGTGACTTTGTTAACGTGACATGACCTCAGTCACATGGGGGGGGTGGGAGGATGGCCTTTTGCAGACGGATGGACACACACAAACACAGACGCACAAACAAACTTGCAGAAACACACAGATGCTTACGTCTGTAGGACTGTTCACCCCAGCATTTAAAACAATTTATAACCCACTACCCCCCTTTAACCTGACATGGCCGGGCTGCTTCTGTGAATGCTGACGCACATCAGGCCCCTCCATCACTCTCCATTCATTAAATTAACGCTCATTACACGCTGACAATCGTAAATCAACCTCCTACAACAATGATAGCAGATAACACAACTTATATCAGCACACATGGGCAGCTGTATTGATTCTGCCGTCGTTCCGCCGACCACTTCCTGTGCGTCAGCCATGCAGAGTGTGTAAATTTCATCATAACTGTGAGCAAACACAGGAGAGGAAATTTCATATCCGCATGTTGTCACTGTTTATGTTTTCAAATGGCGTACGGACATCAGGATCGGGGAGCTGAGTACAACAGTTTAGAGGCAGAGTGCATTTGAAAATGTTTCAAAAAGACTTCTCTCCACATTCAGCAGGCTGTGCTTTGACCGCACAGGGAGGGGAGGCGGACCTCAAGTTCACTGAAATGTCAACTTTGGTTTGAAGTGACTTTGACTTAAAGCGGCGCAAACACGGCACAGAAGATACACTGTCTCCCTTTCTGAGATTGAAGTTTCTGCAGTTGTTGTCGCAGTTTAGTTTCATTCTTTTGCATTCTGCTGTGAAAAGAAAACATTTACCGTAAATGTTTATATAAACTGGGAACTATCTATCCCTCATCCTTCTCGAACGTCTTATCTCAGGAATAGTGAGAGCAAGATATGGAAGTGATGTGTTTGCGTGCATTCTTCGTAACCGCCATTATCATTATCTCCAGCTGACAACGGCCATCTTTTATTTGTACATCTGCACGACCTGTCACACTCTCCATGTCTCTCCAGTTTTATTTTCCTGACCTTTGTTCATTGTGGGAACTAACAAAAGCTTTGTTTAGTGTGCACTTAGAGAACCACCTTTATCCTTGGAGGGCTGTGACTAAGAGGAATGACATGAAAGTTATTCTAATCTCTCTATTCTTGTTCCCAATGTTTATGTGCACTTTGACCCCCTGCTGTTCCCAATTAGCCACAAACTGCTCTGTCGGGAGATGTTTAAAATGCCTTACATGTCTACTTTTATCAATAACAGTCTGTGAGTCAAGGACTCAGAAATGAAAGCTATCCAGATTATTCTATTTTTGGCACAGAGTTCACACAAATTGCCATTACGCCCCCACCGCCCGCCACTGTCTTTTTATGTCTCCCCCTCCCTTCGCTCCCTGGCTTCTCATCCTCTTTCTCTTCATCAATCACACTGTCCATTCTCATCAGAAGGTCATCGCTGCATGCATGAACGGTGTCAGTTGGCCTCACTGTCTGCCTTGTATTACAGGCGCCCTCGCATCTGGCCGGACCCCCGGTAGTGCCAGGAAACATGCCAGGAATGCGAGGAATGGCCCAGTGAACGATAAGGAGGAAATTCCCCGCAGCAGACTGGACTGAAAGCCCAGAAACAACAGGACAATCACTGGGGAGAAATGAAATGGATGACGACAAAGAGTGGGATGGGAGGGGATGGAACAGGATGCCTGGACAGACACAGGTCTAGGTTTGACACTAAAGACAATAAACACAGTGACAGAGGCTATCCTTGGAAGCAGAGAGCGATGACGAAGGTGGGGCGGTGACACATGGGGAGAGAAAAGAAAGGATTGGGTTTGGATGAGTGGAGAGAGAGAAAGATGACACGGTCATTGAGAAAAGCCAATCACCAGTGAAAACATGAAGTGATGCTCAGTGGCGTCCCTAGGGAGTGGCCAGGGAGGGCCATGACCCATCTGATACAACGGCTGACAGCCTCCCGTTAGAAGCCAGAGCTCTTGGGGACGCCGCGAACTCGACACTCACACATGGGGCGAATAAAACAACACTGATGCTATATGCTTCAACATAACCAGTGTCATAGTTTTTATATAGTAGAGGAGGGTTATGTTTGGGATGGCTCCAGCGTGTCACTGAGTATGCTTTTTGAGCGGGCCCAAAAAATCACAGAACACAGAAATGGTGAAAACAGTCTAACTCCACAGTGCTGTACTACACACTTTCAACAAGTATTTTCTAACATTTACAATGTGTTAAGAAAGAAATCACTGACTTTGCTTTACCTGGACTTTCAAAGTCTCTACTTAAGAGTCTTTAAGAAGCTCTGGCACGCTCATTTTGTAAACTAGTGGAAAGGTATTGGTATCCTGTGAAACTAGACAACATAAGGCAACCATGTCAGCATAGCTTGTTGGGAAGGGGACGAAATAATGCTCCAAATTTAAGCTACATTTTCACAAGGGACTGGCATGGCCATTTTCACAGGGGTCCCTTGAACTCTCACTTTAAGATATCTGAATGAAATTGGGTTGTATGGGTCTCTCCTTAACTTGAGAAGGCTTGTTCCCAGTAAATGTTTTGTTCCATACCATCAATGTACTCCTTTAAATTCAAGCTGAATGTTTGTCTTTTGAAGGAAAAGGACAGCAGTCCTGTTTGAAGAACAATGAATCACCTCACGTGTATAGATACATGCAGAGGTGGAGACAAGTCATTGTTTTGTAAGTCACGGGTAAGTCTCAAGTCTTTGCACTCAAGCTTGAGGAGTTCCAAGTCTCAAACTTTGAGTTGTGAATCTTTAACAGGTCATAATGTGCTCTTCGCCATATGTAATGCCATTTTAACAACAGAGTAATCATACAACAGATTTACAGAAATCATTAATGCTTCTTAAAATTAGTTTTTATTTGTTAAAACAAGTTCATTGGAAGATGTTGCATCTCAATTTTCGACCTGCACGCTTATAAAATTGTCTTTGGTATGATTTTTCTCGCTCTCAGTAACATTACGATACTTCTTCGTGGTTCTCTCCTGCCACTTGATTGGATGCTGTCAGACTGGTTCAAATAAAGTGGGTCATGTCGGAAATTTAGTGTCGACATGCTGGGAATGAATAGCGTTAATGTCTGTAGATTCCGGACATAAACTGATTGGTGGCACACTTTTTAAATAACATACTTGTTAATCTTTGGGCTCGGGGAAGGTATCAAGTAGTTTCAAGACAAAAGGCTCATGTCCAAGTGAAGTCACAAGTTGTTGGTCCAAGTTGAGTTGCAAGTCTTTTATGGTTCGGTCAATTTGAGCCTAGAGTCATCAACTTTGTGATTTGAGTCTGACTCGAGTCCAAGTCATGTGACTCTAGTCCACATCTCTGGATATGTAACACATTAAAACAAGATCTTTGTGGAACTCAAAATGTTCACTGTGCCGCTATTAGTCTCTGCACATCAGATAATTAGAAATGTCAGCTGTAAAATAAAAAGCCAAAGTAAATCAGTAGGTAATTCCTTAACTTTCCTTATTAACATGGTTTTCAAATAGCCGGCATACTTAAACAGCTTAATCATTTTCTTGGAATTCACTTATGGCTTTTGGTTTTGGTATCACCCCAAGATTTCCCGTGGCCCCGTGTGGCCACCCCTATGAAACATTACTGTGGGCGCCGTTGGTGATGCTATGGAAGAGAATGACTGAACAGAGATAGCGATGGCAACAGACTTAAAACAGACTATTACCCACCTAAAGGGTGTTGGGACAACTGTGGGACAGGAAGAGGGATATAGATAGAGACACGTCACAGGAAAGGCGATCCTCTTTAATCACCCCCTGATTGGGTGACAGTGAGTGGGACGATGCAGACACACACACACACACACACACAAACACACACGCCTCACAGGGAGATTTCTGGTGGCTGAATCTTTAGGTTTGACTGACAGCGCCTCTTTATGACTCACTGACCCGGCTTTTCTACTGTCTCCCACACGGTGCCATCTGCAGAGGCTTTCAGGCTCCGTTTCAACAGCGAACACGACATTACCAAACCCTGATCCAGATTAGCTTCCTCTCTGTAGTGGCCTACTAAATCTGACTTTACATCAGCGTCTACTAACAAGCAAAGTCTCTTCTTGTCTGGCTGCCGGCGCTGATTTGGGGGCAGCCGGTTGGTAATTGTTTTGAGCTGCTAAATTGCAGCAGGAGGGATTGGATTACCTACCACCAGGGTAGTGCTTCCCCCTTCTTGTATCCCTGTTTCCCCTGGATTACATCAGAGTTTCATCTGTGAGTAAGCACATACCTCACAGTTACAGAGGAGGCCAGGTCCGTGTCGACTGTGTTACAACAGAGAGGTGGATAATGGATATATGGAGGAGGGCAGGAAGTGTAAACAGTCCTTCCTGTGCATACTTTTCTATTCATCTCCTATGAAAAGATAAGATAGATGATGGTGATCTAGTTTCTGTTTATGCATGTCGGTGTGTGTGTGTGTGTGTGTGTGTGTGTGTGTGTGTGTGTGTGTGTGTGTGAATGTGAGTGTGTGTATTGTTCCTATCTGGCCCAAACCCATTCTTTTTCAGATCATAAATAATGAACAACCCAGAAGGAAATGAAACATTATCCATATAAAACTCCCCAGGGTGTCTTATCTTGTGTGACATTGATTCATTCCTGTAATATTATGATCACAGCGCAGACCTCGGCCAATTACAATAACAAAATCGAGATAGATAAATAATATCCCGGCCGCAGTCTGGGCTTCTTCTCTCACAGGCTACGTACTGATTAATCTTCAAAGTGAAAAGCATTCTCGCGTGACAAAGCAAGTCCTGCAAGTCGCCACTTTCCCAGGTCAGATCAACATTGTAAAGCTCAATAGAGATGCAGAACATTATGATGAGGGGCAATACATGAGACCGTATTTGGACATGGCTGCGCGGAACAAATTGGGGTCGGAATTTGATCCGGCGAACATGGACAGTTCTGTCAAAAGTCAAAACCTCATATAATGACTTTGTGCGGTTCCCTGGCTTTTCGACCCATCTGAAACAGCTGACACAAGGCGGACGGGTGGGTGTGTGAGTTTTGAGGTGAGGCGGCGAGAGGCAGACAAGGAGAGGTAACTCTGTTTTTTGGTAACTCCATAAAAAAAGAACCCCTGGGAGGTTTGGGCGACTGACAGCTGAGGTGGAGCCCGGGGGCAGCCAAGCAGGAGGGAGAGTGTTTTCATGTGTTTATGTGTGTGTTTTCCTTCACTACTGGGACTTATATATACGGCTGCAGGGCTGTCTCTCAGGTCTGCAGCTGAGTGTGACGGGGGTTCACTCAGGGGTATAGGAAAAGGCCCCGGGGACGACCTGTGGAACACCCCCGTTATCCTCCAGGGAGCGATCCTTTTGAGGTGCAGTCCCCCAACCACCCTTCACCTCCAATGTGCCGAATCAGTGGAAGGCAGAAACCCAGAGAGTATCCCTGACACTAATATTGAAAAAAGCCTGTTTGGAGCGAATATAAGGGCAAATATTATTCTTCCTGAGCGTAACCACGGCGAGCACCTCTGACCTGGCAGTGAAAGTGCTGAAACAAAAAGCCCAAAGACTTTTTCTGCTCCATCAAAGGAGAGCAGCATAAAATAAACACGGCCATCAGATTACCACGCTGAACACGGGGCCGCGTTAGCCCGCGCCGGCTGCCCTGCCGCCCAACCCCATAGCTCTATGGGAGTTAAGTGTGGGGTCCGCTCAGTCAACACCATGACGCAAAATGGAACAAGCCTCTGACAGAAGCCCCAGGCTGATGGAATAAGGCCCCTACCCACAGGCCCACAGGCCCCCCGGCCCGAGAGAAACATACTGAGCGAGAACGAGGGAGAGAGAGGCAGGAAAACGAGAGGAAAGGAGGGAAAAGGTAGATGAGGGCATTTTGGAAAAGAGGAAAAGACCACCAGTTCCTAAATTGGTGGCGCTGGCCCGCTCCCAAATTGAACAGCACACACATAAACGCTCCGCTGCCTCGGAGAACCAGCAGCAGCAGCAGCAGCAGGACAGACAGCCGCCAGTGGAGAGAAGGCCGGGGCAGGGCAGGGCAGGGCAAGGCTGGGTACAGTGGTTGGTGGTGGTGGTGGTTGTTGCTGCCAGTGAGACTGTGAGGCTTAGCTGGCTAGTCGTACTAACAGTGGACAGCCTCAGCACGGTGGATCTGACCTCACAGGGGTTCTTTTATATCCCCTCGTGTGCCTGTGTGCATTTGTGTGTAGGTGCATGCATGTGTGCACCAAAGAAAAAAAAAAAAAAAGTTTGTGTGTTTATGTGTGCATTTCACGTTCGGGTGACGTAATCAGGAGAAAACAGATCTGTCCCTCTCGGCCTTTTAGTCATCTCACTGAGGCCCCGCTGTCCGTTTCATCCACGAGTCTCCCCATCTCCGACCTCAGCCACAGTCTGCCGTCTGTCTGCATCTGACTGATTTCTCTCCCAGCACCTCTGACCTTCTCACCACTCGTCTCAGAACTCTCGCAGATTCCTACACCCCCTGTCTGTCTTTTTGTCTGTCTGTGACCTAACAGAGATTCCCCTGATCCCTTGTTTCCTTCCTGGCCATAACACGGGACTCAGCCTGGAGCCATGCAGAATATTCCACTCTCAATTTGTTTCAGACGAGAGCTGACTCTCCAGTGACTGCAGTCCTTAAATATTTTCAATCTGAGTCCCAAAATGAGAAATTTAGCTTTATTTCTTCGGAGCCAGACTCATAAATGTAACATTGCCCCCCACAATCTAGGTCCCCACTGGTTTAAGAAACCAGATTCTGCAGTATTTGGTAATGCTGACTCCTTTGGTCTTTAAAGGTCCAGTGTGTAGAATTTAGGGGGATATGTTGGCAGAAGTATGTTTTCTTTTGTGTGTAATCAGCTAAAAATAAGAATCGTTGTGTTTTTGTTGCCTCTCAATGAGCCAAACAGGGAGCTGGTCCTCTTCCTCGGTGTCCGCCATGTTGCTCTGGCATGTTTCTACTGCAGTCCAAAGCGGACAAACCAAACATCGTCTCCAGAGAGGGCCATTTGCATTTTTTGGTTGGCCACCGTAGTTAGCAGACCCTCTATGACGAGTCAAGCAGTGTCCGAAAAACAGTAATTTGTAACGTGAAACTGCTTTCTTCTGTCTTTGTTATTGGTTTTAACCACCTTGTCTGTTTGATTCGGAGAGGAAGAGACCTCTGTGGATAATTTGACTAATGGTAAAAACACCCTGAACAATAAACACTGAAGGAATTGTAACCAGGAGAAGTTTCCACGTTTCACAGTCTGTGTTTGAAGGATATATCCAGGATGTCAAACTGACTCAGCAGCAACAACAGGTTAAAAAGACAAAGACAGTTAGAAGCTAAAGCCCAACTATAGGCTACAGATCACAGTGT
>JAPZEB010000025.1:12712290-12736717 GCA_029783705.1 Chaetodon striatus | reverse complement strand
TTTAGGTCCCCCCCCCCTCAGTATAAGAAACCAGATTCTGCAGTATTTGGTAATGATGACTCCTTGGGTCTTAACCCCTCACACTTTCCCCCCCGACTTCCTGATAAAGCATGTCTCACACCTTCCCTCAGTGGCCTTACAGTCATGCTATCCTGCCCTTTCCCCTGACGTGCACAACTTGAAAAACCTCCTTTGACTTTGGGTTTCATGATGACGCAGAGTTCAGGTAAAGTGTTACCAGATCACGAGCAGATACTGCGGCCTTTCCAGGTTGTAGCTGTTAGTGTTAAGTGTGAGAGCCATGGGCCCTTTCTGGTTCCTGAAAATGACTCCTGTGTGTAACAACAATGAACACAATCACTGTGGTCCACCGGGCCTCACACCAGCAGCATTGCATTACCGCGCTCGCCTCCCTACTGTTCTCCTTTTCTTTTCATCCTCCTCTCTTTTCTCCTCTGACTCAGCTGTTTTGTAGGAAACTCCGTCTCTTTGAAGAAGGGAAGAATCTTTCATTACTCGACAGCAGGGAGAGAGGAGGAGATGATAGGGGGAGAATAACTGCCCCATTGTCTTCACCCTCCCCTCCCCTCCATCCACCAATGATAATTGTGTTGAGCTAATTACAGAGAGCTGCTACAACAGGTGTGGGGCTCTGCACCTGGGTAAAGAAGTCTACTTAGTGCGTGTGTGTGTGTACGTGTGTTTGTGTGTGGGAGAGAGAAAGAGGTTTGTGTGTGCAAGTATGACTACGCAATTCTGGGTGAAAGTGTGTATGACATTTTGTCTGTGTCAGTGATTGAGATCACAGAGAAGTAGTACTCAGACATTGGTCACCGTATTGTATCACACACGACTGTGATATCACACAATCAGCACGGACCTATACCAGTCTGAGCCCCATCTGTGGTTAATTATAAAGCTACAGACTACATCTGTTTGACATTACTGGAAAGTTGAAATTAGCACACAAACACAGTCTCACTCTCACTCATACACCACATTGAATTTCAAATGAGAGTGATTACAATCACTTAATTGATAAATGTGACCACAGGGAGCCTCTTCTCATGATTCATAATCTATAACCGGTCTTTCTCAGTGGCATGTTTTTGATGTCAGCACAGTAAGAAATTGGGGAGACAGAACCGGAGGCAACTGTGGTGATGTAAGCAGGGGGGGTCTCTCACGGGACTGATGTTTTTTTGAGCTTTTTACCGTAAAGGAATTCATCTGAGAGGCTGACCGGAAGAAAGGAAGCCATTTGGTCGGGCGCCAAAAGGAGGAGCATGATAAGTCGAGTTTGTAGAGACGTCATAGGGGCTTCAGTCTCAAAACAAAGAAAGCCGTGAACTTTTTTCCAAAGAGGTCTGGCTGACTAGACAGGGAAATTGACTGGATATTACCAAATTGTGACAGCTCAAGTGAAGCTATTACTCACTCCTGTTGATGATATCACCTGTCTGCCGTCTGCTCATGACAGCCACTTGTTAATTTATGCTTAATGAGCTCGAGTGTTTTTATTTTTATAGGGCCAAGGGATTGTACCACATAAATGAAATGGGGAAACCCTACCAATCAGACCACTGGAGTGTGTCACATCAACAAAGGGAAATGAAAATCTCCCCTGCTCGTAAGTCACCAGCTTTGACCTTTACAACAGCTCACCTTGGTAAAGGTAACCTTTGTGTGTGGTCGTCACAGTCTCATTTGCTTGTTTGAGTCACGACCTCCCTTCGTAAAAAGCTCCCAAGATTACAGGAAATGAGAGTGTGCCTCTGGAGCAGACGATAATGTAGCTGTATGATCGCCTCCTTAGTCAAGCAATTCTACCTGCACACTCATCAGTTAACGTCAAAGGGGAATGAATCCTGCATCGCCACCTTGTGGAATATTCCTTTGGTGTTGATGTTGAGGCGAGTGCCAAGCCCCAGGGGCCCTGCTGTGGGAAACACGCTTGTCAAAGATCACACGGAAACTGCAGGTCTTTAGGACTAGAATTCAGCGTTTTATTAAAAACAAGTAGTTTAAAAACATACATGGGAGCCAAGTAAAACAAGTCACGTAAAGCATAACACTGCGTGGCCCAGCAGACATGGGGTTTTACTAGCTGCTTTAAAATAAAACCTATAAAGAGCCAATACATTTATTTTATCTGAAAATATTCAAATGGATAAATGAACTGATATGGAAAAAAACAGCCAGGCAACAAAATGCAGAAAACATGTTCATTTGTTGTTGATGACGTTGTTGGTGATTTTCTTTTTCACTTCTGAGAGGCATCCATTGAGAGACAAATATGGGCTTCCTCAAAGCCGAGTCCTCTGATTGGCGGGGAGCTCGTCCTGGTCGAGTCCCCACAAGAAGGTGCGGAGACGGGTCACTTCCTTTTGGAGCTCAGGGCTCGGGATTGGCTGGGAGAGGTCAAGGCGTGGAGTCTCGTTTGGCAGGATAAGAGGCGGATGGTCCAGGAAGCTCTCAAAGATGTCTGAAAGATCAGAGAAGGAAAAGAAACATCTGACTGAACAGATCATTTCACTGGTTTGAGTCTTACTGTTAGTTTAATTTATATTGGTGTTACCTCCACTCAGCTCTGTGCCTGGCGGAGGGGCCCAGGATGCTGGCGGGGCTCTGGTTGGACCCAGCTTGTAATGGGTGAGCAGGTGGTGCAGCTGGGAAGGGCTTAACAAGACATGGTCCTCCTGTAGACTGGTCCAGGACGACTGGGAGATGAGAGGTTAACAGAGAGATCAGATGACAGGTAATAACTTTGGGCTGAGAGGGCTTCCTGCACATTAAGCTGTAATACCTGGATAAGACGAGTCTTGGGAATACACAGGAAGTTGACTGTGACTGACAGTTTCTTCATAAACTCAGAGGCTATATCTCCAAGTCCCGCCCCCTGTAGCCAGTCCAGCACCAGGTCCAAGTTTGTACGGATCTGGACCGCTCTGGACCATGAAAACAGTCCGTCTGGAGACAGAGAACAGAGAGACAAAAACCTTTAAAGCTACAGTAGGTAACTTTTTAGCATTTCTTTATGAATGTCACTGTCACAAAACCAACCAATCAGAACCAAGGAAACTGTTACACAGCTGTCAATATGTCAGTCACTGCTCGTGAACTGCAGTAAAAACTGTCAAACTAGGCAGCGCTGATCAAATATGAATCAAGATTCTGTCACTGCATTGCCTGTTTCTCACCTCAGATGCTTTTAGAAACATATTTTAGTGCACTGTTTAGCTGTTCAATGAGAAAGGTGGTCTTCTTTTCAGCTAAACTGTTTCCAATATGGCAGCTGGGTCACAAACTTTCTCATTTAACAGCTAAACAGTGCACTGACATGTTTCTGAAAACATCTGAGACAAGAAACAGGCAATGCAGTGACAAAATCTTGATTCATATTTGATCAGCGCTGCCTAGTTTGACAGTTTATACCACAGTTAATGAGCAGTAATTGACATATCGACAGCTGCTCTCTCTGAAAGGACTCATGATTGGCCAAGTCTGCCAACACAGGCTAGATTTTCTAAAGCCTGAAAACCGAGCCAAGTCAAGTGCTCTCTTAGATAAATTAATAAAATTTTAATTTAACCCTTAAATTTATTTGTTTTTGACACATAAATGAATTAAATTTTGACACAGACCACACTGAAATTATTACAACCCTTAAAATCAAGAGGGCTTTGCAACCCCCTGTGGCTCTTTGGCGCCCCCCTAAGGGTTGGGAGCCACTGTCTTAGACCATTTTAACTACAGTAGTGCACAATAAGTGTATTTTGGTATTTTTTACCCAATGATGCTATTACAAACTAAAAGTTTAGTTTATAAACAATAAAACACCATCGCTCAGTTCAATACACCCGGGACGTTTTGCCATTGAAGCCTTGCTGTATCTGGTATGACTACTAGCTTACTGTAAAATAGGATTACAGTGATATACCAGCTTCAAGGTGTACCGTGATACACATGTAAGTTAACAGTTATCACACCATGTACATTTATTTATCAACGATATTGAGAAAAAATGCAACTTGACATTTAATCAACCAACAATTACCCTTCCGATTTCATTCCTTTAAGGCAGTGGTTCCCAACTGGTTCAGCCACAGGGTCCAGATTTGTCTTGAGTCATTAGTTTAAGGTCCAAATAGTTTAATAAATTCGGCGTCAAACTTGTGTTTGGACATGTCGGCGAGCTAGTTTGCTGTCTCTGTTAAGTAGCTGTCCATTAGTCACTCACTTGAGTCACCTCAAAATAAAAGCTCTAAGCTGAAAATTCACCGTACTTAAAACTAAAATGTGTTTCTACAAACCTGCGAGTCACTTGTGGTCCATTCAGAATGGACCTGTGACCCACCAGTTGGGAACCACTGGTTTAAGGTACATTCTGACTGATCATAATATGAATTCTTTAATACTGTGATACTGTGAAGCCGTGATATTTTCTGAGACGGTTATCTGATGGTGAAAATCTCATACCATTGCAACCCTACTGTAGGCAACTAAATGTTGCTGTATAAGCAGTATCACTGATTAATTACTCGTGCTACTGTTGCCCTGCATTTTAGCATTTAAAGGTGCTGTATACCAACGCTTTAGGCTGACAGTCGGATCAAACCACCAACCCAACTTTCCTTCTCCAGAGTTACAGCACCTTTACCATTACCTCCAGACCAAAGCAAAAGTTACGTATGCTCCCTTTAACCTTTAACCTGTGCCCTCTCACCTCTCTCCAGTAAAGTGTTGAGCAGGGAGGTGTTGGTGAAGAAGAAGAGGTAGCCAAAGGTTTGGGAAGTGAGCGGCGGGGACAGACAGGCCTCCCGCGACAGCATCAGGGAACAGCGATACACTTCCACCAGCCCGGCGACTTTGGGTGGTAAAGTGGACACGTCATCCACCTCTCCTTCCTCTCCTCCTTTCTCCTCTCCCTCTGCACCCCGAGCTCCGTCCTTCTCCTTGTCCTTCTCCTCGCTGGAGAACGGGTTGGTGTCCAGGAGAGCTGGGAGGAGTGAGTACAGGGTCTGTGTGGACAGAAAGGACAGCTACATGGGTTCATTTGTTCAAATTAAAAATAAAAATATACATATATATTGCTGAAATGCTGGACGGGGAGGGAAGAGATTAGATAAGGATGGATGAAAATGAAGAGGATGGAGAAGAAGGTGGAGAGTTCTATGAGTCAGTCCACCACTGAAATATTTAAACAAAATATTAGATGGATTGTCGTTACATTTCTTGCAGGCATTCATGGTCCCCAGTGGGTGAAACCTACTGACAAGTAATCCTCTGACTCTTCCTCTTGCACCACCAGGAGGTCTGTGGTTAAGATTGAAGTATCTCAGCTGCTGTTGGTTGGATTTTCAGAAAATTTCCTACAGCTGTTCATACCCCCCCACCCACCCAAATAACTCTGGCGTTCCTCTGACTTTTTTCCTGGCATTATCTTTGGGTCAAATGTTTTATTTTTGTCGTTTATCACCAAATACCTTTAGACATACCGTCGACCTCTGCTGTATCTTGTGATCAAATTAGCAAATGTTATAAAGCTAACATGCTAAGATGCATCTTCATGGGGTCATCCCCATTTGGGACAATCACGTTTATCTTATCTTAGATTTGTAAGGGCTTGTATTGCAATTCAAGTTACAGAAAAACAAAGAAAGATGGGTGTTCAAATGCAGTTTGAATGGTAAAAAATCCACTCAGCAACTGTTGTGATGTCAGTGTCTGCTGCAAATTTGAGGGCACAGGTTTTAAGGAGTGTAACATCAGTAGGTTATAAGCTGTAGGTGGGTGACTGCAACATACTGACTGTGGAAAACATACATTGAACATTTGGCCGAGGGAAAAACACTGCTGAGAACATAAAGGTCTCCTTAATGAGCCATATTAAAGGGAAACTTCTGTATTTTTTAACCAGGGCCTCATTTTCCCATGTTTTTGTGTCTAAGTGACTAATGGAGACAATTTTTGAAATTGTTCCAGTAATGAGAGAGACCACTGCGGCCACATCGTCGCAACAGGCTGCGGTGTAATCCCTACGGGCAATGTGTAACATCAGTGTACATCCATTAGAAGGGCTTGTTTCTGCCACTGACAGGCTCAGATTGTTATGAGAAGTGTCTGACAACAATACAGAGAGCTCCCTACAGAGAAATGAAACATCTGTCTTTACCTTTTGCCGATGCGGTTTGTTTGTTCGTTAGTGTGTTTAACCAAGTCTCACCTGACTTTCCCACATTTTTAAAATCAGCTAAATCATTCACCATGACACTGAAAATCTTAAGTAAGGAGCAAGATACACTTTTTTGTACTTCAACACAACAAACTCTTCCCAGCACTCCTCTCACCAGCTCTCACCAACGTTTCCACTGTTGTATTTCCTGCAACCAGTCGCCTCTTTCAAGGTTTTCAGAATGAGGCTTCTTGTTGAACGAGACTGGGCACAATAACAAACACAGCAGCAAAAGGTAAGACAAAATATGTCATTTCTTTTTGGGGTCTTTTCCATAATGTTGTCAAACATGTCTAATAATAATCTGAGGCTGTCAGGGGCAAAAACAAGTATTCTAATGGACGAAAACTGACAGTGTCCGATTGCCTGTAGGGATCATATTGTACCCTGTTTCGCTGCTGCGGGTGGAGCCGTGTCTCTCAATACTGGACCAATTTCAAAAACTGTTTTCTCCATCAGTCATTAAGTCCCAAAAACATGGTCAAATGGAGTCCAGGTTGAAATATACCAAAGTTTCCCTTTAAGAAGATATTGAGGTGGGGAACAAAGGACCTTGGGAACACAGATACGCTCCCCATTTTCATTGTGAACATGTTAGCCTCTAATGTGGCTGAGTGGATGTCGGCAAGTCCCAAATCCACACTACGTAGTAACTCTAAACAGGTTTTAGTATGTAGTGTGTTTACACTGGAAAAGAGACAAAAGGAAGTATACTGAAATTAGACGATATGTTTATTAAATACAGTCAATTTTCAAGTGTGCTGTTGACGCACTCTGTTCTCCCAGAATGCAAAGCACAAAGGGAACGGAGGAGCTGCTCACAGCTGGAAAAAATTAAAATAAATTGTGGGTGGTGGTGAGACAGCTCCAGAAACATCTTGGAAAACAAAAAAATATGTATTAAGTCTTCAGAAAGATATTTTGCTGTCTCTTTGTGAAGTTTAATTGGCAGTGTGGTATTCCAAAGTTGCAGTTTGATTGTGATCTGGCGTCACATCTGTAAAATGGTAAAGTATGTTGAGTTTGTTAACACAGTGCATAGTGATAATTAGAAAAGTGGTGTAATGTATAGAATTAGTGTGTAGTATGGAATTGGGACGCAGCTTTTGTCTTGTTTTCAGCTGCAACCGCAGCTCTGTAGCTCGCTCCGTCGGTTGGTCGGCCCACAAACATTTCCCCAGCCCTTGGCGGCCACAGTTTGCCCTCGGAGGCTGAAATTTGGCATGTAGGTCAAGTGTTTGTGTGTGAGGGTGTGTGTTTGTGTTCATGCCACTTGGTTAAAAGGGGGAGTGGCAATGGGGGGATGGATGCGCTACGTGGTCGCAGCTGTTGCAAATTTGCACTGTACCTTGGTGAGGTGATACACACACTGTTGGAAGGTGTGCATGATGACGTCATCAAGCTGCGCAAGAGCCTCTGAGCAGGTGTCCATGTCGGCCGTCAAAACTGGGTCACCCGGGGCTTCAAAGAAAAAATCAGTACAATGAATGAAGATTTTGTGTCTGCTTTAATGTCTGTGTCCAAAGTACATCGCTCCTAAAGGTTATTATTTTACTTGAATCAGTACTTTTGTTTGTTTTAAATCCCTCTTACCCTCAAATTCCCACTCCTTCTCCATGACTTCAACCTTGACCTGGAAGAAGTTTAAGAGCTCTGTGGCATTTGACATCCAGAACATCAGAGGTCGCAGGTCCGACGACAGTTTCTGGACATTTGGCGTGCTCATCTCACCTTCCTGCTCTGTGGAACTAGACACATTGCTGTCATGCCAAAGTTATCTTAGCTGTAAAATATTTGTGAACATTCTCCTGTCAGTGTTTTGTTTATGCTTTGAAACAGAAACACACCATACTGTGAGTAAAAATAGACTCAGTTATTATTACCCGACTATATTTGAGCCATATTTTAACATCACCGTGTTACAATGCTTTCATCATACCACAAAAATCTGCCAAAGATATAACAACACAAGCACAAAAGTATCATGAATCACTCAGCTGGAAATCTCTAAACAGAGGAAGCATGACGTAGAACAAAAATGCTCTTACTTTTGCGTGGGATGCTTATCCCCAAATTCCTTAATGTTATCCTGTAAAGAGAGTTGGAGACAGAAAAGAGACATCTCGGGTTAGTGTGGGGGTGGAGGAGGGGGAGCGGAGTCTCGCCCTGCAGCCAGGACAATTACAGCACTTTTTCCAGCAGGAGGGCGGTGACATCAGCTCATCCTCGCTCCTGTCCACAACGTAGCAGGCCACAATGAAGGGCACGTGTCTGTCTGCTGGTTTTTCTGTCTGACTGCATCTGCCTACCTGATGTTTTTCTGCCAAGCTGTTTTAAAATGGACATGGCCATACTGTCATGCAGTACTGTCCCCAAAAAAGTTCATGATTCAGATGTTGCCACACATGAACCACCACTAATCCTATGAGGTATTTTATTATTTCATTTACTGTACCATAAAACAGGGCACGTTTTGAATGTTCAGCTGTTCTGTGGATGACAATATCAGTTGGTTCACTACATTGCTCCACACCGAAATATCTAAACTGTTGGATGGAGTGACATTTGTTGTTTCAAGAGGATGAATCCTACTGATTTGTATGATCCATTGATGTTTTTCTTCAGCATTATTTTTGGTTTTTATTTAAATGTCTTAACAACTACTAGAGTGGTTTGCCATAAAATCTGGTTCAGTGATAACTTTTAGTCGAGCATCATCATCAGGTTATGATTTGTCCAGTACTTTAGTTTATGACCAAATACCAACCAGCAGCCTGCGGGGCTGAAAAATGAAGCTGATGCCGAAGCGCCAAAAACTGCAGTGCCTAAAATGGCCAATTGAGGCTGACTCCAGAAGCAGGTCAATCCCCACAGACCGCCTTGTTAAAGTGCCCATGTTAGAGCAGAATTATGTTTACAGCCTGGTACGAAAAAACGTTTTGGACTATATAGCTAATTTCCCCCGTTCATGACAACTATGAGGGGGTGAATATTTATATAACTTACCAGTTTAAATGATATTAAGGCTTAAAGCTATACGAAATTAAGGGAGTGGCCTCTTTGAGTGACAGGTTAGCTAATGTCACCATGGCGAAACCCCAATTTTACGGAATATAACTGTAGCTGTCACTATTTCAGTGTGTTTTCAGTTCATGAAAGTTAACTGTGACATTTTGGTCGTCTAAAAAGTCTTGTTCTGCATTTAGTTGTACTGTAAGACCTTCTAAGGAGTCAGGTGTCAAGTTTTTTCGGTAGGTTCATTTTGTGTTTTAATGGTTTTAAGTCTATACTTTGCTAGCAGAAAATAGCAAAAACATCACACTAAACCATAGCTGTGAATGTGCCGTTCTAATTAAGCTAGGAGCTAGTAATAGCATTAGCTCCACCTAAATCTAAGATGTTTGTTTATTGTCAGTAATCAAAATTTAGCCTGCTAACATGCTAAACTAAGACGCTGAAAGTGGTGAACATCATATCTGCTACGCATGTGAAGTATGAGTGTGGTATCATTACCATTGAGAGTATGTTAGCATGCCAACATTAGCATCTAGCCTAGATCAGGGGTGTGTCTAAGTAGGATTTCCTTGTAGAGCTAACAGTAGAAAGATGATCAGAAATGGGGAGAGGGAGAAAGAGAAATGTGAAATTACACGTGACAAAGGTCCACCTTGTTGCGGTTGTTGTGTTGTTTTTTTTACTTACCCAGACAATTTCTTTAATTACATTGGCTGACTTGAGTAATATCTGTGGTGTGAGAGCAGGGTCCAGGTGTTTGGAGGCATGATCTATCATGATTGACAGGAGATACGCAGGAGCTAAAGGCCCGCCTCCAGAGTCTGGGGAGGAATTTTTGGAGATAATCTCCTAAAAGAAAAGGGGTAAACACAAAATATGTCATCAAGGCCATTTCTCTATGATTCAGGATAGATTGATAGTTAGTAAATGCTTGTTTTGTCTTGATGTCTCACCTGTAACAGAGCATCTGCGTGACGAGGATGAAACTTCAGAACCGCCTCCGTAGATCCCAGGTACTGCCTGAGAGCTTCCTGTCTGTCCACCAGCCCTGAGGGGCAGCAGGTGATAGAGGCATCAGCCTGCCACGGCAAGGTCAATGCCAGCGGTGGAGCTGGGGTCACACGGGGGTCACGGTACAGGAAAAGGAAGTGGTTCCCTAGACCGATCACATCCCCAGGCTTTAGGACCGCCTCCCTGTAAAGGGCCACTCCGTTGTGTGTGACTGCTCCTCCTCTGAAGGGCCGCATCAGAGCTGCGATAAAATAAAATTAGACTTTAAGAGACTAGACTTTAACACAGCACTTAGTGTGATATGAGTTAGTGAGCGTTTGAGTACCTTGTCTGGCGGGCGCCTCGGGAACAGCTGAGTCTCTCCTGATCAATAAGTGTCTGGCCAAGAGGTCAGGAGCAGAGAGGAAGGTGTCCACCTTCAGAGGCCTCTTCCCCTTCCTCTCCCTTTCTCTATCCTTCTCTCTTTCCCTCACTGTGGGCTTTCTTCCAAACACATGCGTATGTCCCGCCATGATGTACAAAACAAAATCCTAAACAGAGCAGAAGAAAGTCAGGGAGGTCTGTTATCTTTTAAGTGCTACGGTTTATATCAATCTTCCATCTCAGAGATCTTAACTTGAACAGAAGGTGGCTGATAAGGTATGAAGTGTGTCACAGTTTGCTACAATGGAGACCTGTGTGAGGTCATTGTGTGCGATGGAGTGATGTACACAGAGGGGTTTTTATGCTTTCCTTGGATAAATTGTTGAGGCATTGTGCTGCTCTGAGGCTGTTTTGTGCAGGATGCTGAATGGGAGAGGCTTGTAGAGGGATGGAAACCCTGATGGTATGTGGCGATTACAGACATGCAGGTATGATGTCATGCACAGGGTGTGTGCACGCGTGAACGTCTGCACAGATCCTCCACAAAAATGCCTTTTAGTTTGCATATGTGCACATCAGTGTTTATGCACCTTGCTATGGGGTATACCACCTAAACGTCCGTGTGTGTGGGAGTGTTGTTTGTGAGTGTTTGTGTGTGTGATATCATCTGCCGGCGTGTCTCGCCTTGCTCTGATCGTAACCCTGCAGCAACAGGAAGTAGGGTCGGTCTGTGGGTGGAAGGATCAGACTTTGTGACATCACTTCCAGGTCACAGCTGGAATAATCCTTGTCGTCCTCCGGCTGGTTTGTCCATCCAACCTTTGCTTCAGCTTTTGAAGCTCTGATCTGGAGAAAAAAAAGGAGGTTAAGAATTGACCATGTGAACGGCAAATGCACGATTCATTCAGTTTTTCTCACCATCTTTACCTCTCCTGGCTGCGGGTTGATCATGCTCACAATGTTCTTCCTGTCCTGCAGTCCTCCATTGTTGTTAGGCCGGTTACCAGAGCCACGTGGGTCATTGCTGACGTGGTTGCCTTGGCGACGCCGCAGACTCAGGTTCATGTCACTGATGCTCCTCCTGAGCTCTGAATTCCTTCCACGGTGACCGCGCTCGCTCTCCTCTGGTCCGCCTCCTGATGACATCCTGCTCCGCCGCCAGCGCACACCTGTTGCCCAGACAACCAGAAGACGGGTCAGTGTGACCCTGTGTCGTGCATAAAGAGACCTGCCTGTCGAGTCTTGAACATACCTTGATAGTTCTCTCCCTCCCTCTCACCCTCCTTCTCCCTCTCCCTCTCTTCTCTCTCGTAGTCTTCCCTTCTCTGGATTTCAAAGCGTCGCTCAAATCCATCCTTAGGCCGCCACATGTCCACTAACAACAAGGGACATTCCCATGGGGCAACGCTTCTCCGGCACTCTGTCTCCCATTTGATAGCTCCATCTGGCTGCTGGATGGGCTTTCCAATGACATCACACAACAGGAAGTCCTCTGGGCTGTGTTTCTGGAGAACTAGAAGGTAATGGAGGAAAGGAGGAGGAGAGGGGGCTAATTATTTTTCCATAACACCGCTGTTTATGTTTATATTAAGTCATTCCCAATTGGTTAAAAATATTTGAGCAAACAATTCCCAGTAATGGGTCGCAGCAGAGGTCCAAATGAGAGAAAATTTCCCTCTCTCATACCTGCGTCATCTGTCTCCTCCCTCTCCCTCTCAGTGTACCGAGTGATGACCTGAGCGATGAGCTGTCTGGCTGTAGAGTGAATGTTGGCCAGCAGGGAGCGGTAGTTGGCCCCACTGGAGAGGGCATCCCCGTAGATCTTGATCAGGCCCGGGGCAGAGGAAGAGGCAGGGGGCAAGTAGTGGTGGGAGGTGGGGGCAGCTGAATGAGCCCAAACCTCTCTCTCCCTCTCCCCCACCGCCCGGTCCCTGTCACTGTTAGAGCGCCCTCGCAGGAAGAGGTGGGAAAGGCGCTTCGTGCGGGACTGGGGCCCGGCAGGCCGCGGCCTGAGGAAGGCCGGGGAAGGAGATGGGGACGGGGTAGGGGAAGCCAGCGAGGGGGTGGAGTTAGAAAGGGAAGAGGAAGGAGCAGAGGGGGCCTCGTGGAGGGAGGCTGCGTCAGAGCTGGTGGTCGACCTGAGAACAACAGAGGAGGGGAAGACAGATGGAGGAGAGAGGAAGGAGAAAGGAAGGGACCAGTCAGCTGTGAATTATGACTGACAAACAACAAGGACTAAAATAAAACAGGGAAGGGTTGAGGGGATACAAATGACAGTGGGAGATAAGATGACATCAACACATACACTGTTCATTCAACAATCAGGCACTGGAGTCTAACTAAACAACAACTGGCATCAAAGTCACGCAACAAGTGAGTTGAAAAGAACTTTAGACTGACTTGACAGAAATAGCGCTGGGCCAGCGACCCCCCAGCTTGGCAAAGTGTTTCCTGGGCGAGTTGATCCACAGACCCACTGGGAAATGGAGCTTTCTGAAGCGAGGACTGCCAGACCCCTCCATCTGACAGGGAGACAAACAAACGCATGCACATATTAAGAACAAATGTGTCTTTCCACATTAATAATCTGAAGTTTTGTCAAGAAACAGTAAATGTCACGTTTCCCCTAATCTGCTTAATCTACCCCCATGCTGTAGTGAGGAATGTGTGACAGCAATGCCAGGATTGAAACAATTAAACAATGGCATGATGTCACCATCAAAAAACAACAACAGGATATCTGCAGCAGGTTGTCAACATGGTGAAATTAACCCAAAACACCCCTCAATCAGCCCCTGAAAATCAAAGTGTGAGTTTCCCATTCTCAAACAGGAAGCATCTTTTGTAGGACTCAGGTCCAGCTGTTACACTGACGGGGAAATACCCACTCCAAAGTTCACTGCCTGTCCTATTCTCAGTGTTACTTCTATGTAAATTACCATCAAAATTAAGGATCACACTTGCTGTTTTTTTCACATCACAGGTGGAATTCAAAGGCCTAAACACAATCATCACCCCATGTCATGTCTTGACATGTTTACGCACCTAAAATTTGCTGTTGTCAATCTACACAGAAAGAAGATGGCAGTTTTTAATCCTACCCTAGATGCTGTGGTGAAAACCATTAACTCAAAACAGTAAAAGAAATACAAATGGTTTTAGTGTTAGATTTTGAATTCACTTACCCACAGTTACTTCGGATCCTTTTATAGTGTTCCGATGATTCTCCGCCAACGAAATGCAAATATGCAGCTCAAAGTAATCTAATAACCTTGAGCGAATTCTTTTCCCCGCGACGAAATTCCATTTTGAAAAGGCCTAAATCTTTTGTGCATCTACTTGCACATCTCTAACTCTTACTATCCCTTACTTCAGTTAGTTCGCTTAACTAAAATTTCGTTTTTCTCTCTAACTGGACAAAATCTGCTCCCTCTGGCTCTCAGCCTCTCTGCGTCTATAGATAGAGAAACAGGCCCATTGTTCTAAGTGACAGAATTTCCTTCCTTTGCTGTGGACAACACCTATATCCTGACTGAGTGAGGGAGAAAGGGAGAGATTGGTTGAGAACAAGGGAAGGGTGAATTTATACACACATATACGAGTCTCTGAGACCTTATTGGGAATATAATATATTGTATTTTAAACCATAAAGTTAACTAGATCTGGTTAACTGGTCTGTCTGAATTGAGAAAACATGGTGTAACAGTTTCAATTAAATAAAGTTTAATGATGTCAAACAGAGTTCTCACAGATTCTCAAGAATGTGACTGTTTAAATCTGCATTTTGACTTTATGATTAGAACACATGCATCAGAAAACCTAGACGGCCCAGTTTGAAGTTTTGCTGGAAAGAGGGTTGAGGAAACGCACACAGCGAGACAGGAAGCTAGAGTGAGCGACAGAAACACCTGTGATCCCTGACCTTTTCTTTGACAGGAACATTGTGATGGAAAGAGAAAGGAGGTTGTCGCTGTGTCCCACTTCAGGGGATAGATTCTCATAGAATCTGCATTTTCAGGCCAAATATGTCGTCAATACGGGTCAATAACCGTTGTTCCATTTAAAGGCTCCTTCACTGCCTCAAAGTGTCACTGAGGGAGAGGAGAACAGATTGCTTTAATTAAACAATGTGCAACATGCACAGAAGCTCCAATGTTAGGTTAATACTATCATCAGTCATATTAATCTTATTTTTGAGCAAATAATCTACCAATAAGCTGATGTGTGACAGCTTCAATAAGGTGGAACAGGCAAATACAGAATATAAAGGCCTACTGAGTGATATTGTATATTTAAAAGATAAATATTTGATCAATGGACACATTTAAGTTCAACTTGTTACATCATAAAAGCTGTATTTTGGCCTGAGGGGACTCCTGTCAAGGACTTTGACTTGAGTCAAGAATCTAATTTGGAGCCACTTGAGAATTTTGACTTGAAATACCAAAACCAAATGTATTCTGTCAAGTAGGCTTCTTCAAAAATAAGCCTCTTTTTCTAACGACAAACACAATTAAGTGTATCAACTCTCTGTGGAATTCCCGCCACGATAAACTGAACAGCTAAACTGACCATTTTAGAGCATATTGAAACAAAAATCTAAGTTCAGGGGTTCTTAAAGTTTTGATGACAGCGTGCCATTTTAAGAAACCCATTAAATGATTGAGGGCCACACGTTAAAAGTGCACATACAATAACTTGTTTATGACTTCTTAATCTTAAGTGCTGTATTGTAGGCAACTGGACTTGCTTGAGTTCCTTGAAGACGTTTCACCTCTCATCCAAGAGGCTTCTTCACTTCTAACACACTGGTGCAGTGTCACAGGCTTCAAACCCTGTGTGGGTGTGAGCCCTTACAGAGCTGTTAAGGTCACATGTGAGTCGCTGACCCACCCGGTCATCATGTGTGTCACTTTTTAATGACATTTGTCATAACATACTAACACTTCACCCAAACAGTCGACAGTGATACAGCCTACGTAACTCTTCTATTAGATACAGTTTTCTGCTTTGTGATACATTTTAAAGTAATGAAGTACAGACACAGTGCCATATGACATTGATTGTACCAACCCACAGCAGTTAAGCAACGGCTTCTGCTGGGGTACGGCAACATCACTTGGACAAACCACACAAAGAACTAAAGTACACTGTGACACTGGAACTATTAGTAATAATAAAGGTAATTTGTTAAGTTTATTTATGATAATGATTATGTTTGCTGATGATTATTTCAGATGATGTGTGGTTTTCTGTCGTAGCATAGCACATGTCCCCCTTAACATATATAACAATTACTGCCCAGCTGAGAATGCAGATGGACAGCAAAGAATGGGGCTGTGTTGGTTTGAAGCGTTTGCACATTTTGATACTTTTTTTTTCACATTTAAAATCTTGTGATCCATTGAAAGCAACATAACTTAGCTAAGCACAGCTGCAGTCCTCTGAGAAAAGGAGGAAACTATACCAAACATAAATATAGAACTTAATTTTGGAAACTGCCTTTCAAGCATACACGCATATTTGATACTAAACACATGTATTTTGAGTGGAGTATTGTGTTAAGCTTGATTTAAAAACACTTAGTCCTGTAGTCAGTAAGATGAAGTCATCTCTGCAACCAAGATTAAGTAACTTACTGTTCAGTTTCAAAACCAGAAACGTTGAACATTGGCTGAAATTATCTATCTGTCCTGCTGCTTCTCTTAAAGGTCTAGTGTGAAGGATTTAGTGACAGCTAGTGGCTGAGGTTGCAGACTGACACCAACTGAAACTTCTCCTGTGCTAGCCGATGCAAAAATTCGAATGTCGCTGTCTAGAGGCAGTGTTTGGTTTGTCCATACTGGGCTACTGTAAAAACAACATGATGAGCTCAGTGGAAGAGGACCCGCTCTGTATGTACATACAGACAGCTCATTCTGAGTTAACGAAGACAGGTGATTATACACTAAAGACAACACTTGTTACATCCATCCATCCATCCGTTCCCAGGCCAGACGAGATATGTAATTCCTCAGCCTGTTCTGCCCATGCCCAAATCACCTCAACTGACCCTTTTCGACCTGAAAGAACAGCGGCTCTACTCCGAGCTCCCTCTGGATGTCCGAGCTCCTTTTATTAGCTTATTACATTGTATTCCTCTTCTGCTAATATTTCTCTCTAATTCTTAGGCAGGACTTTTTAAACCACCGTCACACTGTAGTTTTTAGTGGATCCATCCAACTGCTGAGGTGGGAAATATTAACAAAGCAACATATTTCACTGTAATTGGCCATTTTTGTCCCTGTTTCATTACGTGTGTAGGCTGAAATGATCTTTCTATTATGGGGCAGATTATTTATTATCATTTTAGTCATTGTAGTTCAATAAAAAACTGTTAAAACAGATTTTAGAGACCTGTAAACTAAAGTTTGGTTCAGGCTCTGGTTTGGCCAGGCATTACCACAAGCCTATTTCCCATCATCCTTTGCGCGGTGACGAGGTAGTGCATGTTTCCGGAGCGCTCTGAGGACACATCAAGAAACGTCCCAAGGTTAGCTGTCGGTAATTTCGAAACATTGTGTGCTTTATGTAAACTTTAACTTTGTATTTGTTAGGCTTTCTGGTGTTTTGATCTACCACAGCTCTTACACCAACCAGGCGTTTTCAAATGTGTTAGCTAACAAGATTCTTTTCATGCTAGCAACGAGCTAACAGCTAACATTAGCTATCTGACAACACTTTGTCCAGCTATGCAAACTATGCTAACTTGTGTTCAAAGCTATGCGGTCAGGTCACGGTTTTTACGTTTGTTCATGCCCAACAACACATCAGAGTTAGTTGTAATTAGAGCTAATGATAAACTAGTGGCGATAAAAGCGTAAAGAAAGCTGACCTAAGTTTAACTTCGATCGCAATGCTATATTTAGCTTAGCCAGCTAACATTGAGCCATTATATTGGATGACATTGTGATGGCTGTCTTCATGTAATGTGTTTTACAATCCTATAGCAGCTCCTAAGTAATCCACCGCATGTCTGTGTGTTTCAGTATCGTTTAAACGTGTGATTGAAGCTTGTAAAGATGTCTGAGACAGTCGAGGAGAAGATCAAGAACTACAGGACGGCTCCCTTTGACGCCCGGTTCCCCAACACTAACCAGACCCGCAACTGTTTCCAGAACTACCTGGGTGAGGACACGGATCAATATGTTGGGATTAATCCCATTGGACTTCTTGTTGGAGCACTTCTAAGCATATTGACGCAGTGTTTTAATACTGGGCGCACCAATAAAATGTGTGCATGTCAGCAAGGTTGTGGCTGTGAAGTTAAAGTCTCTGTTGACATTCATAACATTTTGAGCTACAACCATCATATTTACACTTCACAGCACAAGATAGCTGACAGCTAAAGGAAGTTTACAAATCAGTCGTCGTTCACTCATTTAGAACATTGTCACAGATAAATCAAAGTGTGACCTCCACATGACATTGGTTGTATTTAAAAAATACATACATATTTTTAAGTTTAACTGTCAGTGATTGACTATATGCTCAAAAAGAATTTCAACAATTTACATTTTTTTTCCTTTTTACATGTTGCAATAGAAATAGTTGCCACTTTTATTCATGGTGAATTAAAAAAAAAAAAACACTGTTGGCACTCGTGCTCTTACCAATGACATCAGTTACTTTCTGTTAGGACAAAGCTCAAAGGTCCAGTGTGTAGGAATTAGGGACTATATTGGCAGAAACTGAATATAATATTTCATTGCTGTGTTTGTGTTACTTTAGAGTAAGCTGGTTATATCTACATAAAGAGCCAGTCCTCTTCATCTGAGAACGCCATGTTGTTCTACAGTAACCCAGGTTACTGAGTTCACTGATTTAAATGCCCACAATTCATTGCAATATGGACGTGAAGTTGTAGTTTGTTTTTTTTCCAATAGCCGACTAAAAATACAAAACTTATGACTGTGTAAAACAGTTATTGTAGCCTGTTAAAATACTACTTGTATTGTGTTGGCCAGAAATTATATTCAGCCACATTATGATACAGAAACGTGTAGAAGTATAGGCTATAGATCAAAATGAATTTTATATTGCAGCCAGCCTACCCTGTAAAGGCTGTGCAGTTTAATGCCAAATATAAAAGCTAGAAAACTGGCTGAAAAATAACAAATGAATGTCTTCTCATCTAAGTAATAGGCCTACCCAATTTATTTAGTCATAGTGTGGTGCTCATGTCCAAAGATTGATGTATATAAATGTTTTTTTTCCAATGAATTCAACTTTAGTTAGCACACTTAATTTGAATGTGTGCAGTGTATATGCGGTATAGAAATGTATTTTGTTAAGTAACAAGAAAGCTCATGGGATTTTTATCTTGTTATCTGCTGGAACAGTCGAGCAGACAGAGTATGACAGCTGTGATCCCCTTTTAAAATGACTGTAGTTGTCACTGAAAAATGTTCAACGAGTACAACAGACCTGAGGCCTGTGTAGCAGCGGCTTGCAGTCTCTGACCTTGCAGACTTTACCTATGACAGTGAACCAGTCACAGTCTGTACAACTTAAGTCTGCGAGGGCTCAGTCTTCAAATCCAGAGGGTGAACATTTGGATTCTGCCTGGATCTAGACAGAGCCATTTGCGTAGGTGACCATAATTCTCCAACACGCTTGGCACACAGGAGACGTTTAACTTGGTGGTAGTGTTGTAACCTCACCGCTAGATGTCACTAAACCCTACACACTAGACCTCTAAATTGTCCGACGTGCCTTCTTTTGTAATCCTCAAATTGTGTAAAGTTATAATTGAAACAAGTTTTATAAAAAACAGCTTCATCAAAGTGGTGTGATTATTACTCCCTGCCGCACATTAAAGGTTGAACCTCTTGTTAACAAAATGTTCAGAAGATAAGCTCCGATTGTACATACTGCACCGTCATGCTGGTACTGACTGTTCTTGGATCTCTGTGGCTTCTTTTGATGCTGGTTTTGGTACATTGCAACAGATCAGTAACCTTGAACTCTTTTGCTACTTTTTCTTTCACTTCAGACTTCCACAGGTGCAACAAGGCCCTGTCAGCCAAAGGCCAGGATGTGGCTCCCTGCGACTGGTACCAGAGGGTTTACAAGAGCCTCTGTCCCATGAGCTGGGTAAGTTATAGGATTATACCCTCAGTAAATATATCTAAACCTAATTTTTTCCCTCATAGTTCCCAGGCTCAAGTAGCTCAAATAGACTCATTGTTTTCCTGCTCCTTGATATTCTATGTTATGTGCTTGCTGTAATCTCTCTTTGGTTTATTTTTTGCATAAAGTGCTGCTTCATTTTGTTCTGTGACTGATTGTTAACTAGTTTTAGGTACTTTGAGACATACATTAAGCTACGTGATGTAAAGAACAATAAAAATAATACAATTTACTTATTTCTTTCTGCTTTTTTTTAATCCTGTTTCATCATATATTTATTGTTCTGACAAACTAGTCTTACATCTAATGTGTTCAAAGCTCAGAGAAACCAGTTACCCAACCTTTGTTTTTAATTTGTTGAGATTTTTTCAAGCTGTTTGCTGATGACATCAGATGCAACAGCTGTGAGAATACTGTGACACACACACACTGCATCCAAGGCCAGGAATGATTTACATGCTCAAATCTCTGTTAGTGCTGTGTTATCACATTGATTTAAAACCACTGTGGGTGCTGATGAAGACCAATTGTCTATCAGGGACAAATAAAGTTGAAAGTTGTAAAGCAACAGATCTGCGGATACTTAGAAAAATATATTTTGTCTAGTAGAACTAAATGTTATCTGTCATGTCTCCCACAGGTCGGCAAATGGGATGAGCAGATAGAGAGCGGAAGTTTCCCTGGGAAGATCTGAGATTGGCAGCCGTTGTTGATCAGGACAGTCCACTGCAGGACATTGTGTTGCGTGCACATTTACCTCTGTAATGTGCCTAAGGACAAGTTCAAACAGCTAACACATCATCACCAGTGATGTTACTCTTATTTACTTAAAATAAAAACACGCACAACTTTTTACCCTGCATGTCAAGGTCTGAAGGTTTTCCCTGTCCTTATTGTAAAGTATTCTTCGGCTTTGTTAATCAATAAATACTGTGCGGATTTAATAAAAGGATGTCTTCATTATACAGCTTCAGTACTTTCTCCAAACCAGACATGTCTTTGTTTCACTTTATTTTTTTTATCTCACAAAGCAAGCTTGGTTATTACCTGTACCCGTTCAGGCGTATATCTAATGATTGCAATTAAGATTTTCAGTTTAACTTGCAGAGACCTGTAGTCTCTCTGGATTACCCAACAAGGCCTTCAGCGACATCAATTTTGCAGCCTTGTCTTCTCCTCATCAAAGTGTTACAGACAAATTTTACACCAGAGATGAAGTGTTGTGATAGTTTTCTCTGAAACACGCCTCAGGTCTGTCTGCTGTGAAAACTTAACTATAACAGTTTTTCCAGAGGGTGGCAGTGGTGTTCAAACCAGATGCACGTGTGGTGTAATGCTCTGTTATTGCCACACTGTGGTGCACTTGAACTGTGTCCCTGTGGCCAAACAGCTGACATTGGCAATACCAGTATAAAGCTTATTGATGTGGGTTTACGGAGAAATTCTTTGAGAACAGGTGTCTGATATACGTGGATTGATTTAATGCTCTGAGGCAGTGCTACACACCAAATGGCAAAGGAAGCCGATCAATAGGTCTGATAGGCTGTTAACATGGAGTTAGTGCTGCACCCTCCAACACATTTATACTGTTTGTACTCTACTGTACTACTGAACTGATTTAAAGTCTGGAAACTACGGAATTAAGTACACTTAAGAAGAGGTGGAGATGTGAAAGTGAACATAATTAACTTGATTTTCTGTGCAATGTGAGAAGAAAGATGTCATGGCACAAATTGAAACTGCACAGAAGATTCACTACATGAACAGATTTCCCTGATGAATCTAAAACACAAGGATTAACTTTAAAACATATTTTAAAACTAGTATTACCGCCTCACAGTTGGTTGCCACCGCTAACCACTCAAGTTGCAGTTCAGGTCTAAATCTTTCCAGGCTCAGACTTGAATTTAATTTAATGAAAGGTGTTGTGTGTATTTTTGCCAAAATGTGGATGCTTTACTCACGTCTTCAACATGAAAGCAAAGAAGATCTATACCAGGGGTGTCGAACAATTGGCCCGTGGGCCAGAACCGATTTAGAAGCAAGTAAAACAATGCCGGCTTCATGTAAAATTCTGCTTCAGAAGCTTTTCACCCTGACCAGAATACAGCTCTCTGATATATCAATGAATACTTACTGTGACCAGGTTTAAAGATATTCAACATTATGCAAAATATTATCAATCAGCAGCTGTATCAGGAAATGTACGGATAAATACACATGTAATGACAGTGAGAAGTTGACTGACTGACTGTGGAAAAATTGAGACATACTGTTGAAATTGCACTTATTTTTCTTGAGACATCTCAGGCTGTTGTGTAAAAGGATAAACATCTACAGGAGGTACTTCTATTACTTTACACAAAAAAAGTTAAAATATTGGAGCTGATGTCACTCATGGGTGATTGTGTGATAGTTTTATTGGTCTGGCCCATCTGAGATCAAAGTGGGCTGTATGTCGCTCATAAACTAAAATGAGTTTGACACCCTTGATCTATACGATCATCACAGTTTCAAGGTGGACACCCAAGACTACTGTCGCCACTTTAGTATCAGACCAAATGTCTCCCCTTCTGTTCCTGAGTTGTGGCGTTGAATAACGGTGTCTTTGCAGAACATGATGTCACGCTGAAGCTGAACTTTTGGATATAAAATGTCATCACTTCATTTATCCTATTAGACATTTGTGTGAGATAAAGTCATAAATAGAGTCAGTTATGGCCTAAAGTGTGTTTTGTGACCTTTGACCCCCACAATCTAATTAGTTTATCCTAAAGTCCAAGTGGATGTTTCTGCCAAATTTGAAGAACTTCTCTCAAGGCGTTCCTAAAAGAATGGGACAGATGGATGGACAACCCAAAAACATACTGCCTGCGGCCATGGCTGCTGCTAGCGTGGAGACAAAAAATTGAGGGTCTTATGTACACCTCCTGTTCAGTATTTGTACAACACAGAACCTACTATGTTGTGTCTAAAAAATGCAGGATACCAATGGGCCTATTTCACAAAATGGCAACCGTAAAAGGAAGTAGGGAACCCCTAGTTTTGGTCACTACGTCTACATGCGCTGCAATAATCTTTTACTGTTAGAACAACTACTATGGAGCCTGGACAGTGCATTTTCTCCTTTCTTAAAAGTGTAGGCTGTGCTAAATTACCAAAAATCATACACAAAGACTCCTGTCATTGGAATGACTATCCATTACTTTAATGTAAAAGTAATAAACATGTTCATGAGGAGGAGCACCCTTCTGTCTCTCACATTTCCTCTCTAATGTGTATAATTATTACATATCAGTCAGACATAACCTCACTCCCTTTATCTTTAACAGGACTTCAGTTCACTTCATGTTGCTTTTGTACCTCAGTTCAACCTTCTGGGTCTTTAGTAACATGCAGAGTCTTGCTTTAATGAATTGGGTTGTGTTACAGTTTTGGATTCAAGTTGCAATGCTGGCACTTGCGTCCTCAGTGTAATCTTCCTGTGATTATCAGCAGCTCAACACATCCCCCGCTGGCAACGGTTTACCTCAGCTATGCTACAATACGTCCCGACACGCCAGAGAGGGTGTGTTCCCCTCACCGCTGTTGATTCGTTAGAGCAGACATATTTCCCCACAGCCTCTACCTGTTGCTGACAGACTGGAATAGCTGTGGTGGCTAAATAAAACTACACCAAATGAGGGAAACGTTGCAAGAAATGTAAAGCTATGTACTAAATGTGACGGCTAAGTAACTGTGAGTATCATCGTGGGGGTCTTTCAGGTCAGGGTCAACTTTTATCAACATGGTGGTAACTCAAAAACACAAGGTGGCACTGCTGCACCAAATGTAAATGAAACACCTCCAGTGAACTGTAAACACAATGCTCCATCTCTGCATTAACCCTTAACTACCACTCATAAGTGCTATACCAGTTGCCTACTATATAGCACTTATGAGTCACCATGACCTGGATGACTGAGATTCTTCACCGTCAACCTCAGCTACCACAATTATTGTTAAAAATACATGTTTTTAAACTTAAATACCACACATGACTCCAAATTTACCACAAAGCCACGCTGAACTAAAATGTTGAGTAAGATCATGCAAACATTTTAGTTTAATGAAGTAATGAAGCCATTTTAAACTTGACTGTGTTTGCATATGCAGTCTGATATACCAGTGGTTCTCAACTGGTGTGCTGTGATGTAAATCCAGGTATGCTGTGGGATTTTGTGATAACCACACATTATTACTACAATACTCAACTAGGCCTACACAAAAAGTTATGAATTAATTTTTAATTTACTTTATCCATATGTTGTGCACTCCCATTTCCTAATAAAGAGGCTAAAAAAATGTATATTAATTTAATTTAATTAAAAAAACCTTCACAGGGTACCTAAATGTCACCATTCGCGCGTGGGAATGATAAATATGTGACACATAGCATTATCTTACATTGTGTTATTGGTTCTTTGATGTAATTTTAAAAAGTTAAAAATGAATACTTGAATCCATCCATCCATTTTCTAACCGCCTATCCTCTCGAGGGTTGCAGGAGGGCTGTAGTCTATCCCAGCTGACATTGGGCGAGAGGCAGGGTACACCCTGGACAGGTCACCAGACTATCACAGGGCTGACACA
>JAPZEB010000025.1:12693935-12705192 GCA_029783705.1 Chaetodon striatus | reverse complement strand
TATCGTAAAGAGCTCCTTTAACTCAACCAGGGGTCCTCAGATAAATGGGGAATAGTTTATTTGCTCTTTTTAATTCACTATAGAACGGAGCCTAATGTGAGTAAGAGTCAAATGAGTTGCTATTCTGATCGTATGATTCACTTCCTCCACGGTTATCTCCTCCACTGTGGTTGATTACTATAGAATTCTGGTGGAGGTCCTTGAAGCTAAATCTTATCAAACTGGGGTCAATAATCTACTGTGTATCAATTTAGGGGTCCTTGACACGAATAAGGTTGAGAATCACTGCTTTAGCCAAGTTTGAGTCAACTGTGGTTTTCAGTGTGGCGTCAGTGTAGCATCGACCCAGCACTGGATAAAGTCTACTTGGTAACCAGGAGCATTTAAATCACAGTGTCACCCATCACATCCAAAAAAGTGCTTATTTTGTGCTTTTAGGCAAAAGGACAAGGACAAAATACAAAATGAAAATGATAAATAGTTGTTAAAGATACTGTGTATTACAGCAATGAAACAGAAAACAAGAAACTGGCTTCAGAAATCATGTCCCTTGGTAGACAAGTAGAGAGATACGGTTCAGTAAATATATCAGACGGAGTACTTAACTTATAAAATGACGGGGAATCTGACACCGTTTGAAAAAAAAAAAAAGGTCAAATTACTGTCATATGGGAAAAGATTAATGAATAGAAGCCACTGGGATGTTGTGTCTTTGTATCAGGTCTGACAGTCATAAAGTATAGTCAGCAGAGCCTTGAATGTGAAATGGAATCAGACACTTTTCTATGACACCAAAATTACGATAACATACTTTAAATTCAAACCTGCACCGCAACTATTGTTGGTATCTTTTTTTCTACTTACAATTCTACAGCAATAGTTTGTTATTCTGACGTATCACCGGGTGACACACCTATCCACATTCTTTCTCACTCGACAAAAAAGAAAGAAATGTCATCAGCGCGAGCTGCGTAATGAGTAAGATACATGAAATGATATGATGACAATAAAAAGTATTCTGACTCAGTTATATTGTTGTTATTATTGCTTCCATTGGGTTACTCAGCCAAATATGTGGTTATCGGTGGTTATTTCTGTTTGGTCATATATTAAACCAAAAGGATGGTTACTTTTACCCAAGGTAAGGCTACTTTAGATTTTTATATTGGATCACTGATAAAAAATAAAAAAGGTGTCTTTTTTTTTTTTTTTTTTTACACCGGTTTTGTGTTATTTTTGTACTTCTGTTGAGCTACTGACCCATAATAATAAATGGTTATTTGACAAAGCCATCTCTATGTTTCTGCTTCTTTCTACCAAAAAAGGGGCTTTATTTTCACCCACTATTTTTCATCTTTATATTGAGTCATCAAGACCCAAAGCCCACATGCCCTGCAACTGTGGTGCTATGTGATTTGACCCTGTATTTTTTTTTTGTAACCAGTATATATATTTCAACTGGCTACTTTTAGGCTAATAAAAACATCTTAATGTTGTAAATAAAATGCACAGACATCTGACTTTAATGAATATAATGTGAAAAATTAAACTTTTACAGACTTTTATTTTTGGTGTAGAGCTGCACGATATTTTTAAACAATAATGTCTTTTAGCAGAGAAATTAGTCTCTGTTTCCTGCCCAAGGACTACAGGACTAACTATGGTGCAGCTAAGTATCTGTGTCCCTGTTAAATAAATAAATAAATAAATAATAATTGGAGGAAAAATGTGATCTGCAATAACATTATTGGGTATTATAACAACAAAAGGCACCAATAAAAAAGAAAGATCGCTACATTTTAAAGTGCATTTTTCTACTAATACTCTCTTTCTATTAACTGAAAAAGTCTCGGAGTGCAATACTGCAGTCTCTTGTGATGTGTTTCCCATGCAAGTTGACATGATGATGATAATAAAAATAAATTAATCAATATTGTGGAGACCTACTTTGATATCAATTCAATTTTCAACTTTATTTCAATTTTATTTATAAAGCCAATATCACAAATTTACAGTGTACGACATCCCTCTGTCCCTATTTGTGGTCAAAATCTTGTGGGGTGGGTAGGTATAGGCTACTGTACTGTATTTGCTATTACTTGACCATAAAAAATTAAATATGTAACTTTAAATGCTAATCTGTCACCCAAACCCAAGATCAAGCTCATGTCCAGTGGTCTCAAATTAAAACTGTCAGTGTAAATTTAATAAAAATGTTAAAATACTTCAGAATAGTGACCCGGCCTGCTCCCCAAGTGGATTTAAAAATGGCCCTGCTCTCTCGCATTTTTCTGGAGAACTTGTCAGATTCCAGACTGGGATTTAGGTGGGCTGTGAAGATTAGACATAGTTGATGAAGAATTACGAGGGCTCCCCGTTTGTTTGCCACCCACTGAGCCGGTCTCATGATTTCTGCATGACCAGGCTTTGTATCTGAACTCCGTGCACATTGCCTTTTGTTCTCGCGCCCCCGGTGGGCAGCCGACGGGCCAGCAGCAGCACAGAGCCCTCATTCACCGGCGCCGTTTGTTCTCCATCTCGGCTCCGTACTGTACGCTCGCTCGAGCACGTCCCACTTCTTCAGCTGAGCGGAAATGCATCTGCGCTGCTGCCACCGACATTACGACACCACATGAGTGAGCCCGAAGTGAGTCGGCCGGGTGGGAAATTCTGTATGCGCTCTTTACGCATAGGGGAGCTTCCCTGCGCGTAAAGAGTGAGTAAGAAAAAAAGCGCTGAAACGTGCCGGTGAACTTGTACCACTTTCTATAAAAACTCTCTGACACGAGGGAGGGCTGAACATTTGTCTGTGCAAACAAATCCGGGCAGGATTGATAAACTGGATACACAAGGGCTGGCACAAATCCCACATAACGGTAAACAAACATTTATTTTTCATCACCATGCCGACTAATTCGTCTGTGTCAAGACGTGTTCACGTGTTAATTCAAGCTTCTGAGTTATGTGTCTGCATTTTTATTATCATATTATTGGAATTAAAATAGTTTATGATCACTGATAAACATTTTATAGCGAGATCCCGTTGATCTCAGAGCATCACCTGAAGCTCCATCGCACCATGTTGGTTATTAAATTCTCTGCAGCCCTTTGAAAATGTATTTTAGACTTACTGATAAAAATAAGCAAAGCGACAGTAACTTAATTTGAGGGACAGAGTTACATCACTTTTCTCCTCTGATTTGATGATTAGAGAGAGCAGAAGAGGAGGGTGAATACGGAAGCAGAGGGAGGGGTTTACTGTCATTTTTGGGCATCAACTCCTGTTGAATTCAGTGAGTGTAGAAAAGTGCTCCACTCTATCTGAGTCCATTAGCTCTCTGCTTTATGATCCCCTCTGGTATGAGCTATAGGATAGTTGCTCAGAGTCTTAAGACATCTATTCCTTATTTGTTTAATGAATGTGACATATTGTTCCTGTGTTTGTTTCTTTTCAGGTTTCTCTGCTGACTGTTTGCACAGAGGTGTGTGTGCATAAGGAGGAAGAGGCAGCTCAGTCTAAGACGCTTCAACCTGCGATCTGAACAGTTCCTGTACTTTACTTCTACATAACTGCTATCAAGCTGCAAAAAATGGAGCGCATGGAAGACGACAAGGTAAATACATAACTGTGTCTTACTTCTACTGCTGCATGGCTCTCTGGTGTTGGGTTTTTATGTGTCTTTTACAAACTAGTTTCATCTTTTAAACCCTGCACATATGATAGTGCTGTACAGTTGCTACAGTAATCTTCTCAGACACAAACGCCCTCATTTAAGCTGTCTGTAATAATTCCCAGTGGTCCCTGAGGAAGAGTGCCAGCCATTTTGCCATTGTTTGTTTTATTCTGAGCCTGATTTGTGCCAACACCTCCTAATGAATAAGAGTACGGTATTTACGAGTCACAGGGTGGCAATTCTGTATTTTTCCTCTCTGGCAAGAACAGGAGATTGGGGGGGGAGACGAGTCGAGTACTCAGTCAGGAGATGACTAAGAGAGTAAGGGTGGGAGACGGGACTGTTGGGTGGCAAGTTTGAACTTGAGCATGTTTTAGTTTCTTGCTTTTATTTGCGTCTGCCTTGGAAAGGTGGTATGTGGGAATCGTAGTATATAACAATGGGAGATCTGCAGAGGGGAAAGCAGGGATTGTCAACTTACAACACCACACATATCTGACAGAGGAATAGCGTGTGCTTCTAGTGATAACATGCTACACATGAGAGTTATTGTTGTTAACTAAATGGTACATTTGGATGCACTTACTCTTTGGCATTATGTAGATTATCTAAAGTGACTGAAAATGTGCCCACTATCATGTGTTTCTGCAAACCTTTCCTGTGGTGTGTCTTTTGAAACTTGCAGTTACTTCATTTTCGTGGCTGTTACTTAAGATTTACACATCCTGTGTGTTGATGAAACTACACACCAAACCACAAGGAATACTAGCACACACTTCAAGGAGCCTTGTGCAAAATGTATGCACACAATAACAATGACAAAATATGCCTTTTTTGGGTAGATATTTTAGTCTATTGGACACACTTCAGTTACAAGAGAAGTGTGTAAAGGAACTGCTTTACATAAAGAGATGCAATAAAGAGTCAGTGCAATATATGTCAAAAAATATAAAGGGAGACTGATAATGTTGTAAAATGTGTGGGAAAGGGAGGTTTTGAGTAAGACAGAGAGACATGGACGAAGATTGCAGGATGTCATGAATGTGGAAGTTGAGTGTCAGAAAAAGGTGTGTCAATCCAGAGTCTTTCTGACAGACAGTTTTCTTATGACAGAGACAATGAACTGATGAAACAGTAACTGCATGTGGTTTGGAGTCATTGAAGTTCTCAATATACTCATTTGTTATTAGAGGAAAAATGGACCAAACAGAAGTACAGGAATTAAACACAATAGGAGGGTAAAGCTCAGAAATTAAAGTTACCTTGAAGGTAGCAGCAAAGAAAAGAATCTCAACACATGATCCATTTAGTAGCTGTTTGGGAGCTTTAAATTATATAACATGCTCCTCATCAGGACTGTGTATTAGTAAGAACCTGGCGATACAATACATATCACGATTCAATATATTACGATACTGTAAGCAAGGCGATATATTGTGATTTTAAAATCTAACTTTAGGAGAACTGTCAGTACTAGCAGAGCACCATTTATGACTTTGTCTAACAGGCCTGTGTTCTTTGTGTTTACACTAGAGATATGTTGTTGTGTTAGAGTGAAAGAGTCACATGGCGTAAGATAGATTACAACAATGAAGAATCTAGTGGTAGGGTGTTTATACACCACATAAAATAAACCACTGCCACAAATCTTTGCATGTAAACTAATAATTAGAAATCGATAGTGTTTTTGAGAATCAATGCAGCCCCCAGAACAAAGTATTGATATTTTCTTACACCCCTTATCTTCATGAGCAGACAGCGCTTCCAAACTGTCACTGAATTGTGCCAGTATTTGCATTACTTATAACACTGTATGCTTGGTAACCTATTTATAAAACACAGACAAATGCACTATTGAATACCTGTCTGTGCAACCATAATGCCTCACAGTCTGCTGATGCAACCTCTGAGTCACTCAGATTAGATTCACATCGTATATAATGCTCCTCAGTTTGCCCCTCCCTAATTTGGAGTAGCTGTACAGCAAAAAGCTTAACAATGTAGGCGTTTTGTCGAAATCTTACTCAACAGCAACATGTCTCTGCAAATGCAACTGGAATGTCTATACCACAAGCTCAGAGGTATAGTCACACCATCCTTCAGGTTATCTGAGGTGCCATAAGTCAAAAATGGCATGCAAGCAGTATGAACTAACGTGTTAAAGTGATGATATTCTCAAATGTTAGATCACTTCTGTTACTTATTTCTTCTCGCTTCATCTTTATCTTGCATTTGTTTCATTACTAGAACTCTGCATTCCCCCTTCGCTATCACTTTATCGTGTATGCAGCACTTCCTGTGTGCTAAAACTGTCAGGATACTCTCTGTCTGTCACACATACGTACTTCACTTCAGCTTGTTTTAGTCTTTATTATGAGACAAGGCCATTACGTCTCCGTGAAACACACTACGACTGGATTACGACCGACTACCACTATCTTACTGTGTGAAATATTTTCAAGTAGTTCATCCCTTCCCCCCGTGTGTTGTTACTTTCTGACCTTTGAGGGTAACTTAATGTCCGCCTGATAGGAGCAGCCACAGATATAATGTACTTGAATCACATTTTTGTGGGATTTGTTATCAATGAGGAACCTGAAGTTCTCTGTTGAATCTCAGTAAATCAGAAAAAGGAGGTAGCTGATCAGATTAAAGAACAGACAGTTTCTTTCAGGAGGGGGAGACTCTTTGAACTGCCCTTCGATTTAATTTCTTTCCCAGTGAACAAGCCGTTGTGAACATGACGTTTGAGGAGTGTGTTATTTTATCTGCTCTGATAACGATATCATGCACGATAAACATTGGGACAAAGCTCATTGTCTCTATGATTGTGTCTGTTTTCTGACTTGAGTGCGATTACAAATTGTGCAAAACAACGTATTAACTTGCACCATGAATGTTTCACTGATGTTGCATAGTAGAGTCAGTGTTGAAACGGGGGCGGATTTTGAAATGATTGGATGATTAAAATGGATTTCCTTTCATTAATGAGCCTATTTGGACCATTCGACAAACCTTTGCAAAATTTCTCAGAAAGTTAGTGTATTACCGTAAAACAGATTTAGTCACTTGTTAAATCAAAGTGAAACTTTGATTGGGGATTTCCTTTTTTGGCATGGCACCTCCACAGAGTAGACTTGGAACCAAAACTTCATTTAAATCAAATACTCCTTTCAGTTCTGCACCGCTGGATACTTTTACATATTGCAAATTTAGCTCCCCCAACTCGCCCCGCCATGTTAGGGATTATTGTCAGGTGTATTAGCTTGTTATTATGAGCTAAACCCAATTTAATTCCGAAACCAGCAGGGGAGAAAAACACTCACAATAGGATTCAGTCTTATTCTCTCGGGGTGTCTTTAGCTACTTAGCTGAAAAATACCTCAGCTGCAAAACATAGAGCCTGTGCAGTGTTGTAACTCCTAGTTTTCACAGCAGTGGTGAATGCAGAGAGCTGAAACCACAGAGAGACAGAGCAGATGCAAAAAGGGTCATTGTGTGTGTGTATATGTGTGTGTGTGTGTGTGTGTGTGTGTGTGTGTGTGTTACCAGTGTCACTATTAACAACAAGAGCTTTGTAGAGGCTAGAACAGGCCATGTCCACCACACAAACTGAGGGGGCGATTGTACATAAACTTCATCTGCTCATTGTTTTCAATCTTTCATATCTCTTTTTCTCTCTCAACAGCCGAAGAAGAAGGTGACCTTTTACCTTCTCTTCTGCGTTTCAACAGCAGTCATCGGCTCGCTACAGTTTGGCTACAACACCGGGGTCATCAATGCACCCGAGGAGGTGTGTGCTTGTGTGTTTGCTGGATGAACTCTTCTAATGGACGTTTAGTGTTTCAATGTTTTATGACAGCCGGGACACCATTAAGAGAGAGGGATTAATAATAGATGCACCACATCACCACATCTTCTCTCATTTTGTGATATTAATATTGTAACAACTAAAATCACATTTTTAATTGCCATTTTGTGAAAAACTAAGTTGTTGTTCTGTATCTGTGGTTTTGCAAACTGGAGTTATGGTGCTTGACATGACATGTCTGCTCTCATTTGGGAGCAAGGAGTTGCGAGGTGGCAATGCTGTAAGCTATACTGCCCTCATGTGGATGTGTCAAATCTCCCAAATACACATTTAGCACGAGCTCTGTCATATCTGTTTGTCCTTAAATGAGTTGTTATGATCGTAAATCACATAAGAGAGACACTTACCTAAAAGAAACCACTTGTAATTCTGCCCCTCTTCGCTGTGGTTTGACAGAAACTGCGTACCTTTTTCAAGAATGTGTCTTCTGAGCGGTTTGGGAAGAGTTTCAGCAAGGATACCGAAACCATGGTGTGGAGCTTTGCTGTGGCCATCTTCAGTGTGGGAGGCATGATCGGGTCTTTCTCTGTCGGAGCCATAGTCAACAAATTTGGCAGGTGAGAACACTTTGGTGCAGGAAATGGTTAAATGTAGGATTACAGACAGGTCCTTCTCAGGATTATAGTACACTTTAAAGAATGTGACTAAAGCAACAATGGCTATTTTGCTTTACTAAATTTCCTTCAATTAATTATCAGAAAATTATGTTGCAACTATGAAATCAGAGTAACTGTTTTAGTCGTTTATCAAGCAAAAATGGAAAAAAAATTGCTGGTTTCAGGAGGATCTGCTGCTTTTCTTTATCAAATGTAAAATCAATTAAATACTTTGTATTTTGGACTGATGGTCAGACAAAACAAGTTATTTAAAGACTTTTCTTTGGAGTCAGAGAAATTTTTATTCCTCTAATGGAGAAAATAAACAGCAGAATTGATGATAAAGATAATGACTTGCAGCCATTATTTCCTTGTTTAAACTATTTGTATCTGTCCTTTATAGTTGCTTATTTTGTTTTTCTCTTTCCTCAAACACTCACAACATCCGTCCTTCTTACGTGTCTGTCTTCACCAGGCGTAAGTCCATGCTGTTCAATAACGTCCTGGCTCTAATCGGCGGGGGTCTGATGGGACTGTCATCTGTGAGTCGATCTTTCGAGATGGTCATCATCGGCCGATTTGTCATCGGCGTGTTCTGCGGTCTGTGCACGGGACTGACGCCCATGTACGTGGGCGAGGTCTCTCCCACTGCCGTCCGAGGAGCCTTTGGCACGCTGCATCAGTTAGGTGTCGTTATTGGCATCCTGGTGGCACAGGTATGATGCTGTGATATGACGATTGCACTATTGATTTTTGATTTAAGCAGAATAACTTGGACTAGAGATATAAGATTTTAAGAATTTCAAAGCCTTTAAAATCATAGCGTTATACAACTTTTCTCCAGTGCATGAAAATGTATTTACCTCACCAAACTTTTTCAGATGTCTTCAAAAAAGCAAAAAGAAAAAATAGACACAGGTATATAAGGAAACCAGGAAGTCTCAGGTCGTACTCTGATAAAGGCAAGATAGCTGAAAATGTTTGATGAGGTGAACAAAGCACTGCAGATGAGCTGATCAACTTGTTTTAGTTTGATGAAATTCAAACTCACCTCAAGTGAGTCCATTGTAAGTACTTCATCCCCTGTTGTTGTGTGTGTATTTTAGGTCTTCGGTCTTGAGGCTCTGCTTGGCTCAGACACTCTGTGGCCTCTGCTGCTGGCTCTGACCATCCTGCCCGCCATACTGCAGAGCGTCTTGCTGCTCTTCTGCCCCGAAAGCCCCCGCTACCTGCTCATTGTCCTCAACCAGGAAGAGGAAGCAAGAAAAGGTCAGTTTTGAGACATTATGTCAACAAGATGGCAACATTGGGTTTTAATGAGACCGCGTCTAGAATTGCTCTTCAATTTTTAATGATCTGTGGGTCGAAGCATGCCCCCTTGATTTATTAAAATTTCACCACATGATGTTCCAAGACCCTTCCACACTCTCTTTACATTACATTCTGCATAATAATGTACTTACTTCCTCTCTTTTCATTCATCCCTTCTTCCCTCTGTAGCGCTGGTGCGTCTGCGCGGCTGTGAGGATGTGAGTGATGATATTCAGGAGATGAAGGAAGAAGGGATGAGGATGAGCATGGAGAAGAAAGTGACCATCCCTGAACTCTTCCGCTCCCCAAATTACCGTCAACCAATCATCATTGCTATAGTCCTCCAGCTTTCTCAGCAGCTGTCTGGCATCAACGCTGTGAGTAAACACAGTATCCCATAATAGAGCACAGTGATTATCAAGTGTCAGTCTATGTCATCTGATACATAAATCTTTAAAGGAGCATTCACTGGAATTATACAAATGTGTCTGACAAGCACAAGAGATGCTTCCTGGCTCCGGGCAATGTTAGATTGAGTGGAATAATTTAAGCCACTGAGGGTCAATGGAAAGAGACAATAACAGCGGTATTTGATAGGTATTTTGTTAATAAGGTCATGTCACCAGGCTGACTAAATGTGTTAGTGTCCCCTTATCTGACCTGACAACCGCAGTAAAGCTGCGGCAGCCTGCGGCTAAAGACTGCAGCATCGATTGAACTGACAGATATATTAACACTCTTGACCTATATCACCAGCACAGCAGCCAGTAGCAGCTAGCTGCACTGGACAATATTTGTATTTGTAGGGAGGGGTTAAAAAAACAACAACAAGTTAACCATTTCAAATTGATCTTCATTTGAATGACCCAATATCGATCCATAAAATCAGCATGAAGCATTAACCCAGTTAGTCTCAGTTATATGGCAGTTATGTTTTTTACAAGTACAACTCGCCAGCTTGGATAATAGCGAATTGTTACAAACGAAAGCTGCCTGTATTTCGTCCAAATGTTTAGCTTAGTAGTCTTAAAATTCACCAGTAGTACCTACAGGCCGTGAATAACGCCAGCAGCAGAGAGGACAGAGGACAGAAATGACTGATGTCTGTCTTCTTTATCCTTTCACAACTTCACTCAGTATTGGAATATCAGGAAACTGATTTATTTTACTGACATTTTAAATTTCTTTTCAGTGGGATGCTATTGACTTTATCTGGTGCCTGCTGCTGCTCTCGAAACATTTAGTTTTATTTAAAATATTCAATTCTAATCATTTTCTGAATTTATTATTTTTAAAAACAACTGCTTGTACAATTTACAGCAGTAGTTCTCTGAGAATCTCTTCGTGTTTAAGCAATATTGCTAATTGAAATATCCATGACCGAATCAATATTTAATCGAATCGCATCCAAGTGGAGATCAATTTGGGAACTTGTGAATCGAAATCAAATCAATTCAGGACATCAGTGGTGATGACCAGCCCCAATCGCTTGTAGTAACAAACTCATCGATAATTAATCTTTCAACTCTACAGAGCATTTTAGAGTTTTTAGGCTCATTGTTTTGATTTTATGTTCCACAACTATGAAAAAATCTTTTCCAGCAGCTTTTTGTTTTTAACTAAAAAGCCCTAAAACCCACTGTACACTACCTGCTCAGCACCAAACAACAGACAGACAAAGATAACAACCAGCTGGTGAACATAGTGGAGCACTACAGAGCCAGATATTTCTGCCAGGAGTTGATGGGGACCACAACACATCAAAAAAGAGAGTTAATATCAGACTTACATTTGCAAAGTGAATG
>JAPZEB010000025.1:12678829-12693835 GCA_029783705.1 Chaetodon striatus | reverse complement strand
GGTCCATGTTTGCTGGATGTGTAGCTTAGCTACTGTCTGCTAAAGAAGTTCACCTCATTAACTTTAAAAGGTGCTAATATGTTTGTGTTAAAGCTCATACTCTGCCCCCAAGTGGACAAAAACATCAGTTAAGGTTAAATGTAATGTAATTTTAAAGACAGTAAATGGTAATATTAACTCTTCCTTTGTCCTCTTTCAGGTGTTTTACTACTCCACAAATATTTTTTCCAAAGCTGGTGTTACCAAACCCATCTACGCCACCATAGGAGCTGGAGCTGTCAACACTGTCTTTACTATTGTCTCTGTAAGTGTCTGACAACACATTTGGTGTCTCATTGAAAAGTATGTTTTGTATTTATTGGATTATTAATCAGTCTTTATCTGGTTCTAACTCCAGCTCTTCCTGGTTGAGCGGGCGGGGCGAAGGACGCTGCACTTGATTGGTCTGGCTGGAATGGCTATTTTTGCCCTCATTATGACGATCTCCCTGTCTCTGGTGGTGAGTGATGGTCGTCCTGTGAGCTTTGATCTTACAAATACAAAAAAAAAGATGCCCTTGTTCCACATCCAATTTGTTTCTCTCTTTGAGCAGGAGACCACCCCATCTATAAGCTACCTGGCCATCGTGGCTGTGTTCGGCTTTGTTGCCAGTTTTGAGATGGGTCCAGGTCCCATCCCCTGGTTCATCGTGGCTGAGCTCTTCTCCCAGGGGCCGCGACCCGCTGCCATGGCCGTCTCTGGCTTCTCCAACTGGACCGCCAACTTCCTGGTGGGGCTGGGTTTCCCTAAACTGGCGGTAAGAACAACATTTACTTACCTACAATCTTAAGGGCCCTGACACACCAAGCCCATCATCGATCGTCAGTTTATGTCGAGCTGAATATGAGGGTCTGTCGCCTGAAATTTTGTGGTGTGACAGGCAGCGTTAGCACTGGTTGGCCTTTGTTATTCAACTGATTTAGCATGTGGAATCTGCAGCGGTGCCCGTCGATGAACGAAATCACTCTGATTAACAGTTCAAGTGAGGAAAGCAAACAAACAACTAAAACAAAGAGTGCGTAAAAATCAAAACAGACGTTATATTAGGTAGGACACATTTTTCTAACCAATGAGCTCTTTAGTGAAGGTTCACATTTGTTTCTGTTATCGTTCACGAGCTCTCTGTAAATATCCTTTGTTCTTTAAACACTGGATAGTGTTGCTCATGTGCTAACTGGCTAACCAGCATCTTGAATTGCTCCTGTCAGACTTTCGGTTTCCCTGTTTGAATGACGAAAACAGACTACAGCCGCCTGCGAGTATGGAGAGTTATTTCCTCTCCCTCAAGTGCAGAACATGCATGCTAGTTGGCTACTGGCTATAGTCTTTGTGGTGTGTTCAAGTGCAACCTCTGGGCCAAAACACAGGCCTTCGTTGCCACTATTTCTTTGATGTCGGTTTGGTGTGTCTGGGCTGTTAGATGTACAAGCAGTATGAGTTTTGTTATGGGGTACAAACATCTCTCTTTTTCTCTCAGGAACTTTGTGGGCCTTACGTCTTCCTCATCTTCGTGGTCCTCCTCATCCTATTCTTCATCTTCACCTTCCTGCGAGTGCCTGAGACCAGAGGAAGGACCTTCGACGACATTGCTCAGGGATTCGCTGCCAGCGCAGGGAAATCCTCCGCCTCGCCTGAGGCCGCCCTGACAGAAGGCAAAGAACCTGTCCCCACGTCTCCTACAGACAAGGTTCCCATGGTGGATCTTCCTTAGGAAAAAAAGAAGGAAGACTTAGGGTACATCACAGACAAACAGGTTTCAAACATAGATATTATAAGAAGTTATATTTTATAACACACAAATGATGAAAGAGCAGCAGGGTGTGTGTAGATTCCCTGGTTACACGTTTAAATAATTGACAGAATTCCATGTAATCCTGCTTTAAACATGGTCCAAACTTAACTGAATTACCAGTACTTAATATTTGTTGACATTCCCACTGCCAGCTCCACACATACTGCCATATAAGAGGATCAACATATGTTCAGTGTTAAGTCCCATGTCTTCAGCTACCCCCAGTGTTAAAAAGTTGTAGGATTTGGGGGAGGTTTATGTATTGAGGTCAAGCTTGAAAAGCTGGTTTTGGAGCCTGGTAGTTTGACCCAAAAAAAAAAAAAAAAAAGACTGACTTGCTGTCCTGTCTGCCTGATGTGCCTTGCTGCCAAGGGGACGAAGCCATGCTGTCTTCAGTAGACAGAGTAAACATAGAGGTGCTACAGCAGTCCCTCTCCCCTTTGGGTGCACAGAAAAGCACTTAAAATAAATATATTTAAGCAAGTAGAAGATAAGAAATATTCTTTTCATCCGGTGGCACAACGTCCCCTGAGAGTAGAGGATGTTTGTGTGTCATTTGAAGTCGGCGGATTAAAAAGGCAGGCCAGTTCCATCAATTAGTATTGTGTACATCGGACATATTGTTTGTGTGAGCATGAGGTATAGTCTAGCACTGCCAGGCCTTTAAAAAGTGTCCTTATAGGCTTTCTGCCCTTAAAAACACAACCTAACCTCTTGTGATTTCATTGCAGAGTACAGCCAGGATGTTGTAGTGCAGTCGTTTACAGTATGCATTGCAGCAGTTGGACACAAAAACTCAGGTGGCAACTTGTGTTACTCTCAGCTTTTGACTGTGGCATAGAAAATACATTTTTTATCACTGTACTTGAAATTCTGTTGACACCAGTACCTTCTGCATCACAGATCATGAAAAAGAATATCTTGGAATCTCTACAATATCTAGAGATGTTCTGATACCATTTTATCCCTCTAGATACCAATTTTAATACCTGAACTGGCATATCGGCAGATACCAAGCACCAATCTGATACCACTGCACTGAAATTGTTCTTAATTTTTTCTTAAATACAGAAAACGAATGCCATGCCATTTCTTTTATCCATTTTAGAATATTGCCAAATACCTGACATTTTGCCAATGGCTTATGTTACCTTTTTCTAAAGGAAATAAATTCTAATTCACTGCTCTAAAACAGTAGCACACAAGTTGTGCTGTACTACTGTTTTAGAGCAGTGAAGAAGAAACAACGACCCGGAAAACTGCTGTTTTATCCAGGTGTGAAACCACTTTAAAGTTTATTAATGAATTACACCATGGTACACCACGATATAAAAGTTGGCAGTTATCATACTGTGTACATTTGCTTATCTACAATTTTGAGGGGGAAAAAATCCAATCTCCCCTTTTTTAACTTATTTTTTTTAAGACTTTTTACATATACTTCCATTAACAAAATGGTTTTCAATCTTAATTCTAGTAATAAAATATTTGTTCAACAAACAATAGCCCTTCCATTTTCATTACTTTAAGGGTCATTCTGCCTGATATTAATATAAATTGGGTAATACGATACTACGAGACACTTATCTCATACTGTTACTGTACTACTGCATTTTGGCAGTATTGAAGGCATTTCCAATACTGGTATCGGTATCAGAACAACTCTAGTTACATCGAATTAAAAGCACTTGTCAGTGTTACACAGTTGTTTGAGGGATGTATTAAATCACGCTCAAGTCTACTGATAATTAATTTACACCACATTATCTCAGTCAAAACCAGATATTAGCCACACGTGATAGTGATGAATAAAAACACTAAATGAATTGTATTTATGGTTGACGCACAAAACATGTCTGAAATTGTGTATATATTGTAGAATCTCCAGTTACAGCTTCACGATCAACTATTACAGAACAATATACGTGCCTATAAATGTTGTGTCAGTGTTTGTACAGTTGCATCTTCCCGCCATGAGGAAGCACTTTTCAGTGTTTGAGCTTAGCAGTGTTTCCATTTGCACTTTGGCAGTCAGACTTCTTTCTAATGTTTATATTGTGTGTGTGGCTCTTTGTAAATATACTGTACAAGTCAGGATGTGTGGTGTTTGGTTGCTATTTGTGCCTCATAATCCTGTTTATGTTACATCCACTGATTTTTTTCTTGCACTGTTACTATGGTGAATGTCACTTTGATGCTTAACAGTAAATGGAAGTGAGAAGTGACGACGGTTGAGTGTGTGTGAGAGTCACGTAAGAGATGACCTTTACTGTTTTTCTACCATAATGTCCTCTCGTCTCCTGCTGTAACAATATGAGTGACAGTTGCACTGAGAAGCTTAAAAGGAAGTAAAGTTGTCCATCTTTAAGGGAATGTGACTTGAATTATGAGCATAAACAGTTTTTTTTTCTGTTTGAAATGCTGCGAGTCGAAGCAATGAATGTTTAATGTAATTGCAGTTTCTGTGCTAAGGTGAAAGTGTGAGAGGCTTGTCTGGTATTTTGTCTGGTACCCACTTCTGCACTGTGGCAACTCTGTTTCCTTTTCTGCACCACGGCAAAAACCTCAGTCAGCTGTGCAGTCATTCACTGTAGAGCTAACCAACCCTCTGAGACACTGAAATAAAGCCATGAGTTGAAAACCAGAGTTCAGTTTCTCTCTGTGGCCGCTGCTGCTGAACACTTGGGCTTATAAAGATTTATTCATGGTTTTGATGACGTTCTTTAGGAGTGCGTGTGAGGAGGAGTTATGAGGTCAGACTTCCTCTTGGGTCACACAGCTTCAAAAGCCAAGCCAGACCACATGTAGAGACGCAAGAGAACATTTACCTCAAAGAGGAATTCCCCTGAAAATGTACTTTAAACGTGCTGCTCTAAAGAAAACATTCTTCTAAAATTACAGGTCTTTGCTGTTGTTTTATGAGTTCAGGGGTTTTTTTGCATTCAAAGGACATCAAATCCTGAGTGAATTATCGTTGATTTAATTGTTTTAAGGAGGAAACTAAAAAAAACATTAGGGTTGCAGCTAACAAATATTGTCATTATTGCTCAATTTACAAATTCTTTCCTAAGTTAAAAGATTTACAATTTAGGTAAGATTATAATTTGGTCCATAGTGGGGTTTTCAAAGTCTCTAGAGTAGGGCTGGGTATCATTTATAAAATTATAGCAGTACCAGTACCAGTGCCCTTCAATTTATACCAATACCACTTAATTTGATGCCTTTTTTCCCCTACTTCATTTGAAACCACAGGCGTGTCACATAGCCACACTTTTGAGTATTTTGGTGACATCTCAGCACATTAGCTCTGTCAAATACACTGCACTTAACCTCACCACACCACAGGTTGTATGGGTTGTAGCTGCTGCAGCACTGGGCCAAACACATGTTGCATGGAATGGAATAATGCTTGCATTGATTGGCTGCAAGCAAAAAAACACACTGTCACTTTTTAAAATCAGATCTGAGTACATCAACTATCGACTGCAGGTATTATCTGACCGGTTTCAATACTACTTAGTGCTGGGTTATTTCAGCTGATACCTCAGATGCCACACCCAGCCTTACTCTTGAATGACCTCTTTAAACTTTTTGTTTTGTCAAACCAAAAAATATTCAGTTTACTATCAAAAAAGACTAAGAAAAGCAGAAAATATTCCCATTTGAGGAGCTGGAATTACAGCTGTTGGCCATTTTTGTTTAAAGGTTTAACCTACTGTCAAAAGTTACCAATTAATTGACTTACTGACAGATCAACTAATCGCATGAGCTCTAACAAACATACAGACATTTTATTTAAGATGGCACAGGGAATAAGTTCATGTTGAACAAACTGAAAACGGAATAAGAAGTATTAATTCCCCCTTTAATGACTGGAGGACTGTGATCCATTTCCCTCTTCATTTTACCTCTCGGAGCAAAAAGCCTTGGGTAAAGGGCCCCTGGCTGGCTGGGAATGGGGCCATCTAACTGTGTCAAGCCAATAGGCAACATCTCCCTGCAAGAGTCTACTGAAGTCTTACTCAATGCAGTGAACTGGGGCATGAAAGCCCATCAACAAGCTGCAGTACCGCAGTCTGACCAGCGAGTGGCGTGCATAAGCCGAAGGGCTGTTGAGCTCTCTGTGTGTTTGCATGTGTGTGTGTATGGGTGCGTGTCTAGATACTGTCTGGATGAGCAATCCTGTGAGGCGAGGAGTGTGTCTGAGAGACAGAGGGGAGAGAGGACGAGAAGGAGGAGGAGGAGGAGGAGGAGGAGAAGGAGGAGGAGGGGGGTGTTAGGCATAGGGAGGATGGAGAGCATCCAAAAATGTGTCTAAATTATATCCATTTTCCATAAAAGGTAGAACTGAGTGAGATTGAGGAAAAAAAGGAAAAAGAAGTTGGGCACTCTCACATGCCACAGCTTGAAAAATGCAAGTTAGCACAGTGTCCAGACGTGAGGGATGCCACAGTTTGAGGCACAGTCTGCCAGGCGGCCTCGCTGAAATTTGTGCGAGGCGTTTGGAGAAGAGCTGGAACTGACGTCGTTAGACATGTCTAGACAGTTGTTTTAGAGACAAGACAAACTTGTTTATTAATTTTTCCACTTCTCTCTCCCTCTGTCACTCTCCCTTGCTTTCTCTCTTTCTTTGTTTCTCTCAGATATAGAAAAAACCCTCTCCCACACTCCTCCTGTCACTCTTTCTGATCTCTTTCTCTCCCCCGTCTCTCTGACAACACTGTTTTGTTTACTTCCTCTGTTGGCAGTGTACTTATTGTATGTGCCGCTCTGTAAATATTTTTCTCCTTCCCTCATCCATTCATCCATCCACCCCCCTATCCTCCCTCTTTCTCTCTCTCTCTCCCTCTCTGAGATAAAGGGAGCAAACAGACTCCGCCCCCTCCCTCACCCCCCTCTCCCTCGCTCCGTCACACACACTCACTCTATCTCCTTCTTTCATGCTCCCTCTCTCTCCCTCTGTCAGTGTCATTCAGTAGTGGAGATGTGGAGTGTCTTTCTGTCTCTCTGTCTGTTTTTTCAGCCCAACTCAGCTGAGGAAGGTAAGAACTAAACTTTTACTTGATGTTAAATCCATGCTTGCATGTGCGTGTGTTTACGTGAGTATACAGCGGGATGGGGAGTTTGCACAGCGCTCCCATCAGCGCTCATAATGAACCCACAAGTGAAGGATGGACACTTGGTATGCTTCTGTAATAGCTCTCTAAGAATGTGGCTCTCTGGGAACGCTGGGCACTTTGACAATGTGTGAAACTGTGGCACCTAAGGCCGCAACACCACAGGACAGGCTGATTAATTCTCAATTTTTTTTGAGGCCCCACCTCCAGCTTGGGACCCCCTGAATAATTATCACCCTCACCCCCCCACCCTCCCCTTCTGCTCACACGGCCCTGTTCATGTTGCGTGTCTGAGTGCATCTGTGTGTATGCATATGCATGCAGATGCTTGTGTGTGCCACTGTGGCAGCACATCAGATAGGACTTTGTTGGCATGGAGGTGCCAGGTGCGCGCCGGGGCCTATCAAGCTCCTGCAACAAAAGAATATGGAAATGAGGCTGGAGACAAATGAATAATAAGTTGCATAACCCGTTTCTCTTTGACTATGTATTTGGCGACCCCCCGCCGGCCCCCGTGTCACTCATGATCTCACGGATGTGACAGTCAGAGACCCCTGCCCCCTCTCCGGTAATGCTATCAGTGCCCCTTGTTTCCACAGTCTGCTTAATGAATGTGCTCGGCTACAAACTCTCTGCACTTTGTCTGTACACATGGAAATATTAGATGTCTTCAAAAGTGCAGGAGTGAGTGAGAGTCATTAACAAAGCGAGACTGAGCGACTGTCTGGAGAGGCTGATAGTTAACTCCATCTATAAAGAGTTCTGTCAGATCAGAGTGGGCTGACTTGAGAATTAATTTGATGACTCAAACTGCCTTTGAACGTGTGTTTGTGTGTGCGCATCTGTACATTTGTGTGAGTGTGTATTCTTATAGGTGCACCTCCTATACATAGCTTCCTGCTCCTACATCCTGTCCCCAACACTTGAGAGGGTTTCAGCCATCAGCACGCAAATTACTTTCAAAGGATCTGGCTACACGTCGGAAAGAGCTGCACCTGTTCACGCTCATCTCCCATTGGCTTTAGTTTACTGCGAGGTGTGCGCCAGTAATATTCTATAACAGAGGTAACTTATATGTCAGCCTCATGCCACAGACTCGACTGCGTTGGTAACAGATGGCCTGGACTAAGATGAGACAGAATGATAGAGAGGAAGAGAGGCTGCACAGTGTTACTGGCCTACTGACTCTGTTTGTGTAATTGAAATAGAGCTCTTCGTAATACAGTATTAACCCAATAGCGTGGACGTCCATATAAATCCACATAAATTGAAACATCTAGTTATGTCACGAAGGGAGGATTTGGCGTCTGCCTGCTTTGATCAAAGTAAATGACGCGTCTGTCTGGACGGACTGGCTAACTGATATGTTTACTGTCTGTCTTTTTATTGTCTGTCGACTGCTTTTGAAGTATATGCGTATTCACCACTAACAACCCCCATTATTGTCTGTTTTCACACCACAAACCACGAAGATGTGTCATTTTTAGCCTTCATTTCTTCCAGTTAAGAGTATAAAAGCTGGTTTTCTGCCTCTTTGCATGCAGGCAAACTACAGAGCGTGTGAGTGACAGGGTGTTTGATTTATCACTCTCACTGGCTGCCTGTGCAAGTGTTGATGCGTTCGCCCACATGCATTGTTGACGTGAGGTATTGATGTGAAGCCACATGGCCGGCCTCTAAATTGTTGGATCTGTGTTGAGGAATGCGTGTTTACATTGGATTAATACATCACACTGGAGGGGAGGCCTGTGCAGGAGGTACACCTGATGCCCCTCCAGCTCTTCCCGTCATGGATGAGTGGTGATGCTCACTGAGATATACATATCCAGAAATTAACCTAGTATCATTAGTGGTGCTTGTGTCATAGCTTGAAAAGGGATCTAATCTGATAGTGCCAAAAGGCAACAGGCTGCACAAACTGCAGACTTAAATGTTTACCGGTAACAAAAATCTTGTATAAAAATCCAATCAGGTGAAAGTTTTACAGGTGTTATCGGCAGTGATGTGAAAGCAACTAAACACGCCAGTACTACATTCAATTACAAACTGAGAGTACTACACGTAAAAATGAGCTACGCCCATTTTCAGAATTCATACACATTGTTCCTATGGTTTACGACAGTCCAAAAATATAAGTAAACATGAACAACTCCCTTCCAAAAAAAATGTATAATGTCACAGGCCATTAAGTCTGGAGCTGCTACATAAACAACGAACTGGGAAAGCTGTTATAGATGCCACTGGGAGCACCCATGTTCTGAGTTTATGGCCACATTTTCTGTTTCGAAGTTGGACACATTACAACAGAATTCAGCTCATTGGGGTATAAAAAATAACACAAAACCAGGCTCCCATTCACTGTCTGTGGAGCAGCTCCAGACTTTATACCTTATGATCTGGGCCTTCAAAGGGGAGCCGGGACCCCTGGGGCAGTGGTTCCCAACCGGTCCAGCCACAGGGTCCAGATTTCTCCTCAGTCATTACTTCAAGGTCCACACAGCTTAATATATTCAGTGTTGCACTTGCCTTTGGCCATGTCGTCGAGCTTGTCTGCTGTCGCTGCTGAGCAGCTGTCTGTTATTCACTCACACTACAGCAGGAAACGGCACTACAGAATAAAAGGTCTATGAAATACACTGTACTTCAAAATAAAGTGTTTTTTAAAAGCTTGACACATTCACGAGTCACTCGCGGTCCATTCAGAATGGATCTGTGACCCACCAGTGGGGAACCACTACCCTAGGGGGTCCTCAAAGTTATCATCATGAACCCCACATATTTTGCCTTTGGAACTCAGCTTGGTGAAAGTGGAGTTTTCTCGCTCATCTACCCAAAAAGCAAATACAGATCCAGACTGCAGCCCGAGGCTGACATGGCCTTCTGCCTGACAACCTACATCTGCCCACTTTAAAACAAAGCAGTTTTATTCTGTACATGTAGTAAGCCGTTCCTGCTCTGTCTCTCTCTCAGTTAAGGGGTCCTTGGCCTAAAAAATGTTGAGGACCCCTGCCCTATGACATCACGAGTTTGAGACTTACATCTTTGGTTTCTGGCTGTAAGAGAGCAGATCATGTTCACAAATATTGATTGGACTCTCCTGGGCCATGGAAATACTATACTGGGATTCTTGTTTTAGGTGGTGTTTCCCTTTAAAGTCCATTAAACAATACTTCCCACATGTGCTTCACAATATTTCAATGGAGAATAGTGTACAGTTTTTACTCCACTACATATCTATATTTACTTTTTAGACTGAGGGTTTACATAAATAACAGATGATGAGTTTATGAAATGTAATGCATTCTTATAGACTGAACCAGTGGCTACCAGTGTTGGGCCAGATGCGTGACAACTGCGTTCAAGTACACTTTAACTGCTTCACTGATAACTACGCAGCAAAAGTAATGCGTTACTCATGACCTAACTTCCGTTACTCACCTGAGCAACGTTAGGGCACACCTAACATACATAAAATATTTTGTGTACAGTACAACTGACGTTACTAATAGAAAACAAAACACTGTGGTTTAACAATCAGTCCTAAAAGTTTGAGCTGTGTGACTTACTGACCATCCAGCAGTTAGCCTAGCCCCGGTGACTGAACACAGCTCCCGCCGAGTTCCGACCTCATCTTCGCGGTTACACATCCTCCATATTTCGGCTAAACGAGCGTCAGGTGACTCCTAAAAGTAGTCACACATGTGGCTGACATTAGCAAGATATCTAAGAACACATTAAATGTGAATAAGACAACGTTTACCAGGCGTGGCATTTCTCCTCCTCCACACACCTGCGGCTCCTGCGCCAAGCTAGCATGTCAAGGACCCGTCTATCAACTGAATAACGTTACCCGTTAAGTCAAAGTAACAGCGTTACTGGGATAAGTAACTGTAATTTAATTACTGGATTACACGGTGTAGTCCCCCACACTATAGTAATCACATTACTGTAACCGTTACTTAGTAACGTAAATGCGTTACACTGGTGGTTCCCCACCCTCTTAGCTTTAGCTTAGCTTTAAACTCTGTAGCTATCGACAGCATACTAATTATGTATGTATTTATTTATTTAATAAAGTTTTTGTTTATTTAATTATTTTTTATATTTTAATATCAGTATGAGGCTTGTCCCCATTGATTAAACTCATTTAATTTTAATTTAATTTAATTTAAATTCTATTTACATAAAATATAAAATAAAATATAAAAGATAATCTTGGCTTTACTAAACTCAGATTTTTAATGGTGCAACAGAGCTCTGCTTAATTTTAAATCTGGTTTTACTCATTTTAAAACTGGTTTCACTAAACTATGATTAGAGCTAATCTTAGATTAAATTAATCCTTGTTGCAAGTGCAACCAACCCTTAGAAAAAAATATATATTTGGGGGTCTTGTCATGTTTTAGATGATCTTCAGTTACTGTTAGCAGCTCCACTTCCCCTCTACACCTCTCATTACCGTCATTTAAACAACTGTTTTAGCTTCAAGAGGTAAAATGTAATACAGTATTTTTGCAAAAAGCAAAGACTTGATACAGATCTGAAAAATGAATGCAGATTTTTGCAGCAGTACAAAATGACTGTAAGGTTAAATAAAGTAGTTAGGTCACCAGCTGCAGCCCTACAATGTGACTTACATGGCATACATCACTTTTATAGATATAGCCCCCCTGATAAAGGCCGATATTGAAATTAAAATATGCAAGTTTTCAAATATTTAATTAAGGGCATATCACAATTGTAATTTGACGCAACATAAACAAACAATCTGGACATTTTACAGTTGAAAAATTAACTTGCCGGTGCTCTCTAGTGGACACACTATGTAATGTAGAAACTGAACTACCTTAGTCCTACTTTGGCATTTCTGTACTGCAATTTCTTGTCACATATTGGCTGACATACACACCAGTTCTGATATATCTGGCCAAAATATTGTTAAGGCTAATTGTACGTTCCAACTTTAATTAGGGATCTAATTAAGTTTTAGATAATAATACATCACAGGTACCATTTTTGTGCAGATTGCATATTTTAACTTTGATACAGTGGGTAAATTTTGCTGCCAATGATTAAGGACTTACTGATTACACTTATCACTTGGGGCAGAGTTTTTTTACATTGTAGCACTGGAAATTAAATTAATTAACGGCTCTGAATAGTTCTTCCACCACTGGTTATCGGTGCAGAAGAGGACAGCACCAGTCTGTACTGTATAAACTCTCAGCCATGTGGACATTATCACTTTAAGGTCACCCGGGCCATCTTTCCTGCCGTCACTAGTTTCTGGCTTTAAATGGGTATTAATTAGTCAGATTACTACGCTTGATCCTGGGTGTAGTAAGCCGCCTTTTCAGGACATGATAAATTAGAGAAAGTGTGATAAGAAAATAAATGGCATGCTTGTCACAGTGGGAGTGCAGCAGGACGGATGCCACTAACAGCCCTGAAAAGCTTCCTGTCCTCGTCCCTCCCGCCTGCATGTGCACCGAGCTGCAGAAAGAGAGAAATCACATGCTGCTGTGAAGTGGAGGAAGCAGCATCCCCATCATTGACACTGCAACACTACACTGTGACCAGGCGTTATTTTTAGCAGTGTTTTTGCTTGTAATTTTTAAAAGACACATAATTTTCCACGGCTGTCGAGGGCTCTGTGATTCCTCAATTGAATCACATGATCTGCAGTTTGTGATATGAGAGGTTGAAGCCCTCAGGCGGCTGCGAGCCAAGGCTCTCTGCTTTGAGTCACTCAGTGTCATGGCAGATAGTGTCACAGATAATGCGTCTGTGTGGACAGGCATCGAGTTAGAGCCAAAATGTAATTGAAAGATGAGCACGTGGTATGAACTGCTGTGACAGAGGAATGTAGTTTGGCGTTTTGAATTTCACATTAAAGCTGCACTTGGCAGTTCGCGTGTTGGCATCGACTGAACAGCGTGACAGCAAAGTTTGATTGTTGAAGGCTTCGCTATTCAGAAATGACACAATGAGATTGCAGTAAACTGATCTCCTCTCAGATTTACATTCCTTCTTCTTCGTGGCTGATGAGGGTGGAGACGGTGGTGAAAATATGTTTGTAGCAGGTTCTGTCTCCGATAGGAAAGTCTAGATTTCTTCTGATGAAAAAAACTCAGTGCTGTTAAAAAGCAACTTTTGTTTTGTGCTCTTTGGTTGTGGTTCAGTATTTCCACTCTGCACACATTATTCTCCTCCAGTGAACATTTGAATAGGGGGAGGGAAACACTTCTCTGCTGAAGCGCCATTGAGGAGTATTTTTCCACGGTGTTTATTGGGTCTCGTTAAATTTTGCTTCTTTCTTGACAAATCCAAGCTCTCGTAGGCCTTAAATACGCAGCCACAGTGTGTCGAAACTGTTTTGATGAGGTGTTTCTCTGAGAAGTGGAGAGTGATGTCTGGGAATATGCCTGAACAGGTTAAAAGAATGGTTGAGTAAAGTCTGGCTCACACTAAACATTTTACAGATCTAAATCAAGTTGAAAATGTGAGGGATCCTACACATCATAACGACATGTAATTATAAATCTAACAGCTCTGTTCTAATAGTGTGTGGAGAGCAACAATTTGCCCAAAATAGCACAGCACACAGTAACACAACTCGAGTCCTGACTCTCAAATCTCATCAAACATGGCTTTAGAGTAAACAAACATGACAGGCAGAATAAACTAGCAATTAGTTTTTGCACTTCTTTTTACAGAAAATTAAGAAAAAATGAATATGGATGAAGTCAAGGAGACAGTGTAAATGTGGACTGTACATGTTACAGTGTGAGCCAAAGGTGAGCAAATTCTGAGTTGAATCCATTTGATATTGCATTAAAACCCTCCTAGACCCACGGGATGGCCGGAGATCCTCTGTATATTTACAGACCATAAATATTGAACATGTTGAATATTTGCGATTTGAAATCGGTGCGGTCAAGATTGAATTCTGAGCAGAGTGGGGGATGTAAAGAAGACTCCTAACGTAGCCCACACGACAGGAAAATCTGACATGATCTTTAGAAGCATCAAAAAAATCAGGGCATTGCTGATGATCGTTGGGAGCGGGGAATTGGGCCAAAAAGCAGCCTGACTCTTATGTATGCCTCGACATTAGATAAGAGGATTGATGCCACTTTCATGTCTTTGTGGTAAATATGAAACCACAACTTTGCTCAACATGAGGGCTGGTAACAGGAGGAAACAGCTGACCTGGCTCTGTAACAAAATCTGCCTAGCAGCGCCTTTAAAGCTCACTAATTAACATGCTTATCTCATTTGTTTAATCAAGAAATACTCATTCACATAACAACCCATAAAACATTGAAAGGTCATTTTTACATTTCTGTTTTTGTACAAATTAAACCAGAGCAGGTCCTTAAAAAGCATTAAAATGTCTTAATTTCAATGTTATTATTATCAGGCCTTAAATGTCATTAAATGGTTTTAAATTTGAATTTGTGAGGTCTTTATTGCCACACACACCTTTATCTAATTTCATGTATTCATCTTTTAATTTTGTTTTGTCTAAATGAGTCTCGCTCTGCGTCCACATTTCTGATGTTGCACATTTTTAAAGCTACCACTGAACCTGATTTAGTCTCTTTTTACTTTATGCTTGCACTTGTCTGTTGGCAAAATGTAACCTAACTCTAATACTCATATTCCAACTTAAAACGTACCCTTTGAACGGGACTGCATTATCTTTACTTATTTGCAGTGCTTTAATAAGACAAAAGGGATATGTCAGGCTCAAATTTGGTTAAAATGATCTTGAGAAGGCCTTAAAAAGCATTAAATCTAAGTGTCTGACACCCCGGATTAAACAAACAATCCATAGTGTGTTCATTTGTGATCTTTAGAGGTGCTGGTAAGCTGATTTTGTTACTTATGGACAGAGCCAGGCTAACTGTCTCCCTCTGTTTCCAGTCTTTATGCTAAGCTAAGCTACCAGCTGCTGGCAGTAGCTTCCTATTAAACCAGCAGACATGGTGATGGTGTTGGTGGTGGTACTGATCTCCTCATCTAGGCGCCAGTATATTCCTTCAGAAGTGATTC
>JAPZEB010000025.1:12619473-12629829 GCA_029783705.1 Chaetodon striatus | reverse complement strand
TCACACTCACATTCACACCTACGGCCAATTTAGAGTCACCAGTTAACCTGCATGTCTTTGGACTGTGGGAGGAAGCTGGAGCACCTGGAGAAAACCCACACTGCATGCTAACCAGATAGACTTACTTTTTGGTCCAATTACACCTACACCTCTGATGGACAAACTAATATAAAACCACAGTAGCAAAAAATTTAGGGGGATTTGGGAGGGGTCGTGCTGCGAAAGAAGCGTTGTCTGCACTAATGACAGATATAGAGCATATAAAAATCAGTTTTATTTAACTGTGTTCTTTAGCTGAACTCTAAATGTAAGTCAGATGTCTGGGTCTGTGGCAGACTCTGAAACATGTCATTTGTTCAAAACCATGTTTATTAGCAATTCTCATAAAATCAGAAAAGATTTTTGAAGTTCTTAAAGATGACCGGGGTCTCCAAACAGAACATTGAGGTACAGCTGTAATTGTTTGTGCACTATATGTAGAATAGTTAAAGAAGAAAAAAAAAATCTCAAATATACTACGAGCTGTGGTGTTTCACTTACCAAAGAGCACAGATGGGCTTCCCGACCCCGGGGTTCAAACTTCCCACCCTGGGTTCAAACCAGGGACCCTCTTGCTGTGAGGCAACAACGCTAACCACTGTAACACTGTGCCGTGCTGTTTTTGTTCAGCTGTGAAGCACTACGAGAGAGAGGGACATGATCTTTTTATCACAGTCTGTGTGTGGATGTCGTGACAGTTTCAGCAAAAATGACAGAAAGTTATTTTTATACAAGTTACCATCTGTAGCTTTAAGTGGGCATTTTTTAAAATAGACGCAGACACACTAAAACTAGTAATAAAATTTTGGATTCAATCTTGGCTTCTAGAGGTAATAATCTTCAGAACATGGCAGAGAGATGCAGTAGGAAAGAGTACTAATATAGTGCTGTGTGCTACTGATGTAGACGTTGACTTAAATAGGTAGAAATGAGATCACAGTGTTGAATGCAAAAGTAGCTCTTATAAAGACTGTGTTTGGTTTGAAATGATTACTGCAGAGGAGCCAAAGAGAAGTTGACCATCTCGCTATGAAACAACCAAATAACTGTATTTTTAAACAACGTTCTCTGAGGAGAAAGCTTCCAGAGTTCAATTCCGTTCAATGCGATCTCCTTTATTTCACCAGAATAATCTGCTCAGTATCAATAATGTAGTCCAGATACACCTCAGATATTACCTTAAATGTGGAGAGGTGCAAAGTTAAGCTTTATTTCTGACAGTGGGTTTTAGTGTGTACTATTTAAAGTACAAACACATTAAAAATCTATTCAGACAGTGTTTGTGATTAGTTTCTCTCTAGCTCTTGAATCAGTAAAAGACTGTCTGACTGGCACACGAACAGCTGATGGTTTTCTCACCTTCTCTCCGACAGAAGAACATTCACAGCAGATCCAGAACCGACTTCCTCTGCTGGTTGGGTCAGTGATGGGTGGAGCAGCGTTTCTCCTAGTGGTGGCAGCAATTGTGGTCGTGGTGGTATTTCGCAGGTGGGTTGTTGATCCGTTCACATGATCAGAAATAGAGTATGATCTGTTATTTATTACTCCCCTGTGCATTCACTCATGTTGTTTGCTTTTACACGGCAGTAAGAGGAGGGAGAGTCCGTACAGTGACAGACTGCAGAGGTACATCAGTAACCGAGGTGAGCGTCAGCATATTTAATTTAATGTAATTTAATTTGGATTCAATTAAGTAAGGTTAAATATTTATTTTAAAATGATATATTTGCTTTATGCGAAGGGCCACCTATTATAACAACACTTTGTATGATTTGGAGGCATGGCGTCTAATTTTGCTCTGTGACCTGTAAGATTTAATTACTTTCAAATGAAGATTTTTTTCACCATTTAAACTTTGTTATTTCACCCAAAAAAGGAGACCACTGGGCTTCATTCACACACAAAAATGTGTGCTTAAACTACGTGTTCAAACATTTAACACACAAATCCAATATTTAACAATATTTTCTGAACTCGTTCAAACTCTGCAAACAAATTTAGAACTGCCTGATGAAGGAAAATATGAACACACACTTTTAACTAAATGCATGGCATATTAAACCACCTTCATTAAAAGAAGCTTCAACAGACAACAATATTTAAAACTGTTTATTAATGCAGTGGCCAAATGAAGCCTATTAGATGACTACAAAATTAAAGACCTTTAATCCTCATCGATTACTGTTGGAATTTAAACACTGAACTACAATAGAATTAACAACATAACGGAGGTGACTAAAATCTAACAGTTGCTGTGGTGATGATGGCGTCTGATCGCCCAGTGGTTCCCAACTAGTGGGTCGCGGCCCAAAAGTGGGTGGCAGGTCCACTCTGAATGGACCTGAAGTGACTTGTGAACGTGTCAAGTTTGTAAAAAATACACTTCATTTCGAAGAGCTTTTATCTTAAAGTGCCATATCGTAATGTAGAGTGAGTGACTGATGGACAGCTAATTTACAGAGGCGGCAAACTAGCTCGATGACATGGCCAAACACAGGCATGATGGTGAATATACTAAACTGTGCGGACCTTGAATCTGGATCTCGTGGCTGGACTAATTGAGAACGACGGAATTAGCCTATAACAGTCACATTGTGAACAGCAGCTAAGATAAGTAACAGCAGAGACCTGGGCCAACCTGACCACAGCACAAAACACCTCTAGGCAAATGTATTTCCTTGTAGAGAGTAATGTGGGAGTGGTAGAATGTGGGGAGGAGCTGAGTCTGATTCACTAACATACACACGGTGGTGAGAGCAAAATTGGTCGTGTTGCGTGAGTCACTTATTGCCCACTTATTTTGTGTGCAAATTAAGGACTTTTCTAAAAAATAATAAAAGATAAATGAAGCCCACAGTGTTAACATTTATCTGAATCAATGGTGCAGGCCTTTTTTAAAATTAAATTCAACTTTCCATGTGTTATAAACTAATATTTATTCTTTAAACTCCAGGTGGAGTCAAGTATTATGTGGACCCATCTACTTATGAGGACCCCAGTGAGGCTGTCAAAGAGTTTGCCCGTGAGATAGATCCCACACATCTTAAGATTGAGGAGGTGATCGGTGCAGGTGAGCATGATTCTTTGTTTTCTTTTAAATCTCGCTGTAGTTGTGTGTTAACTGTCAACAGAGTGTAATCTGTCCCCCCTTTCTCCACTACAGCTCAGTTTGGAGAGGTCTCTCGGGGCCGCTACCGTCCACTGGGTCGCAGGGAGGTGCTGGTGGCGGTGAAGACTCTACGCTGGGGGGCGTCCGACAGAGAGAGGGGGATGTTCCTCAGTGAAGCAGGGGTCATGGGACAGTTTGACCACCCTAATGTACTGAAGTTGGAAGGTGTGATCACACGTACGCCCCCAGAGAGGATCATCACTGAGTTCATGGAGAACGGGCCCTTGGACGCCTTCCTCAGGGTGAGACAACACACTGTCTCCATCTTTGTTGTTAGTGACTGCCCACATTTTATTTCACAATAAACCAAACAATCTCCTCCTCTTTCCTTTTTCAGGAGAACGAGGGCCAGTTCAGCGTCCTCCAGCTTATCGGGATGCTCAGAGGGGTTGGTGCAGGGATGCGTTACCTCTCTGAGAGAAACTTTGTCCACCGAGACCTGGCGGCTAGGAACGTGTTGGTCAACTCCAACCTGGTCTGTAAAGTGTCCGACTTCGGTCTGTCCCGACTCATGAGGGGCCTGGACCACAACATACCCACATACACTGCCTCACTGGTACGTAGTGGAAAGCTTTTTGAATGCTCTTTATTTGTGGCTCCAGTGTAACATATTTCACTGTCTGTATTGTTCCTCCATCAGGGCAGTAAGATTCCCGTGAGGTGGACGGCACCAGAAGCCTTTCAGCACCGCAAGTTCAGCTCGGCGAGTGACGTCTGGAGCTTCGGCATACTCATGTGGGAAGTGATGTCATATGGAGAGCGTCCATACTGGGACATGAGCAATCAAGAAGTGAGTATGTCGGAGAATGTTGCCTGCGCGGAGGAAGTCAGTGATGGAAATGCACTCAAACCTTTTGCTTAAGTGCGAGTTTAACAACCACAGTGTAATGTGATGCCATTAAAAGTCCCTTGGCGCCCCGGTGGCACCAGCACTGAGCCGCAACGTGCTCTGTTTGTGTCTGGCCAGAGACCTTTGCTGCATGTTGTTTCTGGTCCGTCTCTTCCCTCAATTTCTTTCAGCTGCTGAATAAAGGCTTAAACACAGCCAGAAAATAATGAAAAAAGTAGAAGCCCTGCATTTAATCACTTAAATCACTTAAGTTGTGGCAAAAAGAAGTATTTAAAATCTGTGTTGTGTTGTTGTTGCATTGTATGTATTAAATTGTGCTAATGGTGTAGCAGCACCATTAGCACAATTTACTGCTTTTATGTGTTCAGTCAGGCAATGATTAGATAATCAAAGTACAAAATAAGATTACAGATGTGCAAAATTTGACTTTTACTGTCATTTGGCTGAAAATATTTTACACTAATGCACGTTTTTCTAGAACGCATTCCCATCTGTCCCACTGGCTTTTTTATATTGTGTATTGTTTGTTTTGAGCAGCCCCAGCTCATATATTAAAGGGATAATTTTTTGAAGTGGGGCTGTTTGGGGTAGTTATCCATAGTCCCCAGTATAAAGAAGCAGGCAGGAGTGTTGCAATGGGAGCTCAGCAATGTACTGACCAAGGCAGCAGCAAAATGTATTTTAGTCACTTAAAATTAACAGTGTCAGTATCAGTTTAAGTGGCTGCTATAATGAGAATATTTTTATCACTTTGATTTGCTGTCAGACAGCCCTTTCCTTTGGCAGTACATTTTCTCATATGTAGAGCTTCTGTATTCCCACACATAAGCAAAACTGTGCTGCTGTATTATTCCGCAGGTCAGCTGCTCAGGTCAGACTTTCAGAGGTTTATGGACGAGACCACAAATACAAGAAAATGAAAAAAATAGTGATCATTATTTTATTTTATTTTGTTTTATTTAACTTAATTTAATTTTGTTTATTTTTATTCTGTTTTTTATTTTTATTTTTTACCTTATTTTAACCAGTCCCACTGAGATCAAAATTCTCTTTTGCAAGGGAGACTTGGCCGAGGTAGCAGCTGTGCAAAATTACACCATATTAAAATACATCATAAACAACATGATGGACAAAAATTCACAATTGAACAGAAGAACAGCCACTAACACAATGGTCCCTTGAGAAAAAAAAACCCATGCCTCCATCACCACAATCTTTATGATGCCTTTAGATTCATCAGTGAATGAAAAATGCTTTACCCAGATCTGTCGAAACCTGAGGTATTATGACAGTTACAATAAAATACCATTCACTGTGGTGACAAGAAAATACCTTCATGAACCAGAGTATACAGAAGAATTTTGCTGAGGGGGACTGAATGCGCCCAAAAAAAGAGACGTGTGGGAATACAGAAGATTTACAGTTAAGAAAATGTGGTGCTGAAGAAAAGGGCCTCCTCATGGCAAGATAAAGCAGTGAAAGTATTCTCAATATGGCGTCCACTTATCCTTTTTTTAGGTGGTTTAACTACCCACAGCAGCACATAGCTTAGCTCCTGTGGTGCTGCTCCTGGCTGCTTTTCCAAACTGGGAGCGTGCCAGCTGACATCTACTTGTAATACATAGACTACAGATAAGTACCTCTTACACTCCACTTCAAAAAACCCTAACTGTCCCTTTTATCCCTTTTTAACAGAGTGGTGTAAAGTGTGTATTTTCCTTTTGAATCCAGTGGAATAAAAGTGTAATGTCTTAAAACACAGGACTACTAAAGGAAAGTACCGGTGCATAAAAGTTGTAGATAGCTACTTTAAAAATACACTTCACCACCATCCCCCTCCTCTTGATTTAACAGACACATTTAAGTGGTGACAAAATGCCAGGCAGCTGGAATTTGCATAATTTTCTCTTAGTCACTCTTTACAAGCCCTCAGTGGTCTGTGACCTTTTATGTAAGGCAATTACACAACACTCCTCACACCATCTGCCCTACTTAATGTCTGATGTCTCTCTCTCGCTCTCTCCGCAGGTGATGAAGGCGGTAGCAGACCAGTATCGTCTCCCTGCCCCCCACAACTGCCCCTCTGCCCTCCACTCTCTGATGCTTCAGTGCTGGCAGGCCGATCGAGGGGACCGGCCAGGCTTCGACTCGCTCCTCTCATCCTTGGATCGGCTCATCAGGCACCCTGCCTCCCTCAAGGTGGAGCCAACTCGGTGAGACACCAGCTTCTGGCAAAACATATCAGAGGCAGCAGGCGATGGACAATCTGCTGTATCTTCAGATTCTCATGCTCTCGCTTTTGACATTTCCAACCTTTGCAGAAGCTGCTCTCAGCCGCTGCTCAGCCCCACCCCCACAGACTTGACGTCAGTGGCGACTGTCAGTGATTGGCTGAAGGCGCTGAGGATGGAGAGATATCAGGATGAGTTCGACCAGGCACACCTGGACACGTTAGACAGAGTCAGCAGGCTCAACATGGAGTGAGTACAGATGGTTACTGCTGTAATGCTCAAGTTAAAGATTGCTCTTAAAAATCATGTTTTTATTTTACTGCCCACCATTTTCCAACACATATCTAAAGATAGATATCCTACCCTTCAGGCAGCTTTTTATTTTAATCCCGGCATGTTTCACATAACATTTTCGGCAGTGTTTAAATCCTGAATGTCAGAGTTTCCTCCTGGAGGATACAACCGAGAAAGATTCTCAAACTGTCTCAAAGCATATTACTTTGCGAGATGAACTCCCCCACACGGATGTGAAGTATGTTGGACACATATATGGACATAAAAACCTTCACTTACTGTTTTTTTGTGGCACAGTTGTCATGACAGCTGAGCAAACTCCATCTGTTTCCAAGGCCAGGGAACATTTATGTTCAGCCGTGTCTATACTTTTACATCCTGAGTAAAAGGCTGACCTAACATGTACACATCTGAACTCGGATACAGCAACTGAGCAAGAAAATTCTCAACCCAAGGTCTGTCCATTCTGTGTTGACGAAGCATTCGGCCTTCCTCGGTGATGGTTTAGTTGTTATCAGGCGTCCAAGGTACATGATTTCATTCACGCTCATGTGTTCATATGTGGGGGGAGTTTGTAATTGCTGTTTCCTCTCAAGGATCTTTGGCTTTGGATGGCCATCTTGATATCTGGATTAAAAGTGAGCAGCAACTCACTTTTTCGAAAGTTGAAAAGCAGGAAAATAAATTAGATTTGAATAAAGAAATGTAACCAGTGTACACCTGACTAATATATGGCAGTACTTAATCCATCATTCAATCAATTCCTTGTCACATGGAATCACAACAGGGTACAGCTCCAGTGAAATGCGACACTATCTTCTTCTTTTACTTCTGCATTGCGGTTTAGTTTTTTTTGCCCCTCTTACGTTGTAGGCTGCTGCTTTATAACTGTCCATGTTTCCAGACTGGCTGCAGTGTGTGTGTTAATGGCATCCCGGATGGTCTCTGGTTGTGGAGTGATTTAACTGTTGTTGGGTACAGTTTCTTCTGCTGTTTCACGTATTAAATCCACCACAGACTCAGTGAATTCATTGATGTCATCGCTGACGTCGACAGTGGTGTCCTTGATCGTGCTCCAGGCTCTGACTGGCTCCATCGTTCACATCACTGTGGGCATGCGTCGTGGTTTGTGTACATATCTTGACCTTTAACAAGTTAGCCTTATGAAAGACACAGTGGAAGCTTTGTTGCCAAAGAAAAGACATGAATGATCCAGGTCCAGGCTCTCAAGATGGTTTGAAACACACAGAACCAAAGTGGCCACATGGTCACTCCTCCCGAATACAGGCAGCATCTCTCTGCGGCCGCCTCTGAATGGCACGCTCATTGATCCACAGTATTTATTCCCCCTGTGGCGCACCTCACATTGTCCCCTTGGGACAGCACCTCACATTCCCAGTGTCACACCAGTCCTTATTCACCATAAAGCACACTCTTCCTTCTGTTCTCTTGCTTCAGTCCTCTGCTAGGGCCTGATATCTCACTGAAAACTGATGTGGGCGAGAAGCGTTGTCCAGTTTATTACCCAGCACCTGTACAATCAATAGCAGGTCGCAAGTTTCACATGGTTTTAAGCTGGTGTCCATCTTCTCCATCTTTCCCTCAATGTTTACTGATGTTTGCAATTCGAAACCTCAACCTGCCGAGCTGGCAGAAGTCAGCAGGAGGGGAGTTTACAGACTGGTGAGTTGATTTCCTCATCCCAATGAGTGACTCGCCACTATTGTCCACTGCCAACCACAAAAAGCACCACCAACACTTGCAACAGAGACGGAAGAGCGTAAATTCAGCCCAAATTTAGCCCAACTTTAGCTGAGATGACAGAGGGAACTGGAAATGTCCATTCCTTTCTTCATCAATACAATATATTAGTCTGGTGTACACTGCCTCCATAAACTTGACTCTGCTGCTATTAATCACACACACTGTCACTTTGTCTCTAAATGCTCATGTATAGTTTCTATTTTTATTCTGTTCTTTATTTTGGTTTATGTGCCTCTTATTATTTATGTTTTCTTCCGGACTTATCTGTATTTATTTTTGTCCTTTTATTGCTGCAACAGTAGTAGAGAGAAGCTTTAATAAAATGTCTGAGCTGCTGCAGGCTGCAGACTAACACATGCAAACCCACCTGTCCTTTAGAATATCAGGTAGGGCAAACAACAGCTGAAGTGTTGAACTAAACTCCGCGGTGTATCTGCTCTCTCCTTCAGCGATGTCCAGAATCTCGGCGTGAACCTGCTGGGACACCAGAGGAAGATCGTCAGCGCGGCCCAGCAGCTCAGAGCCTATCTGTCGCAGGGGCAGGTGGAAGTGTGAAATCCACCCACACAACAACCTGTGCCATGGATCTCTGTGGTTTTCACACTCCTCTGCTTGTTGTGTCTGGTTTCATTCATTTTGACGGAGCACATTTAAACCAAAACAAAAAAGGAAATCAGCTTTTGTTTGAGGAGAAAGCATCGAGCGCCCCTCTCTGTATTCTTCTACACTTCGACCGACACTACAGCCAGAAGGGGTGAGACAGAGGATCGGACTTCCTGCCAGTCACTCACATTAAATGACACAGGAGAGATGCACCATGGGAGCTGCAGTCCAGGTCCAAGTGAGGTTAGGGAGTTGCCGAGGAGGAGGAGGAGAAGGACTTTAAAGATTGCTCTATGTTTTTCACTACATTTCACTTTATTGTTGTCTGCCTTCTTCTCTCCTCACCCATCTGCAGCCCCACCTCTCACCTTCTCTTCCACTACCATGAAACCTTTCAATTTCCCCACCCTCATTGAGTACAAAAAAAAAATACAAAAATGTTTTTGTTAACATACTTATGGAGATCTCTCCACACAAAGAATTGCGTGAAGACAATCAAAGCCTTTTTTCTAATATTTTTTGAGTTGTTTGTAAAGTTGTATCACTTCCTCTCTACTTAAAAACGCCAAATGCTAAAAGCAAAAAAGAAAACAGTGTACTACCTAGCAGCCTATGGTTTGCCTTGTGAGGTATAACCATTAGCTTCCAGAAATATGTATAGTTTGTTCAGTAGTTCCAACATAATGCTATAAACCACCCGTCCAATATCAGTATTGCAGACCCTGAGGTTAGATATGAATCACTGCCATGAATGTGAGAAAGAAACAAAAAGAAACTGTAAGCCATGTTTCCCCCTCTTTTAAAAGACATATCCAGAGCTTGAGAGCTGCCCAGTTCGTACATCTCACTCTCACTGTAGTGTCTCTCAGCGACAACGGAGCTCATGTACTGTGATACTTCAAAATTCACCTCAGCTGCAAACACAAGCGTCCATCTGCGATGAAGACAGAACCGAACAGCACCCACCTTTATGTGTACATTTCACACTTCACCTCTTTTTTTTTGTTTGATTGCTAGAGTAAAGACACTGAGTCATTGAAGCGTTGTGAATGTGTGAAATGGGAAAGACGGACAAAATCGGATCTGATTTACACTTGAAGGAAGGAGGCGAAATGCTTTGTAAGTATGTACCCGTGTGCGTGTGTGTAACGTGTGTGCGCTGTAGATGAGGCTGTGTTAATGTGTGCATCAGGTATATGCTGTACATGACGCTGTATGTGTGTGTGCGTGTGTGTGTGCGTGTGTGTTTGAGACAAGTGTGTCAGGCTACACACATTATTAGCTGTGTTTACTTGTACGAGTGTTCACCACTATTCCATAATTGTGCAAATTTGTAAAATAAATGATATGATTTTATTTAATATATGGCTGTTTGCTTCTTAATTTGTGTTCTATCTATCCAGATC
>JAPZEB010000025.1:12580111-12598069 GCA_029783705.1 Chaetodon striatus | reverse complement strand
ATACAGCCTAAAAACAAACAGTAAGGTTACAATGACCATCAATAAACCAGTCAGTGATTGAGCTGTTTTTGTCTTCGACACGGTCACATTTTCTTTACATTAAGCATGTGCTGAGACGTCCTTTTTTCATCTTGCACTGTGGAAACCTGTGAGATTTGGATAGCACGTGAGGTTGCAAAATGTGAGAGTTATTTGAGAGAATAAAATAGGCTTTTGTGTTTGTGTATTTCACCTGTTAAATCTGAGGGCACTAGGTATTTCTTCTTGTCCAGCTCAGGAGCTCGTGACCTCGGGGCCCTCTCCACAATGATCTAGTTAAAAAGGTCCAAGAGTAAACTGTTGTCACTAACAGTAAAAGAATGTGTTCTTGTGCCAATATCTAAACAACAAATAAGTTCACACTACCTAACAGTTGAAATGAGTTTAAGAATTCACAGCTTCAGTGTTTTATTTGAAGAACTAGCTTAAAATAAAGGTCTACATGACTTTAATTATCAAACATAACTTCCAGCTGTAGCTTCATTGATCAAAGGTCACCAACAGTGGAACACATTTTTAGAAAAGTAGCCAGATGTCACACTGACCGGTATCTTGTCAGGATGCTTGGCCCGAACTCTCTCTCCCTCTGCTCTCCTCACCTCGAGTGGTACTGAGCGCTGGTACTGACTGCCCATCTGAAAACAACACAAGGAAACAAACAACACAGGAAAACATGAAGTCCCTCACAATAGCATTATTTACCGAGCAAACAAAGGAGAAAGAGCTGACTTCACCAACCAGTGTATTCACTCAACAAGTGATACTGACCGCCTGAAGAGTGCATCATTGTTTACTGCAAGATAAGTTGTAGGTCTCTTTTAATCAAGTGTTATGTAATGGCCATATTATGGGGTGGGTGGTGTGACAAAATACATTTGTTAACTTGAAGAGATTTTGTTTACACCAAGGAAACTATCCCTATGTATCTTGTTGTATCCAGCCACATTATGGGCAGGACTGATCAATGAGAAGGACTAATTTATTGCACAAAGACTTAATTATAGTTGACAGACTTAGCCAACTGATTGAATCAATTATTGATGAACTTCGGCTCTAGCTTCACTGACCAAGACTGCTTGATGTCAGTATTTTTATTAACAGGATTTAAGCAACAATATGTTGGCTTTTAAAGTAACTAGTCCGTTAATAGATTAATTAAATCAGCAGCAACATGATCTGTAATTATTCTGATAACTGGTTGGTTGGTTAAGCCATTTTTCTAAGAAAAAACAAGGAAGCCATTATGGAAAAATTGGGGATAACAATATCTCGAATGACAGGATATGCTGCTATTCTTCCATGACAACAACACTGTGAATTGAATACATTTGTGCTTTAATCTAACAAAACTTGGCATCACCTTCAGCTGTGAGATGTTGTGGTGGGCATTTTTTCCCACATAATTTACTAGATTATTATCAAAAGCAGACATTATAATCTATTACATCAACAAACTGACTTTTGATAACACTTCCAAAGAATACAGCAGTCATATAACACAATTATATTAATATCATATATAAAAGTATATGTGGTGATTTAAAATTTTATTGGGTTTGACTTCCAGACCATACTGTCAGAAAAGTGAGCCTTTGCAAACGGAATAACCACACCTCTCTTTTTATATCAAAATCCCCCAAATCTGAACCACTGTTTACAACAGAGCTAACTGTGGGTGGAGTAAACAGAAGTACAGGGTGTGCTAGCAATAAAAATCATTATTAATCCACACAATATCTCCTCGTAATCAGCCACTACTGACAGCCAGACTCATGATAGCTCTCGGTTTTAAGTATACAGACCGATGTGGTCACGGTGACACTAGTTTCTCGATTCATGGTGTTTTGGGTCATCGTCAAGTGACGCCACGTCACTTACCACAACAGAATCTAGATCAGCTTACTTGCCTTCATTTAAAGACTGATATACAGAAAACAACTTAACTAGCGACAAGAGTCGTTATCTGTACGTCTATAATATAGCATCTAATAGGTGTTTTTTTGCTAACTGTATCCGAAATCAGCTGTTTATACTGCTAGCTATGCTAACGATGCTAACAGCCGAAGCTAACGGATCGAGAAGACGTTAGTGTTCACATACCTTTAAAAAAAAGACAAAAACAAGTTTCACTCAAAACACGACAAATTCAGAGTTTACTCCAATGGTCCCTTGTGTCGTCAAGTTTCTCAAAATTATAACCTGGGTGTCAATTTTTGGCTTAAAAAACAGCCATAACGTACAGGAATACGATGGATTTCAAAGATGTCGACTGTCCACTTATTCTGCTGTGCAACGAAAACAACAACAAACACTGCAACGTCCGCCCACCGTGTCGGAGAGTGGCCAATCAGAGACGAGCGAGTAGATTGACAGCCAAATTTGTCCAATCAGCGGGAACCAAAGGAGGCTTGCAGTGCGTTCATTGGATGGCTTGGGCCGTCTGTTACCGCCCATTTTCTCTGATTGATGGCGCATATAACCAATAGTAGATCGTGTAAATTAGGCCACGCCGACATGGGGGTCACGCCTCAGTCTGGCTACGTGCAGCACTGTTCTTTTTCTCCTGTAAACAGCTTGTTCAGGCACAAGTCAGTAATCACGTCACTTACAGTAAAGTCTCTCTGTGAGCAGGAAACAATACTTCTGATTTATATGTTTTCACAAAGTATCTATATTTGAATCCAAACGTTTCTATGATGAAGGAAATAAACCACAACTCAGTGTCCATAAGGCATGTTCATAAGTGATTTTATTCCACCTATCTGAATTTATTGAAATGTCCTCACTGTTAAAGCTCTGTACATCTTTTAGCCATCTTGTACATTTTGCATGATTTCCGTCGGCTCTCCTGCATGCAGGGGCCAACTTTTCCACAGACACGCTCCACACACTCAAACATTACAGTCTCTTCAATATACACAAATAATAATACATTTTCCAATTACAGCATTTCTTGGAAGAAAAAAGGTGATTTCCCTTTAAAAGCATTTTTTTCTTAAAACACCATTCTATCGATGTAGTACAGCACGCACAATGTTTGTAATGCACTGTAGATAATAGAGTCACAATGTCCTTAATGCCTCTCAGGCAGGCCTCAGCAGTCCACACATAGCTCTAAGGCAATATATTGCTCCACTCATTGAAACACGTGAGTCCCAATGCTACACCGAGATGCATTATTGCAGCGTTTCAGTTGCTGCGCTACTGTGAACAATTCTATGACAGAAATCCTCATTTGGAGCACTATATGTCCACAGGCCAATTTCCAGCAGTTTGAAGCAGACAACTGAGAGTCTCATCGTTTACTGTGCATCCAAGACGTCCCTCTGTTTCGTCTGAGCGTCCTCCTCAAACAGCAGCTGTGGCCGTTGTCAGTTTGATGGCATCTGACAGGTTCCGTTGTCTGATTTTACAGTTGGTTATGGTTTCCAAATGGTTCTCACGCACCCATCCACGATGCCGATCGGAGAGTCTGGTCCCCTCTACCCAACCTGAGAGGGAAAAAAGGATCAAAGACAAACTAAATTAATGCTTATTCTCTATAAATACCAGGCTGCATATATGGTGGATCCACAAGGGAATTAGAGGAAGGTAGGGAGATGATCTTACCCTCACTGCTTTGTTGGTGCACAAGAATGATATCGGCTTTTTCCAATGACAGCTCATCAGGCTGATGAGCAACAAAAGCTCGCATACACTGCATCTGTTTAAAATCTGTGTGGACACAAGAGCAGAGAGGTTAGACCTGCAGGCATAACGACTAAATCGTCAATAATGCGAACTGTTGCTCAGATGGTGAACGTCTTCACGGGACTGTCAGAAACTGCATTTCACTGACATTTTCCTCACTCTTCTGCTACATTTATTTTTGGTTTGGCAGCATCGTGTAATTCATGGCAAAGCTCCAACCCACTGCCACCTGGCTTTAGTGTAGTCAGCCAGCCAGGGTAGATGAAAACACCTGAGTGGGTGTGCAAAGCCTCAAACAAGCTTTGAACATCATGTATTCAAGGAATTATCTGAATTTCAGATATTTAAAAAAACAGCCTATTCCACTATTAACAGTAATTAATAAGACTCTCTATCACAGTGGTGTTCAGTTATGGCACTGAACCCAGAGGATTTGTAATTTTTTTCTACCAGCTACCAATGGTAGGTAACTGCATTTACCTGCACTACAAGTTCAGTACCTACTATGAGCACTACAATTTTTATTATCGCCATGTTGGGGATGCATCATGGTCGGAAAAGAGTAACGCGTTGAATGTTTACTATGTAGGGAATGCGTGAAGTAGGAATCAGACACAGTTTAGCACTTTGAAATGTCTAAACCAAACATCATACTTCACCTTGTGCAGCAGAAAAATCAACTTCAGGATGCGGCCTGGAAAGAGCGGATATCCAGCGTAGCTTATCACTCCTGAAGAAAGAAAAAACAAGGATGAGTTAATATTTTGCCACTTTTTCCACTTTGTGACATGCCAACTGACACAGAGGCATTCCCTGCAACTGTCTCAGTCACTCACTGTGTGTCAGTCCGTAGCAGCAGGGCTTTTTGTGTCAAGTGCAGCCGGAAAAGGTTCTTCTGGAGGGAGTGTAGCTTGACACGACAGTTCTCCACACGCAGGTCTGATACAGGAGCGTGGTCTATTACCGTAAACCTTCCCCCTCTAGAAGCAGCGTGAGAACAAAGGAGAGATGAGAGGGCGGAAGGAAAGACTGTGATAAGATTGAAGTGATGATAAAATACTGCGGTTATGAGGAAAACAGGATGTGGCAAATGGTAGTGCATTATTCTACATCAGAAAGCATGTTTGTTGACTTACTCTTTCTGTAGCGACAGTAGCAAATAGTCATTGAAAAGGTGCAAATAAATATTCCTCTCTGTGTCCTTTAGAGAGAAATCCATCAGTTCAGTGACCGGCCCTTCCCGCACCAGCCTCCGAGACTGACTGATCAGAGGGAGAGTCTGTAACAATACACACACACACACACAGAAAACAGTACATTATTATTTTTGAGCATGACAGGTGATAGAAGTTTGACAAAATTATCTCGACTTGAGCTCCCTTTGTGGGGCTTTCAACCACATCTAGTGGTCACATGACTGTAGATCATGGAGATGTCAACTGAGCCGTCTCCATGACAACTGATGAAGAATATTGTGGAATGGAATATTGAAATATCATGATATGGCACAAATATGCAATGCAACTAATTGTCATTATCTTTTAAAATACGAAACACAAATGAAACAAAACCGTAAATATCTTATCTAGCAAGCTTTTGATTGCAGTATGCATGAAATCTGTAGTTTTGACAATAATATTTAGTAAAACAATAACATGTTTTCTCCCATGCCTAGTCGCTGTAACTCACCCTGCACTCGAAGTCCACCTTAGCACTGAGACAGACCAGCGACTCGATGCTTTTCATCTGAGTGATGCTGTCGTTACTCTCTTGAATCAACTGAAGGAGAGATGAATGGATAAAAAGAGCAGATGTCACTGAGGAGTTTGGGATATCCAGGACATTTTTTCAATAGTATCAAAATATAGCTATCCTGTGTCAATGTACAATGAAAAGGGGATGTTTCTGTACCTTCTCCAGAAGTTTCAGAGCTTTGATGGCCTGATTCGCCTCTGCAGTACCAGGGGTCGTTCTCTTCACAATGTTCTGAAAAGACAGAAACAGAATGTGCGTGTTTAAGTGAGATAAAATGGCTAAGGATTGATTGACATGTTGCGAACCATCAACCCTCTCTCACACACACACACCTGGACCAGCAGCTTAATTCTTGTGATCCTCTGAAAAGGAAGGACGAGGAAGGAACGAAGAGGAAGCCTCTGACAAACAGCACTCTTCTCTAATTTCTCCACAATCCGCCTGAACCCTGCATTCTCATTCCTGAAAGAAAAACAGAAATTAAATGCATAGCTTGTTTTTTTGTTTTTTTTAAGAGAGAGAATACAGACAATAGCTGAACACAAAAGCTCGACAGAGTAGCTTACATGAGTCTCTGGTAGGTGGCGTCCTGATAGGACTGGTTGGTGAGGTAGGGCACATAAACCATTTTGAAGCGCTGACAGTGCCGAGCGATGATATCACACACGGTGAAGTGCATCATGTCCACTTCCACCCGCTCCTCCAGCTTTGATAAAAAACTATAACAAAAATCATGAAGATTTTAAAGATACAGATTTGTAAAATTGTCCTGCACAACACAAACAAGTCTGATAGTCACTAAACTGTATGTTTCATGTCAGATCTAAATGATGAGATTTAGCTCAGATGGGTAAAGAACTTTATCTAAACCATGTTTATCATCTCTGACCTGTGGCTGATGGCACGAACGTCAGCAAGCCGGGAAAACAGCCAGTTCCTATCCTGAGTGGTCAACAGCGCCCCCAGCTGTTTGGACTTGACAAAGTGTCCGACAACAATGTCCAAACTCCGGCAATAGGAGGCTTCTGAGGTCACCACTTCAAATCTCACCTAATAGGAAAAATACATAAAAAAAAAAGAGGGTCAAAACAATGAGTAAGGCACAGCAAGACAGTAAATCATGGCTAATAAGTATTATCATTTCCCTGAAGACGGGGCCACTTAAACAAGGATGTGACTAACTGAGGAGGAAGATTTCACAATGAGTACTTGAAGACTTCCAGCTCTGACACGTCGCGTTTATGGTTTAGAGGGAAACACTTACAACACCTACACTACCAGAGAAACAACAAGCTGACGCAATCAAGTTGTCTGGCAAGCGACACTTTTCCCCCAATAAATAAGTGGATTATTGGGAGGGTTATTCTAGCATGTGGCAAGTCCAAACATTTCACATGACTTTAGGAGTGTGAGGTGTGAGGCAATAACAGTTAAGATGATTCATGTAAGTCATGCCATTTCACAGAAAGTCACCATGAAATGAAACATTAGAGAAGCTGCCGATGTAAGAAGACGCCCCAAAACAGTCACTTGTAAATAAGCTTGAGGAGGTGAATCATAAAAACTGTAACTGAGGATTTTTTACATTAAGTGAAAGAAGGATTTCATTGTGCCAGTAACTTTGTAGACACTGAAACATTAACCTTTGGTCTGATTCTCACACTGCTGAATATTTACTGTACACAAGTGGAACAATTTCAGCTGGTCTGATCAGAATTACCAGTCTAATCAAGATCAAATTGCTTCACGGAAGCTGGATGAAGGAAAGCTGAAGGAAAGTGAAAGAGTATCAACTGCCTGTGGGATTCTCCTGAGTTTCGTTAGGGTGAAAATGCTGTGCCAGTAACTTTCCAAGGAAATACGAATGCATAATTAGGCTGAATCAGATACCACTGAAAAGTTATGAGGACATTTCTGCCATCAAATGCTGGCTTAACCCTCATATGTGCAATAAAACAATTTGTTACCTCCTGCAGTCTCCTCTGGTCCTCTGACAGCTCCTCCAGCTCAACACTATTCCTGACCCCCGGCAGGTCCCGCCACAGTGTGGCTGATTGTGTGAGACAGACGGACAGCCGTGGGGAGGAAGGCCTGCCTTCACTTCTGGGGGGCTCAGGAAGAGGCAAACTTTTAACACTGGTAATAGAGCCTGTGTGGGCCAAGGAGTGAGGATGCGGGACAGGTGGTAGGGGAGGAAGAGGTCTACGGGCAGGAGGAGGTGAGGGTGCAGGAGACGCGGTGGTGTCCTCGCACACAGAGGTGACTTCGGAGCGAGCCTGACGCAGGATCTCAAAGTTCTGTGCGGCCTCACTGTACTGCTGGTAGAGCTGGGCAGCATCTGGGAGACAAAGGGGAAGTGAGGCAAAGAAAGACAGCAGAGGAGAAGAGGGAACGATAGAGAAAGAAAGTTGAAAGATACAGGAAGCAAAGGAAAGAAGATAGATAGACAGGAACAGTGTTAGCCAAGAGGAGTTGTTTGCATTTGACATTCCTTTTACACACACTTGTCGGAATGCAAAGTCGCAGCAGCAGCTGTTTTTCCCTCAAGTTAGGAGATAGGAATACTTGCAGAAACCCGTCTCTGACTTGCACAGACACAGATAATATACACAGCATACGCACACACACTCCTCCCCATTTCTCGCAATATTCTTGTGAATCATAGCTCAAGGCACCTGCTGCCATTTTAGGTGGTTTAAAGCATAATTTCAAAACAGTGTGAGCTGACACACATTTCCTTCCATTTGTGTATTCTTTTTTAATTCTGAGCCAATGTGTTCACAGTAAGAGATAAACAGTTGGTGAGCTTGTGTTCACACAAAGATGAATCCCACGCAAACAGAGGGGAAATTCTCAACCACGTCATAGCCTTCCTGGCCACAGCAGTAGAGTAGATATGATCTAAAGTCACGTCACTCTCTTGACTTAATGGTCTGTTCCAATTACGTGTCTTAAAATTTACTCTGAGACAAAACTGTCTGAAAAAACATACGTCATATGGAATTTTGAGAAACAGCATTATTGAAGTGTTTGAGTTGTGCCTGAGAGCTCGTATACCTTTAAGTGTAGGACTTAAATGAAGCAAAATAAAGAGGGAACAGTTATACTCACTGAAAAACCTTGAACTCCTCTTCCGTCTGTCGATCGTTTCCAAAACGTTCCTACAGTGCCAAGAAACAGAAAACAATGTGTTAATAATTGTGAACTATTTTTTAAAGAGAGAGCTGTCTCAAACTGCTTTTACGGGCAGAACATTTGCATCAAATGTACAGAAATAAAACTGCACTGAGAAGTTCAAAATCGTAGTGACCTTCCTGACACTACAGAAATAAAGCATTGTACCATGGCAGTTCCTTATATCAGGGACACTCAATTATATAATTTAAGAATAGGTCACATCTTGACCACCACTCTTCTGTACACGTTTGGAAACAATAAAAACGTATACAAATATCCCATATCTCCTGTATTGTTTTTGTTAAAAATAATGAGTTGTGTTTGCCTTAACTCTAGTTAAGGCTCTCTGGCTTTGTTTCGTTGTACCTACAAAGCTTTGTTTACCCATGCACATACATGGATTACTGAACGAGCCTACTGAGCACAGGCCCAGGGGCCCAAAGTGTCAGTAGGCCCCCTGGCCTTCACTTGCAAAGTGACACTCAAATTAGTGCGTGCCAACCAGGAAGACACTCAAAATGACCACAAAGAGACACAAAAAAAACCATGATGACATGCAAAGAAACACAAAATAACTACAAAAAGGGGCCAAATAACCACAGAGACCCAAAACGACAACCAAGAGACAGAAAACAACCACAAGGAGACTTAAAATGACATTTAATTACATCAATGAGACCTAAACAACTACAAAAAGACACAACCCAACTACAAGGAGACACGAAACCACTTAAAAGGACACATCATCACATCAAAGAGATATAAAACGCCTACAAGGAGACACCAAACGACCGAAAAAGACATTTGATTACATCAAAGACACCTAAATGACTACAAAAAGACGCAACCCAACTACAGGGAGACACAAAATGACTACAAAGACACACACAAAACCACTTAAAAGAACACAACATTACCTCAAAGAGACATAAAACAACTGCAAGAAGACACAAAATAACTACAAAGCTACACAAAACACCCTAAAAAGACATTTAATTACACCAAAGATACCCAAATCACGAAAAAAACGAACACACAAAGTGACAGAGGAAAAATAATATTGCAATCTTTTGTATTAATTCAGTACAAATATTGGTCCTAATGATGTAAATTCCAAAAAGAGTCACAGTAAGGCAGTTTAAAAAACTACACACTGATTAATTTATTCTTATTCATATTATAATAGATAGACAGTTTTGTCATACAGTATAATGCTTACATTAATCCACAACAAAGTGGGAAATCAAATGAAAGTTAATGCTTTTTACCTTGGCATAATGCCTTAAACAATGCAAACAAATTCAGGTCACAGTTTAAACTCAAGATTTTTATGGAGATATGTAACTTCTTTAAAAAAAACTAACAACACAGAATTGCCACATTTCCAATATTATGCCTACAATTCATGTAGCTGGACAGACAACAGTTTTAAAGTCATGCTACACTTACTTAAGGTAAGGTCTTATGCCTTTGTGGGGCAGTACTGTATTTCAACATGTGTGATTGTCTTACTCACCTCAGCTCCACTTCTCCCCAGCTTTTGCTTCGATCATCCTCATCATCTGGAATGTAAAAGTATCCATTCGTTGCAACATTATACAACAACATCCTTCCCAGTGCGCTATATTCTGATGAACTATCAACTACAGTGATTTTGAATGAATGAAGAAAAAGACAAAAAAAAATTAAATAAAAAATAAATAAATAAGTTATAAATAAAATAAAAAACTGTTAGTTAGTTAGTTAGTAATCATGCCACAACAAGCAATCCAGAAAAGATTAGTGTTTCCAAAATCTGTGCTTCTCGTGTTATGTCTCAAAGCAGAATCAACCCCAGCCTTTCAGCTCGTGCTTCTAGTTTGCCTTCACTTTCTCCACCTCCACTTGTCTCCGCCCACCACCTGTGCTCCCACCACAACACTGTGACGCAGTTTCCAGCGTAACGCATGGTAATAAGATCAGATCGGTGTACTGATTACGTCTATTAATGGATGTCTGCTGTTCAGGTTCTGTAGTTGGTTGACAACAAAATGATGCAAACTCTCAGATGGCAAAGCGGAGGATATGACTAAAAGATCATCTCTGATTAAAGTTGTCTGCGTGCAAAATCAAATGATGACTTTGTGTAAAGGTTATTTCCTCTGTGGGCAGTCTAGACAGACACATGTCAGCCTGATTATGTTTTGTTGCTTTAAATTGGCAATGCTGATTGAGGGGAAGCTAGACATAAAATGGTCTCTCTCCTCCATCTTCTTTCTTTACCTGTTGTAGAGAATATTCTGGTTCTGCGATCCCTTCCAGCACCTTCTTCTTCTTCCACTTCTAAAAGCCCTCCAGTTCTTCTCTCAGTGGTTTTACGGATTCCCCTTCTTCGCATTCGGGCCTCGGGACCCAAATCTCGGAAGCTGCAGCTGCTCGTCACAGTCGCCCCCTCTTTTTTACTTTCTGTGACCACCTCTCCCCCTCTGCCATCCACCCCAGTTTCCTCTTCCGCCCTCATCTCTCCCACCTCCTTTGCAGCACCTCTCTCCTCGGGCTCCTCTCCCTGCCTTTCTTCCTCACTTTCAACCACTCTGTCTTCCACCTCCTGGCCCTCACCCTCTGTGGAGGGAATGGGGAGGTCAGACTCAGTGTCATAATTAAGAATGGGGCAGCTGCTGGGCTTGTACAGCGTGCTGCTCACAGATAAATACATCACCACCTCCTTCTTTCTGTTTGCTTCTTTTTCCTGTTCTGATAATTCACCTGCCTCCTCACTCATTTCCTCATCTACAGCTGCCGTTTCTAACTGAGGGTGACCGGACAGCTCAGTCTCTTTGTCCATACTGTGATCATCCTTCCCTTCTGTGTCTAACAGTGTGTCAGCATGAGTGTATGTGGGTGTGTCACCATGCATAGTTGAGAACTGGTCAGCATGCATGTCGGCTCGGCTCTGCCCCATACCTCTTAATCCCTCCAACGGCTCTTCCTCCTCCTCCAGCTCTGGTTCTGAGTGCTGATTGTCCGTGCTCAACTTAAGAGTCTCTTCTGCTGCCTCCTCCTGTTGTTGGTCGTTCTCAATCGCTGGCTGGTCTACCCCTGCGTTAGGTTCATCAACGGTTTCCTCTGAGCGTCCCAGAATCTCCCGGACCACACTTTTGGCCCATTTAAGATGGGGGGCTTGAGAATGCCGCTTGGGCTCCTCAGACATGCTCCATGCCCCGCTTATTCGGATCTTAATGGCCTCCAACTCTGCGGGACTCATCGCTCCGGTGTCGATCCTTTCCAAGATGGGTTGAATGTCTTCAAAATTCACCTGCTGACAAACATCGCCATATGGATTACTTGGGATTGGCAAGGTTTGCTCCCACTCTCCTTCCACGCCCCCTTTATTTTTCTCTCTCCACTGTATGAGGAGTTTTTCAGTCTGTGAGTCTCTTTTAATCGTCCCTATTTCGGCGTACGGGTGCTCCTCTTTGCCCCTGTGTCTCTCTCCAGTCTCTCTGCGATGCTCTCTGTGTGTGACATCCACTTCACTTGTTTCTCCTGTGGCCGGCCTTTCCTCCTTTGGCACGTCACTCTTGCATTCTGTATTCTGGTTGTTGATGACCAGGCTTTCATCATTTCTAGTCAGTGGCGGTTGCAGGTCATGCTGAGGTTGCTGTGTGGCCTCATCAACTGAGTGATGACGACTGTCTATATTTGGGTTGTCTCCTCCCATGTGATCTGACTGCTCTCTGGTTTTTGACCTGGGCAGCGTTTGCCCAATTACACAGAAGACGTACTTTGGCTTCTTCTCCTTCCCTTCTTCCTCTTCATCGCCCACCTCCTCCTTTCCCATTGCCCAGTCCTCTTCCCTCTCCTCGTCTCCCTCGTACCCCTTGGTGGCATATGATGACCTTGAGGAGCCATCACCTCCAACACCACCTTCCCAGGACTCCTGACAGTCCTCAAACTTCTCGTCTTCCTCTCTCTCGTCCTCCTCGTCTCCGCCGCTGGACAAGGTCACGAAGCTGTCCTCTCCTGACAGCATTCTGTCTCTCTCTCGCCTCCACCCTGTCTCACTTCCTCCTTCGCTCTCAGAGCGGGCGTAAGAATCGCTGCCACCCTCTTCCTCTCTGTCACTCTCCTCTGTGTTATCTGTCACGTTCTCTCCTTCCACATCCCTCTGCCTACTTCCCACTATCCCTCCATCGCTGTCAGACAGATCTTCCTTCCCTCTCTTATCTACTTCTCCCCAGACTTCATCCTCCTCCTCCCCATCTACACTTACACCCTCTGTCTCCCTCTCTATGCCTCCCCTGTGCTCAGTCCCTTCATGTCTTCCTCTGTAACTCCTCTGGTCAAAAGATCTCTCATCTGGTTCCTCTTTTACTCGCCGCCCCTCTCTTTCCCACTCAGCCTGTGACTCTGTACTCCTCTCTTCTTCTCTCCTCCTCTCCTTCTCCCTTGTGTGCTTCTCTCTGTCTACAAATTCGTCTTTACTATTCTTACCCCTCTGTGGCTCTAACCACATCCTTCTCTGTGCCGTCATTTCTCCTCTGTCATTCTCACCTCTTTTTTGCTCCCTTTTAGCAACTGAATTTCTCTGTTCTTCAAAGTCTCTGTCACTGTCAGCAGTGCTGTCCCTCCCCGACTCCCTCTCCTCAAAACTGTCTCTGCCTCTCCTATGTCTCACCTCGCTGTCCATATCGCTGCTCCACTCTCCACTGCTCTGGGTTCGTGGTGGCACCCTAGGGGCCGTCTCATTCTGGGATCTGCTGCTTCTGCCTGTCGTATCATCAGTCTTTCTTTCTTTTCCTTCCCTGTCTCTCCTCTGCTCACGCTCTCTGTATACGTCTCCCTCCCTCCTGCCATCCTTTAAGTCTCTTGCACTTTCCTTCCACCTGTCATCCTCCCTCGGTGCTCTCCTATCAGTGTCCCTGTCCCTCTCCCTGTCTTTCTCCCCTCCCTTTCTCCTGGATCGATCCCCTTCTCTGTCCCTGTCTCTGTATCCCTGCCTGTCCTCGTCTCGGTGTCCCTGCCTATCTCGATCTCTCTCCCACGTTTTTCCCTTGTTGTCCCCCTCGCTTCTGCTGTGTTGATATGTCAACTCCTGCCTCTCTTTGTCCCTCACTCTTTCCCTCTGCAGCTCTCTCTCGTCACTGTCTCCCTCACTCCTGGTGTCCCTCCTTCTCTCTCTCCTATCTGAGCACATCTCTCTGTCTCTTTGCTTGTGTGGAGACGGCACTCTAAACTCCCTCTCTCCCATGTTAGGCCTCAGCTTTTCTCTTTTTCTAGCCTCATCCCTCTCTCGTCTGTCCACTTCTCTTCTCCTGTCTTGAAAACCAGTGTCAGCCTCCTGATACCTCTTTCGGGGTTTCTCATCTTCCACAGGTCTCCTTCCCTCTCCCTTTCCCCTGCTTCGGATCTCATCTCTTTCCCTCTCTCTGTATCTCTCCCAATCATCTGGGTCTACTTTCTTCGGCCTGTCTCTCTGCCTCCTTTCCCCTCTCTCTTCGTACATCTCAGAGGTGGACGCCATTCCTCTGCCACGATCTGCGCTGCTTTTTCTCATTCTGGGAAATGTGTCGCCTTTATTCACCCTCCTCTCTACCTCTCTGGCAGTGTCCTTCTCTAGAGTTGATAGCGGCCTCCCGTTTCTGCCTCTGTCATCCCCCTGCCTCATTTCCCTCTCCCTCTCCCTCCACTCTCTTTCTCCTTCTCTCTGTCGGGGAGCAGGACCTCGGTCTCTTTCATAGTGTCTATCCCGTGGGTCCGTGTCCTTGTATTTCGCTTTGTCCCTCATTTTCTCTGTTTCTCTCTCCCTCCTCCAGTCTTCCTCTCGGTTGCTGTCTCTCTCTCGCTCCGACTGGGCAGTCATCGCTGGCCTGGGACTTGGATCCCGGGAGATTTTTCCACCTGGTTGAAGCCTGCGGTCAGATGTGTTTATGTTAGTGTCAAGGAGGGTGCAGATGGGCCTTTTAGTCCCCATTGTATCATAATTTGGAGAACCTAGAAGACAGCAACAGTCCACATCAACAATTTAGAAATCAGTGTGAGTCAAGCTGTTTGTAATGCAAATTAAGCAATATGGAGGATGTATGCAAACTTTGACATACTTAGTTAATATCACAGAGTACTATGGAAAACTTCCATTAAAGTTACTGCTTCCTTTGACAAATCATGATAGCTGCAACAAAGTAGCTCTGTTTTTAGCCTTTGATTCTCTTATTTTATCAAATACACTGACCTGCTGAGCTCCTACTTTGGAGATTAAAGCTATATAATATTCTCAGCTAGTCTGGTTCTATAATAACTATACTGTAGAAAAGTATGCCAGATAAAAGGTGACACCCTCTTACAGTTCTCTAAGAATGCAGCACAGACTTGCAAAGCATAGCATACCAACAGGAGTCTTTCAGAAAGCGAGGGCCTGTGACACATAGGCACGGCATGTAACATGTAAACCACAGCTAAGCTGGATCTAACTGCGTGTTCAAACCAGAAAGCAGCACACAGAATAAGTGTTCATCTGAAATCCATTAGAAAGTAGCACAGAAGCTCACCTGAATGTTGTGTCCTGGGGAGATCTGTGGTCTACCCCCCCGGTCCAGCTCAGCTCAACAGCATGGGATTGCACAACACCTAAGAATTCATTCCCTGTACTCACATTGTCTAGTTGACATAAATAACAAATGTCCTCCTGTTTTGTTTTCAAACAGATCAAGACTGACTTTTTCTTTCCTAAAAACTTGAACCTCTGTGAAAAACTTTATGTTTACGCCTGAACTTCTTGCTTTTCCCTCTTGCTGCCTCTCTCTCTCTCCACCTCCCCTCCTTCCTCAAATTCCCAAACAAGTTTCAACAGATTGACACTTATCTTTCCCCTCCTCCTTCTCTCTGTCTTGTCCTCTCAGTGGCTGTTGCTGAACAGGGAGATCTCTAATAAATCAACCAAAAGTCTGCCGGGTCTGTCCACTACTTCAGTCCTTTTCCCTCCCTTCTACTGTCGACGTGATCGCCTGTGTGGACCCCCCCTGGTAAAATAAAGTCCAGAAGTCTCTCCTCTCTCCTGCCCCATTCTTCTCTCGTGAAACACAGGAAGTACACCTCCTTGGTGTCTCTGTCTTGAAGCAGCGATTGGCTGATATGGAGTAACCGGGTGTGTCTGGACAACACACACACAGCCAGGTGAGGGCTGTGATAATACAAGGGAGAGTGGGGGGAGGGGAGACAGAAAGTGAGGATTGCGAGCACACACACACACATTTTGGTGGAGAGCTCACTGAGGCCTATAAAAACTTACATTCCCCTGTGAGCTTAAGAAAGGGAAAGAAGGGGAAACACAAACTGTTTCTTATGATTTCAAGGAAAAAACAAGATGTAGCAATCGCAAAGGAGGAAACCGAGGGAGGAGCATTTACAAGGGTGATCTGTGAATGATTTGTTTAACAATGACTGCTTTACTATGCTGATCGAGTGCTCAAGCGATCTGAGATTAGAGGTTTGGAGTACCAAAACTCTGTCCTTGACATTACCAAATAAAGACAAAACACCCAACTTTGATCACTTTCACATGAACTTGTCCCCTTGTTTTGCTGCTGAGCACAGGTTTTACATCATTTTCTCAAGTATTCACAGTTTCTCATTCAGATTTGTACTTAATTTTGCCAGATTTAAAATTCACATTAATGCATTTCACAATTTTACATCTCAAGCTGCAAGTTTATTCGATACACTCTAATAAAAGTAGTGGAGTCCAATAAAACAGCCCTGCAATAAATCCTACCATCATGAGGGTTATTATTCTGCTCAGTTCAGGTGTAAATTAAATTTTATGGTTATTTTGCAGACTTTGTAGTGCTGTTGAATTGTGCTGTATTATAGAATTTTGTCCACCTAATTTATATCAATGAGGAAAGTAGTTTGAGCGAGGTCTACCAAACAGACTGGCAACTGATGCTGCGTTCAAATGGAACTCGTGATTTTGTGTTTACAACATGGGAAGTCATGAACTCGGAGCTTGTGAATACCACAACAGGAGAGTGTTTATAGAGAGTCTTTTCATGAACAACATGACCCCATTTGAACGCAGCATGAGTGTATGGCTGCTCCTTGTTTAAAGGAATAGTTCAACATTTTGGGAAATACACCCCTCTTTCTTGCTGAGAGTTGGATATAAAGATTGATACTACGCCCATGTCTGTACCAAGAATGTAAAGCTTCAGCCAGCAGCTGGTTTGCATTAAGACTGGAAACACGGGGAAATAAGTAGCCTGGTTGTATCTAAAGGCAAGAAGATATCACCTACCAGCTGTTTCTCCCTGTGTCCAGGCTTAATGCTGAGATACTGTAAAGGCACAGACCCATCATACCATTATCAAAGAACTAGTGGCGACGAAAGCTGACTGTTGCTTCGCCTCACATCGCCTGTGTCTCAGCCAGAAAGTTGCACTTGAACACACTGTAAGACTACAGCTAACAGCCAACTAGCACGTACATATTGGTTGAAGGAAATAGCTCTCCATATCAGCAGGCGGTGTAGTCTGTATTTGTGATTAAAAAGGGAAACCAGAAAACCGTTTCGATCTCTTGACCACTTTCCTCAGTCTGGTTTCTCTTCTTGTGCTCTGAGCTAAACTGCCAATCAGAGTGACACCCCAAAAACTAGGGCTACAGACGCTCACTGACAGTCCAACATTGACCAACGGCTGACTGTCGGCTTGGCGTGTCAGGGCCCTGAGCTAACCAGCAGCTGGCTGTAGCTTCACACTTACTGTGCAGACTTGAGAAGAGTCTTGGTCCTCTCATTTAACTCTTGGCATAAAAGTGAACAACTGCATTTCCCCAAATGTCAAACTATTCTTTACATACTAGATATTTTTATATTTATTCAAGCATCATATTTTTTTACTCTGATCTTTTAGCCCATACATTTGTCCATTATCGACACCTATTCATCCTCGGCAGGGATGTAAGAGCTGAAGCCTCCCAGCTGGGCAGCTGACATTTTTAGGTTTTTTAAATTTCTTTAAATACATTGCTTTTTTTATGTGCTTCATCTTGTCCAGTGGTTCCCAAACCTTTTCCTTAAGGGATCCTTTTTCTATCATTAAGTAAACTAATGACCTTTGATTAGGTGACGTATTTTATGGATGTTTCATCCATAACCAAACTGGGCTCTCTATAGTAGGAAACTGTCTTCATCCTCTATCTAAAGTAAGGATTTTAATGTCAGTTGAGGTAAAGAATTATCGTGAATTAGGCTCTAAAAAAATCAACTGTCTTACAAACAGAACTCTCCTCTTGTGGATTTCTTTTCCCCGACTCTTTCCT
>JAPZEB010000025.1:12547038-12562416 GCA_029783705.1 Chaetodon striatus | reverse complement strand
GTCATGTCCGACACTGTCAGTTTTGTTCTGCGGGGGGAGGGGATGACATCAGCAGATTAATCAGCTATCGGCTTTTTCCTGTTCCAAACTATTGTTATTATATCTGCCTTTAAAAATCCATCGGTCGACCTCTAGTTCAGACTAGTTTCACACTGATGTGTATCCCAAAACTAGCAACGCTGTAAAACTGAATTACTTGTACTTGTAGAATCCTTCTCCTGTCTTTTTGCCCAGTTTGCCCTCAGCAACCAACTTGTTGAGCAGCTCACTCGGGGCAAAGAGCGGGTTATCAGGATTCGCTGCGGACCAACCTAAAGATGTGCAACAACAGAAAACAAATAGTGTTTAACATTTGATATTTCAGTTCATTCCAATTAGCTCTGTTTGTTCTTCCGTGCAGCAGTTTCATCTCATCAGACACCTTTACATTTAACTCATATCCAGTGATGGAGGAAGAATTTAGATTCTTTACTTAAGTGAAAGTACAAATACCACACTGTAAAGTCCTGAATTGAAAATATTACTTATACTCGGGTGTAAGTATAATCAGGAAAATGTACTTAAAGTATTAAAAGTAAAAAATGCCTCATGTGACTGTTATATAATCACATCATCAGATTATTATTACTCATGCATTAATGTCAAAGCAGATTTTACTGTTGTTGTTAAGTGAGGTGGAGATGATCTTCAAATATTTTGTATAGGACTTCAACTAATGATTATTTTCATTATAAATTAATCACCTGATTACTTTCTCTATTAATAGACTGATTGTTTGGTTGGTAAAAAATTGTGAAAATAGGGAGAAATGCCGTCACCATTACCCCGAGCTAAACCTTTTACAATCCTTGTTTTGTCCAACCAACAGTTCAAACTTTAACATTATTAAAAATACATATCATTAAAATAATTCAGAAGAAAAGCAGCAAATTTGTAAAGCTGGAACCTTGAAATGTTTTGCATGAAAGATGACAAACAATTATCAAAATAGTTGTAGTTAATTTTCTTTAGTCAAGTAATCAGCTGTTCTTGTACATTTTAATACGATTTGTATGCAAAAATCTGAATTTGTTAAATTGTCAAATAATCACAGTGCTTTAAAAGTATAATAATACACCCCACTGAAATGAAGTTGAGTCAAAGTTCTACGAAAAATCTCAGGTGAAGAACAAGTACTTACATTTTACTTAAGTATAGTACTTGAGTAAATGCACTTAGTTACAATCTGCCTCTGGTTATATCATACCCACTGTGTATTTTCTACAAAGTTTCACTCACCATCTATGATGAACTTTGTGGTGTCTAGTCCTACATAGTCTGCGAGCTCAAAGGGCCCCATGGGATACCCAGCTCCAAGTTTCATGGCAATATCAATGTCCTCTTTGGATCCGTGACCTGAGGGAGAAACCAGTTTTTCAATTCAATGTTTTGGTATTTTTACCTTCTTTTTTCTCTTTGAATTAAAGATTCACTGTGGAGGATTTAGTGGCATCTAGCAGTGAGGTTTCAGAAGTTCAGCTTCTCCCATGTGCAAAACCTGTAAGACAACTAAGGTGGCCCTATCAAGAGCCAGTGTTTGATTCATCTGTTCTGGAGCAGAAACAACATGGTGGACTCTGTGGAAGAGACCCTGCTGTGTATGTAGATATAAACGTCTCATTCTAAGGCAACAAAAACACAACTATTCTTATTTTCAAGTGATTTAAAACTAATAAAAAGATAGTGATGAATATTATATCCAATTTATACCAATACATGCCCCTAAATCCTACACACTGGACGTTTAAGGGTTCATTCAGATTCAGACTGAACCGAAGTTGATGACTGCAGGAATAGTGCAAGACCAGCCTTGTCCACTGGGTGAGTTTTACTTTGTCTGGTTTGAAGGCAGTGTGATTTGCCTACAAGTTAGACAAAAAGGTATTAAAGCTCATCTTAATTTGGTAAAAGACAGAAACTTGTATTAAAAGTCGTATGGCTGTAGTTGTTTATTAGGGAAAATGGGTGTAAGAATGTTTTTGTCTTCTAGTTTATTTGTGTTTATGAGTAACGGACAGTATGCAGACAACAGAGCCAACACTGGGAGAAAAATACTTAATTTGAGTTAACAGTTTCCTGAATTGACAAGTTTTACAAGGACTGGTGGCCCCATTGTGCCCCGAAGTTTGAAAAAACAAACCAAGTCCAAAAACCCCCAGTTGTGCCTTCTTGGATGCCCCTGCGGTAGATACAACGTGTTAAAGTGCCCTCCAGGGTGCCCTCCCTGTGAAGAAGACGTGATGCAGGCTGTCCTACTCCAAGCTACAATACTTTCTACGTGCCATCTTTTCACCCCTACCCTAACCTGAGTCCACCACTGCGAGAACTGCTGATAAAAAAAACTAGTGTCCCTTTTACAGTCTCGATTGTGTTTTTCCCCTGGAGAAGTCGAACTTAAAGGTTAACCTAGAAAGGAATTTTAATGGGTACTTACGTGCACACCTAAAAACAAGAGAAGGGAAAATAGCTATAATAAACAGGTCTAACCTCGCAAATTAGAAGCTGTTAAGCTATAAGTACAGACTGGTATTAATTTAAACAAACTATATCAGTTACTTGAACCAGATGCGTTTTGTCTTAAAATTCTGACGAAACACAGTTCAACACATTTTATACAGTTTACAATCCCAGTGAACAAAATATGGCAATTTCACTTTTGACATACCTCTCTCATACAACCGGACGGCCTCCAGCATGTAGGGAACAAGCAGGCGGTTTACAATGAACCCTGGTGTATCCTGAATAAAGAGGTAGATGCTGATGAGTGGGCTGTTACATTTATTTTTAAGAGACCACAGCTTTAACGACATTAAAGAGCAAAATCTCACCTTGCAGGACACCGGCGTTTTTCCGAGTACTTTGCTGAAGTTCAGAAGAGAATCGAAAGTCTCTTGGCTGGTTTGCGAGGTTGCAATGACCTGTGGGAGATTAATACTAAATTAAAGTTAATTAACCTAATAAAGTGTTCTAGCATTACACAGGTGAGATTTAGAGGTGTTGACTATGTTTTCTTTCATCCCAGTGAACTGCTGCTGTCCATGCAGATGCACTTTTACGACAATCTTTTATAGAAACCAAATCTCTGGAAGAATCTCACTGTGTTAACTGGGTTGCTCTTCATCCTCACATGATGTCAGGTTACTAAAAGAAGCATACATTATCCTGCATACCTACTTTTAATGCATATAACAAGGGTATTATTTTCAAACGATGGACTTTTTTGAATGGATCCACTGGACACATTCATGTACAGCTACATTTACTTCACAGACACACTTGCACCAATGTGTCATTGCCCTGTATACATCTGTTCCTTAACTTCTTAGTATGCGACAGAATGTATCTGTGTTGTCCCTTTTAACTACACAAACAAATAAATGATAATAAACACACAGATTTTTTTTTCAGGAGCCGTACCTCTACAAGCTTCATCATAGGGACTGGGTTGAAGAAGTGAAGGCCACCGAATCTATCCAGCCTGTTGGTGGAGCTGGCGATGTCCGTGATGGGAAGGGAGGATGTGTTGCTGGCAAAGATGGTGTGTCTAAAACAAGTGCAGAAGAACAGGTAGTACAGAACAGGTCTTGGATTTGGAAATTAACACAAGTTCATTCTGTGTTTCTAAATAATAACTATAATAACTGCAGTAGAATATAATTAGTGTTTTGGGCCGCCATAGTCTCGTCAATGTATGGGAAACACTGCTGATTTTGATAATACACACACACACACACACACACACACACACACACACATTGTAACTCAGAGCAAACAGTAGTCAGCTTATGGCTAATAAAATTACACAGTAACAGTACTTACGCTGGTGCCACCTTGTCAAGCCCACCAAAAAGATCCTGTTTGATTTTTAGATTTTCTACAATGGCCTCCAACACAAGATCTGAGCCCTGAACTACAGATCCAGCATCTGTGGATGTTGACACATTCTTCAGGACTTTCTGGATGAACTCTTCACCTGCCTGAAACAAGCCAGAAGACAACATCTCTCATCAACAACACATTTCACTCGCTCACTGTTGTTTTAATACTGTCTGGTGATCTACTTTGTCTCACCTCTGGCTTGTCGGCAAACTTCTTCTTGATGACTCTTTTAAGGCTCCCTTCAATTCCTTTGATAGCCTTTTTGAGGATGTCATCATTTGTGTCCACTAGCGTCACCGAGTGGCCAGTTGATGCAGCAACCTTTAAGAGAGAAGTCATGTCAGGATAACCAGAAACACAGCCGACAATAACAGTGATGTGAGATGGAAGAAACTTCACACTATAGCCTATATATAATATATACTGATGTAGTTTTGTTTGTACTTTGATGTGACACTGCAGTGCAGTTATGAACTGAGTGCAGTTGTTTCATCGTCAGACCAAAGTACTCCTCGTCCACTGGTCATGCTGTAGTTACAAGTGGCTGTGGTTCCGTTGTGTTTATTATGCGTCCCACTGAAACAGCATGTGATCTGTCTACGGAAAGCCTGGAGGGCTACAATACAATAGCAAAAGGAAAAGCGTACCTGGAGCATTTTGTGTTCACAAGGCACAGGTTAAGTGACCCAAATCACTGACTTAAAGTGAACCAAACTCAGACCACCTCCTGAAGTGATCTGAGTTTGGTTCGCTTCAGAGGGGACTGAGTTCTCTTGGAGTGTTCACATTTGTGCAAATAATGCTGAGTCACCGCTCTGAGTCCGCTTACAAAGCTGAACAGGACCAAGTGCGAAAACAAACTAAGCCTGTCGTGTTATATTTGGCATTTTTCTACTGTTTACTCATTTTAATGCTCTGTGTCTTTTACTGATGTTTCTTATAATGCACTATCCCCTTGCTGCAAAAATCAAAACAAACAAAAACAGTTTTTATAGATGAATAAGTTGCCAGAGTGTATAATAACACATCAATATAGAGCTTGTCAAGTGAAAAAATTTCCCAGGAGAGGATTCCTGTAGACCTTTAATAGAGGTTCGGGCTAAGCCCCCAGTGTCCTCAAATTCTAGAAACGCCCCTGAAATTAAACATCCTACAAACACTTTTGTTGTCATACCCTTATTGTTTTAGCTGTCACACTGTTGCATGCCACGTGGCTTATCTCACCTCTGGGACCAGTGGTTTTCTGAATCTTTGCTCTGTCTACCCTGGTGTAACCCAGGTCACAAAATGACCAGATTAATATTTTATTCGGTTACAAAGGATTTAAAAGGTGAAAACTGTGAAAACCTTATTGATGTGTTTAGAATCATTTATTGTAAATATGCTGAAGTATTAAATGTTGAATGTAATATTATTTGTGACACTTTCAATCAAATGCCATAGCGAATTTCTTCCAAATCTCGTTTTTTCTCGTTGCAAAATCTCGCGCGGCTTTACCAGCCAATGGTAGCAGACCTGCAGCACTTTAAGCAGGAAGCGGTACAGACACAGAGACGCTGAGAGGAAACACATCCCAACAGTCTTCTCCAAAACTTCAACAAAAATAACTCTGAACCAACTTTAAACTTATTTTGGTAAATTAAACTCTTACTGTAACTTATTGAACTTCGACTATAGACCGCTGGAAACGACAACGGAGCCTTATTAAGAGTAACCGAGTGTACGAATTGGTGAGTGATAATCCACAGCTGCTGATTATCAGTTTGATTACTAAATGGCATTTGATGATAAAAGTGACTTATAAACTGTTTTTTCCCCTTGTAAACACATGCTGAGGTAAACGATTATTAAGGCAATGCTAATTTATTTTGAAAAAGATTATTAAAACGTTTTGTTCTGGCCTTATCACCAGGCCAGGCTTTTTTTCCCCGGACGTTTGGATGGCGAGCTAACCCAGGACAATCAACTCCGACACTTCCCCTCCACACCAGTAATCACCAATAATCACCAATCATCATCAGGACCGGTCATCTTCCCTTTTCCACACGTGTTCTTACCAGACTGGTAGGACAAACTAACTTTTGTCTCTAATTTGAAGGACTGAATTATCTTTTCTCTGTTTTGTTTTAATGAACGGATTGAGTGTTTTGAAACTCATAATAAATAAGAAAGAGCCTGAAAAGGGTTAAATGTTGTTGTTTATTGTGAATATTTAATTTGTGGTGTCAAATTGCAATACATGAATTTTGAGTAACTTTAAGTTTCCTGAGTTTCAATATTGATATCAGTTTGTTTGTTCCTCTGTTTCAAATTTAGTATTTTCTGATTAAATTTAGCCTTAATATTTCTTATGTTGGTTACAAGTTCATTTAGAACTAAACCTGTGCTACACATTGACCACAGGCACATTTCCGGCCCCACAGGCCCCGACGCAACCGCACTGCCTGCACTGTCTATATTGGAGGCATGACAATAAAAAAGATCACTGTAGGACTTGTAACATTTTATTCACATTTAAATTTGTGTAAACAGTTTGAGCTCATTTCTTGCCCTTAGATGTTCACATGAACTGAGCTTATAGAGAAAACAGTGAGTGTCATAACAGTATGAATACATTTATGTGCCCTTCATTTCCACAACTGCCAAATATAGAATAGTACAAAACATGGTAATAACATATATTACATCTGTTAATATACATTAGCTTTGGGATCTGTAAACCGTCATAAATCGTCAAGTATCGACTACAAGCGGCTGCACAAAGATCAAGTTTACATATCATGAAGTCTGCTACTGCAGAACTACTAGCTGTATTTCCCCAACTGAACCTTTAAGAGTTAGGCATTGCCTCGACAGATGAAAACACACATGAATGAGGTCTTAAGGGAAAAAAATACATAGCCCCCAAAAGTGAATAACTTAAACAGTACACAGTTTTTCTTGTTTCCATTGTGTGAACCTGAAGTAGAAGAATGCGTAAAATGAATGCCCGAAGCATTCATGAACAAAGTTTGAAACACTTTTATTGCACCTGAAAGACATTGTTCTATAGAAGTGCACGTTGGGGTACCACTGAGGAGAGTAGTGCAATTATTCTGCTGGCACAAGCAGTGATCAGAAAACAGTGTAGCTGTTGCTTTCCCCGTATCCTGCCTCCTGCAGGTACTGCTCAATGTTAATTGTCCCAGACGCCTTGAGGACTTTGTCAGAGGCACTTTTCTCTCCTGAGACCAGTTTCCGGCTCACCTCAGCCAGAGTGGGTCGATCCTGATCCTTCCACTGGCAGCAACCCTTAATGACGGAGTATCTGACAGAGAGATTCACAGAGGAATTGTTAAAGGGGGAAACTGCACTCTAATTCAGGTTTGGCTGTGTGTTAATTGGAGGCAGTGGATACTTACAGTGCGTTGGAGCAGTTGGAGGGTTTTTTCAAGCTTTTCCCTCGTTGATGAAACTGAAGAAGCTCAGTAACTGGGATTTCTGCAAATGGAGCTTCACCTAGAGAGAAAAAAGTAAATGTAGCAGGTGGGCGATATGGTATCAAGGTGCTTTTACACTGCAATAACAATTAATATTGTATTATACCGTAACTTTTCTGGAAAATCAACAGAGAAGCTATTTATGGATAAAAAAGCCGGATGGGCTTGTCTACTTTTTGGCTAATAGAGTGAATCAAATATCCTACACATTAAGGTACTTCATCACACTTCACACTTTAAGCCCTGTTTATGGGTTTGTAACAAGGAAGGTTTTATTTTAACATTGGACACACACACACACAAAGTGGAGAGTTCATTTGGGGATCAAATACTTAAATCCTGCATTCAGGTGAATTTTTGTGCCTTGCTCTTGCTAAAAAAATGTAGTTTATGTAATTCAATTTTAAAAAAAAAACCTTCATGGGGAACCAGCTGCACATGAGAATGACTAGTGTGTGACGCATGAAAAGTCCTGATGGGCAGCCAGAGTGAGGGATGGTAATATTTAAAAGGAGAAAGCTGTGAGTGGGACGATGGATTGTTTTATTGTACAGAGCAAATTACATCAAAGCACCAGTAAAGACGACCTACCACTGACAGAAAAGACCAAAAAAACGTATTTTATTGTCTTCTGTTGTGATAAGAGTGATAACGCGTATTATAGAAGCGATTATGCACAGATAGAAATACAGGTGTGCTCAAAAAGTTAGATACCACTGTTCTAAATATTGAGGGGAATATGTTCCCCCCTGAAAACTATGCCTATGCGATTAAAATTTGAGAATTTATTTGCACCTCAAGATATATATTGTCATGTATGGACTTGTATCTGTATATATTTATGACCTATCTCATCAGAAGTTAAAGGTCAACTTACCCAGTGTTGCCATTTCAAACAGCAGGATGCCAAATGACCAGCTAGAGAGGGACACACAGGCAAATAAAGATCAGAGTCTTCATTCAAGTCATTTTGCTTTTTACGCTGCAGCAGCGTCTGTACTGGAGGCTGTAAACTAAAGACAACACCAGAGATGAAAACAAAAACACTCACATGTCGCTGCTCTGACTGGCAGGTCTCTTGGCTAACAGCTCTGGTGCCTGCCACTTCCTCATGCTGGGATCATCTCTCTGAGTGGCCCCCTGGTTCTTCCTAGTGTAGACCCCATGCAGGCCCCAAAGCTTGGCCGTGTACTCCTTAGAGACCAGTACGCTGCGGGCACGGATGTTTCCGTGGAGAAGATCTTTGCTGTGAAGGAACTCCTGATTGGGCGACAAGAGAAGGGGAATTTTAAGATTAAACACACAAGCCTGTGCAGTTCATTTCAGTTCAGTCTGACATGAAGTAAATATGTGAAGGTCCTCCTAAAATCTCACATACTCAGAGCATCTGAGTATTTGTTTTTGATGCCAACTTTACATAGTTGCCAAACAGTGGAAATACAACTTTAGTGGTACATCACATGATGTCATAGGGCCCCAAAAAAAAACTTTTACCTACTTCACTTCTATTGTGAAAGAGACGTATGTGAACAGGTAGATAATTGTTTTGAGCATTACATCCCCTGTGAAATGACTGGTTTCACTTTCCTGATTTGATCCATTAAGTCTGATAACATTTTAAAGTCTTAAAGAACTATATGATTAAATCTAATTAACTTTTAGCCCCATTTAAGTTAGCGGAGCACTAAACAGGAAATTAGCTGCTCAGCTGGTGAAGTCTCTAGTGCAGCAGAAGATCTGCGTAATTTTATACCCAGGAAGATGAACTTTTTTGGTCCCGTGCCACTGGTGATCATGATTTTTCCTCTCGTGCCACCTTGAGGTTCACATTTGTGGTTTTAAGTGAAATGTCTCAACAACTGGATGGATCACCAGGAAATTAGCTTTAAATTTTCATGTTCCCCTCAGGATGTCAGGATGAATCGACAAAACTTTGTTGATCCTCCAGATTTTCATCTTGTGCCATCATCAGGTTAAAATTTTAATACTTAAGCATTTTGTATGTATTTTTATCACCGAATACCAGTCGAACCTGATGACATCATCATCATCAACCTCAGCTGCTTTTAGAGCTAATTTGTAAATGTTCACAAGTTACCACCTTAGATAAACTTAGACGATGAACACAGTAAACATTACCTGCTGACATCAGCATATTAGCATAGTTACAGTAAGAATGTTAGTGTGCTGATGTTAGCATTTAGCTTTGCAAAAGTAGCCTACAGCCTCCAGAGCTACTTCCATGGCTGTAGACTCTATACGGTTTTATGTTTTCCACTGCTATCCAAGTAATGAGACATTAGTCATCTTTGGGATTGTCAGGTAGGTGTGTAGTATGATGAAGGCCAGTTGTGTCGTGGTAGTTTATGAGGTGGATGTACTACAAGGTAAATGGGTCGGTTACGAAAGGAGGAAGTGGGTATATTCTCCTATATCTTCCAAGGGCTTTTTGGCTGCTAGGTGGATGTACTGTATACAGACAAAAAAAGAGGTGGGTATACCTCTTACACCTGTGTAAACCCTCCACTACACCACTGAAGGAGTACTGGAGGGAAACCCTGTAGATAAGTCAATGCTGACATGGCGTCAGGAGAGGATTAATGTATGTTATCAGGGATTTGAAAGTCAAATATAGGTGGGGACATATGTCTGTTCGCATACTGACCAATGCTGAGGCCACCTGTTTGGCCATGGTAAATATTCGCCTCTCTGTCATCTCACATGGAGGATCCACGTGTTCCTGAGGAGGAAAACAAAGTGACATTCAGAGGATGACACAATCATCATTTAGCATCTTATGAATCCTTTTTTTTTTGTTGCTTTAAATACATATATTTTGATGCCTAAAGTGAGTTAACTCATGTAGCAGCAGTATCCCCCTCTGCAGAAATATACCTGTCTGCATCGCAACAGGAAGCTGAGCAGGTCTCTGTTCTCCAGCTCTTCCACAACTGTAACCAGAGGAGCCCGAAGTGAGACCACACCCAGAAGCTCTGGCAGGAAGGGATGTGGTCCCAGCTGGGCCAGGAAGGATGCAAAGCCCAGGAAGCTGTGTCTCTCTGTGGCATCAGCAGTGTCTGTAAAGGGCAAGGATGAGGAGGAGATGAAGGATGAACACTGCATTTATAGAAAATCAGCTGAGAGAGGCCTGCACATTAGAGCATCAAGAGCTTCAGTAAAAGTCAAGTCTAGCCGTCTCACCGTTTAGGACTCGCAGCACTACATTCCTGTTTTCCATGCGGGCCCTGTAGAGGGACACAGACGAGTCAGAGCGCAGGGAGAAGGCAGCAGGCAGGGGGGTGACCAGGTTGAAGGACTCGGGCAGCCTCTGACGGGGCAGCTCTCTGGGCTGGACGATGGGAGTGAAACTGGGCTTGTAGGGCTGCGGCGGGGGGCTGGGTGGGAGAGAGGGTGTGTCCACAGCCATGGAGAGGTTCTTGGAGTAGTGTGTGTTTGGGGGGTGGAAGGTGGAGTAGGAATTGGGCATGTCCAGAGCGATACTTTCATGCTCCAGGACATTGATACCTGGTGGAGCTATAGACAGAAAGAGAGGCGGGGGAGACAGAGAATAATTATTATTAGAGATAAGTGCAGGGATTTACATGGGAGTGGGTCAGTGGAACTATTGTAACCCCCTTTTCTCGATTGTTGGTGTTCCCCTGTTCTTCCAGGTTGTGGGTAATAAGTGGGCTACATTTGTTTCCTGCTCTTCATTTAATTTTTACCAACATGCTAGGACAGTACAAACACGTTCCAACTTAGGGATACACCAACTTCTCTTCACTGTTATGCACAGGGCACTCAATCTCTCTCGTGTATCTCTTATACCTGTCCCCACAAAACAAGGGCAGGTAGGAACCTGTAGTATGGTTGTATGGTGATTTAAAACAATACATTTTGACCCACAGCTGCAACCTAAAAGCTAAATTTTACGTCTCCTTTTTGGTTTGTACAGAGTAGTAGAAAGGAGGTGATTACTTTGGTAATCTAGTGTCATTTATTTGCATAAATATAATGTAATAGCAAAACTAGATGAATATTAGACAATATTTGTATTTCAAAATTCTGTCGTACAGAAAAAGTGTAAGGTCTTGTGGGAGGGTAGATAGTTTTTACCTGATTACTGTACAAATTTAAGAGTCTATGACGTTGTGAAAACACTTAGCAAAGTGCTGATGTTAACACAATATCTCACCTATGACTAATGACCATAAACATTTTATTGGAGGACATTTTTAAAACAGTGAATCAGTAATTTAAATTAAAAAGGCCCCAAAACAAATTGGGGTAAAATCACTTTAAATGTAAATAGTCTGTGATATAGTTTTATCTCTTACATTTCCTGCTGTATTTGTGTAGATATATTTTAGAGGGCAAACTTGATTTGTTCAATCATAATACTTTGAGTGATTATCTCTACGGATTTTAAGTTTTTTTTTTTTTTTTTTTTTTTATAGGTGCCTGGCTTTATACTTTGTTAAACTGACGAAATGATAAGTCAGATTTACAGCTGAGTTCATGGTGACATAAGTGATACCATGAATGTGGGGTAAGGGCAGTTTAAAGGGTGCTTAACAAAGACAAAAATGAATGCACAGAAATTCGGCTATAGCTAAGTAAAATGAAGCTGGACTCTGGATTATAACTTCTGGAAAAGCAAAATCCAAAAATACACACATGGAATCAGCTTGCTGAGTGTTTGCTGACAGATCCAGTGTAATGTCTGTAATCTGTGATTTCATTTATTTAAATCAACACCGACAAACTTGTGTCTCACCATCGATGCCATGCAGCACTCTCCTGGTGTTCGGCTTTAAAGTCTGCGGACGGATGCGATCGACTTTCTCAGGACAAAAGCGCAGCAGCAAAATGAAGATCAGAGTGACCAGGAAGCTGGCCAGCAGCAAGATGGGCACAACAATCACCTCTTGCTCGTACACACGGATCTCTGCACACAGGAGCACACACGCACAGAAACATCAGTCTTTACTATCACACAGCAAGACTTAAATACAGTGATGTCAAAGCGCTGTTCAATCTGTGCTGGTATGTTTGGTGTATTTACCAACGCCTCTAAAGGCCAGAGCAGGTGAGAAGCCAAATTCTTCAAGTAGCTGATAAAACTTACCACAGATAGTATCTCCATGTTTGCAGCGGAAGTCTGCCTCTGATATTGAAGACATCCTGGCAAATGTATAAAGAGTATTTATTCACTTCTCACACAGTCAAACTTTATATTCAGTATGTTTCTAGCATTTCCATGAGCATAGAGTTGTTATGTAACAGCTTGAGGACATTCTCTATTCACAAAAACAACACATAAAGTGACAGTGGTGTCGTTGGGGCTGAATCTGGGAAGAGTAACTTGACTCTTGCAGGTATGAAGGTGTCTGAGCGAACGTGTAACTGAGACCAGGAACTTCAGACGTTGTATCACCGACTCTGAGGTATGCCAAACTGTGGATCCCGCCACAGACAACTGGCAATCAGAATTAAAACTCCGACACCTCCCTGCATTGCCGTTTAATTAGTCTTCCTATGTAACAAAACACTTTGATCCTTTTGGTCTTACAACACAGACCCCAAACATTGATAAATCCTAAGATTAAGTATTACTTCATGAGCTTGACCACAGGCGTATACGGAAATAAAATGTCATCCTAAACTGAGGGATCTTCATGCTGTATTCCTGGATTCTGCTTTAACAGGGTGTCTACAGGTATCAGACACTTAAATTTAATGCTTTTAAAGACCTTTTCATAACAATTCTTAACTCAATTTAAAACTGTTCCTGGAAAAATAATCTTTTTGTCCATATAAACATTGCAGGTAAGTAAAGGTAAGTAGTATGTGAGGTGCTGGAGGTAGGTTTTATGTAGGAATATGGTTATTAGAGTGAAATATTCATTTTATATCAACACTTGCCAACAGTTAAGTGCAAGTATTAAGGGAAAAGACAGTATAAGGTTCAGAAAGGAAGAAGACACACTTAGGACAATTTAATGATCTTTAAGGTCTAATTCATACTTAAAATACGACACTTTAGCCACACAGGGAAAATCCTCAACCACATGATCATACTTTCCACGTCAGATCCGAGCTCTCTAAACCTGTTCACCTGCATTTTTTACCTGCAAATGCTACTGTTGTTCAACACACCCAAAGGGCAAACGAAGCACCTGCTTGCACATTCAGGACCAATAAAATGTTACGATTATCACAGACAGACTTAACAGAGCGAGATACGCAGTTAAAGCTTATATTAGATTAGTATCATGCGTAAACATCCGCTCACTCTACCTCAGAGCTCCTCTATGATGTGACTCAAAGAGCAGTGCAAAAGAAAAGACATGTAGTGTATGAAGTCCTTACCTCAGCTCTGTCAGTTGTGTCCAATATCCCAAAAGAAAATGTTCAATCCTGTTATTCCAGGCTCATGTTCCCCTCCTTCACAAGGTCAGGCACCTTTCATACATCCTCCCAGCCGAATGTGTTGTGCTGCTCAGCTCTTTATTGTCTTGTTTTTCTCAGGCGACCTGTCCGGCTCAGGGGATCAATGCGCTGCTCTCTGTTTGTCTATGCTCCACGTTGTGTGTGTGTTTTCTTAACCCCACCCTCCTCCTCACCTACACCTCATCCCTCTGCTCTATTTACCTCTTCCTTCTTCCTCCTATCTGCCTCACTCCTCGGGTTTTAAAAGTGGTGCATCATCTGATGTCAGGTTTATAGATATCCACAGTCTCGCCCTGCCTTTTCTTTGAGTTTCCTTGACTCCACTCTTTAATTAGCTGTTTCACTGAAGCCAACATATGTCGACTGCTTGTAGCCCTGCCTTTCTGCTCTTTGTTTGGGAAAACTGGTCCTGCCACTCTTTGTCATTTTTAGGCCTTTTGTTACGCATGTTTTGCCTTCATTGAAGTGGAACTTGTATGACAAGCTTGGCTCGCTCTGGAGTATTTAGTCAACGATAATAACTTTAATTTCTTTCAAGGCGCAGGCATTAAATGTAGATACATAATCCTGCATCTTGAAAAAGATACAAATAGTGTACTGTCAGTTCTGCTGTGTATACTGTATGGTCAAATCTGTAATGTTTTTAATTTTAACCAGCTGCTAAGGTCTGTGCATTGATTGCAAGATGCCAGAAATGGCTTTCCAAAATAAGGATAAATAAAAGAATTTATGATTTATTTTACAGAGTAGTGGTCTAACTGCCTTGCCTCACTTGAATCTGTTCTTTTTGGGAAGACTAATTTACATTTCAATATCTTGGAAAGAATTTTTTTTTAACAATTTACCAAACAACAATTGATTCTTACTCCAGAATCTTTTAAATGAAGATCTTTTAAAAAATTATTGCTACTAAAAAACAACTTCATATGTTTAACAGTGAAAAATCTGCACTACATAGACTCTGCAATGAGGAAGAGGAAGACAAGTTGCATTTGTTTTTCTACAGCCCTTGTGTTGCAGGTTTGTGGACTGATATCTGAGACTGGCTGGGGCCTCTCAAAATTTCTTTTGAACTGAGGCCTGTAAACATTTTGTTGGGGGTCCTGGATGAAAACTGTCCCCAGATAATAAATACCATTATTCAGTTGGGTAAAATATTTAAAACTCAATCAAGAACACATTTCAATTTAAGTTTCCTAAAAACTACAGTGCAATGCCAGTTTCTTAAGGAAACAATTATTGCTACAAATCATTGCAGAGTAGCACAACAGGGTGAAAATTTGCTCTAGTGGAGAGTGGCATTAAATAGAATTATAATTATGCTCTACCTACCACATGAATGTAATGTGTTTATTTTATTTATGGCACAGTGGTGCAGTGGTTAGCATTGTCACCTCACAGCAAGAGGGTTCCCAGTTCAAACCCAGGGTGAGGGAGCCTTTTTGTGTGGAGTTTGCATGTTCTCCCCGTGTCAGCGTGGGTTTTCTCTGGGTGCTCCAGCTTCCTCCCACAGTCCAAAGACATGCAG
>JAPZEB010000025.1:12512510-12525399 GCA_029783705.1 Chaetodon striatus | reverse complement strand
AGTCTTCATGAGTTTGTTGTTTTTCTCTGCAGCAGTGTGCAGAGTTTGAGTCACGGGGTGGATAATTGATCAGTCGGTCCAATCACAGTTTATCAGATCATATTGATTGATGAGAGAAGCAGCTGCTGCAGAGACACTCTAAGACCCAGCACACTTAACGGTTATGTCTCACTTTCGCTGTGTCTAATGTGGCAGATGTCTTAATCGTGGTGGGCCACGGTAAATAAATAAATGAATGTGTGGGAAACCATGCGGAAACCACGAGGAATGTCCTGATCAAGTTTTGATCTTTTGATCTGAGTAATTTAGTGTTGAGTATCTTCTGATACCATGATCCCGATCCTATTTTCCTAGATAATACAGCTGCACAGTGCACACTTTAAGTACTTACAAGTTATTAAAATCAAAAGCTCAGCAATGCCTTAAGAAAAAGACAACTGCCTCCCAAGTTTTTCTGTAATGTTTTGTTTTTATTCTTTTTTATTCTAGAAATTAAGTATAAAATAACAAACCTTTTCTTAAAACTTTCGGGCCTTGACGCTGTCTTGTGGGAATTTTTCTCTCCCTTTAAGAGAGTAGTTGTCAGTGTTTGTTGCTTTGGTGCAGGCGTACCTAAGTTAGCCTCCTTGAATTAACTGGTCTGTGTTGAGGGTTTATTTTCGTTGACTGTACATCTTTTCCAGGAATTTGGCTACATTCATAAATTACTCTCATAGGCTTTATGCTCACGGGCTTTCGTTGCAGTTGCGTGACATGATGATTGTGGTTGTCTCCAGCTCTGCACCGATGTCTGTCTCTGCTCTGCCCGAAGTGAATGCACCAGAGATCATAGCCAAACGCAAGAGACTCTTATACTGAGCTGAAATGAAACATATGCTTATAACTTTGGTAAATAACATAAATGAACAGTCTGATGCTGCATTTTGCTGCCATTTAAAGTGTGTGGTGCATCGCTACAGGTGGGGCTCAGCCCCTGCTCATAAACACACACAGGAGCTCAGCAGAGTGGAGGAGCGATTGAGAGTTTTAAAACAGCTGCACTTGTTGCGTTGCTGTGCAAAAACACTTCAGGAGTAAAACCACCAGTGTGACAGCTGATGTAAAACAAAGGTTTGGATCAGGCTGTACAGCTCAATATAGCCGACCCCATTCAGTTAAAAAAATGCCTTGATCTGTCCCGTTACCAGTCTTCGAGACCAGATCGGGACATCGCTAGACACCACCTTAGCTCTGTCTCCCTGCATCTAAACTTGATGTATTAAGCCTTTTTTTGTTCGATCCCTCTCTTCTCAAGGCACAGCAGCCATGCGGAACACCAAGAGAGGATCCTGGTTCATCCAGGAACTTAACACGACACTGCGTCTCCGCGCCAGAGACATGCACCTCGCAGACATCATGGTGCAGGTAAGCACAAGAGTCCTATACCTACATATACTGCATGCACAGTGTAAAATATGCTTTTTCTGTTTGGTTAACATCACTGTAATGTCCTGTCGATCTCCAGGTCAACGGGAAAATTAAGGAGCGGGAGGGTTACGCTCCTGGCACTGCTCACCATCGCTGCAAAGAGATGTCGGAGTTTACCAGCTCATTGTGCAAAGACCTCTACCTTTTCCCCAAGTACCAGCCCCAGTATTGACATGCAAATATGCACAAAGACAGATCAACACACACAGACCATTCCTCGCGGCGAAGCCTCTCAATAAGTTCACACAACAGTTCATTCCACTCCAATTACTGCCACACACTCACACACATTCCTCTGGTACAACTTCACATCCAAACAGAGGATTTATTCATTCATATTTTCTGTGTAAATACTGCCTCCTCAGACACGCACAAACACATGCACTTGCACACACACAAGATAAATCTTGGAAATGAAAAAGGAGTGAGCTTATGTTAATCTACATGTACTCTGAAATGGGCGTATTAGCGTACAACGTACTCATGTATCTGTGTCTATGCCAGTTAGAGGGTTTAGTTGATAATCCTTTTTAGTCGAAGACAGAGTCGTATTTTGTTTTCCTACTGCACAGCTACTTTGAGGTTCCACTTTCTCTTTTTAAAATGTATTTTGTACACAGATCTATTTTTGTGGCTTTATTTTGTATGAAAATTGTTTTTATAAGGATTTTTAAGCTCATTCTCTTTATGTGTATATAATGTTTAAGTTGTGAACATTTCTTGTTTTTAGTGTAGTGACAGGCAGGGGGCAGCACAGCAGAGACAAATGGATTTCATGTCTCTTTCATCAACATTACATATATTTTCAGCTCGAAATTATCTGTCATGATTGCAGACAGCTATTATTTTAGGTGTAGTCAGCTACAGTGGTGATTAAACGATAAAGTCTCTGCAGGAGATTTTGACCTGGTCTCATTAGAGAAGTTTTTTCTCGCATAGTTTGCCTTATGAAGAAGAGCAGAACCTACAGGGCAGCTTTAAAACACGACCTTGAATGGTTTCATTTATTTTTTCACTCTCCTTTGAGACGTTCAATCAGGAAAATTCAGATTTTCAACCGTAAATTTTATAAAGTGCACCCACTGCTAATTTCACTCCATATTAGCTGTGTTACATCAGATCTGTGTCCCTGTCAGGGTGGTGGGCTGTCAGGGGAATGTGGTGCTACTTGTGGGGTCTTACACCTACAGTGTGAACTCTGACCTTTACGCTAACTCTGACTCCTTATAGTGTTTCCCTGTGTGGGAGCTGCACATGTAGTTAGTCGCCCTACTGTTTTTTTGTGGGTTTTTTTGTCTTACTGTATCTGGTACAGTATGGATATATTTTGTATGTCTTCCATAAACAATATGCAGTTTTCTACAGCAGTCTGTGCCATGTGAGGATGATCTATTAGATGAATTTATGACCGTGGAGCTTTCAGAGTATATTGTATATCTCTTTGGCAACCCCCGTACACAGAGAAATCCAAGGCTGTGTCAGCATTGATGTTTCCAGGAAAAGCCCTGATCAGGCAAAGTGTGTTTTGTTACAACAGTGTTGTAGTGAAGAAAACAGAGTATATGGTCGAAACAGTATTGATTGTCAACAGAGATGCTTTTAAGCTGTGTGTGAGGTGCTCGGGAGAGAGTATACCCTGGTCTGGAAGGCACTCGCCCTTCTTATCCTTTGTGTTACAGTAATTATAAAAATGAAACATTGGAGTAGTATAAAAGGGTGACTCTCCTGCAGGGTGAGACGTTTTGAAGGTTGATATTTGCTGCCAAGCTCGGCTGAGGTGCAGTGTTAGGGGGAGCCGGGAGAGATTTTATTTCTGTCAACACCAATGACTGCCAAATGTTCTATACAATAAACAGGCCGTGGTTTTTAAACCAGACAAACTGTTGTTGTTTTCTTACAGCTGCATGTGCATATGAGTGTATCTGCATTTCTTGTGACTGCGTGAATGTGCGCATATGTTTAAGTTGAACCCTCCGCCGTGAGTCCAAGGCCTCTGCACGAATGTACACTCCTGTGCATGCTTCACTTTATTTGATCCTCCTTGTTGCTGTGTTTGTGTGTGTTGTCCCCGGCCTCTCCTCTCTGTTCTCAGGTATAGTATAACTGGCTCCCCACTATTCCGCTGCGCTCAGGTCTCTCCATGCTGTGACTGGGACGTATGTATCTCTCACTCCGCCCGCCGCCCAGTGATAATGTTCTTCATGTATCAGATAGAGGCCCAGCCAGCTGTCCACAGTCATTCTCCCTTGACACACACACACATACACACACCAGCGGTCAGAGTAACAGATTTCTCGCTGGCCTCCGGTGTAGCTGTGAGATTAGGCTGTTATGCGCTGGCGTGTGGACCACAAAGCAGGGCGGGGTTAAGGGGGATCTGTGTGTGTCTGTGTGTCTTTGTGGTTGTAATAATGGCCGCCGGTCTCATCAGCCTTAGAGGAGGAACCAGAGGACGAGTTAGTTTAGATTAACTTGTCTGAGTGGGATGTTGTCTCTACGGGGGTGCTTAGCAGTGGTGGTCTACCCTGATGGCCTGTGGGCTTTTCAGCTTTTAGCGAATGAGGTGCAGCACATATGCACTTAGCTCTCTTCCTGTATTAGCTCCTCTAGATATCTGAACCTGATGGAAAGGTTAAGCAATAAAGAGATTACCTTGCCGAGCTCTATGGCGTTTTTGGGGTTTGTTTTTTTACTGTGGGAGGTTGCAGTCTGGGTGATTTTTTTTTTTATCCCTAAGGAGTATTGCCATAGCATGTGAATGTTATGGGGATTGCCTTGCATCATTGGCTGATTAGGTGTGAGCTGTCATAGGGGTGTCGTGTGCACCTTCCTGCTCACGTTGCAGGGGCAGCCCTATGGGGGGTGCCCTTCCAACCCCCACCAACCCCTGTCCAAACAAGAACAGTCCATCCACACACACACACCTAATGGCCGGCTGGCAGGGAGGGTGCTGCTAAGGGCAACAAGTTGTGTGTGTGTTATTAGGTGTCTGCAGTTCTAATAAAGGAAAGCGCTGCGTCCTTCACTGCCTCATCAGATGGCTGTGCTCTGCTGTGTCCGTGTGTCCGTCAGGTCTGCTTTGGAGCTGGATGGGTCGCAGCCTCTGGATCATCTGGAGAAGAGCACGTTCGGGAAGGAAGTAATCTACGTATTTTGACTTTCTCTATGTAACACGCGTGTTTGAGAATGAGTTTATAGCAGAGTGAGATACTTTAGAAGATGTTTGCGTGTTGATTTGACCTGGTGTAAAGTGTGTGTGTGTATCTATATCTATAGAAGAGAGAGAGAGAGAGAGAGTGTGTGTGTCTGTGTGTGTGTGTGTGTGTGTGTATGGTGTTGCCCACGCCATTGGAAATGCTGGGGTGTCCAGCGAGGTTATTTTTGGATCAGTGACAGCGTGTCAATGGCTGCAGATGCGTCGCAAAGGAAGGCTCTGAGATACCAACAGACCCTGGTAGGTCTTTACCAACTCTTCCTTTACCTGCCTGCCTGTCTGCCGTCTCTAAAATGTCTTCCTTTCCCCTCATTTCATGCCCCTCCACCTGCTTCTCCCCTCATCTCTCCATCTACCCAGCTGTCGTTCAGTCTTTTCCAACCATCCTCCACTGTTCCTCACTCACTTTCTGTAGTTATTTCACCTCTGCCTTTCAGTACTTCCATAATGACATCCTGCTCGTTTGTTTTCCTCTGCATGCTGCTTCCTTTCTCGTCCACCAGCAGTGCTCTCCTTTCGTTCATGCTTCCGCACAGTGTTGCATAAACTTCTCATAATGCCCTTCTCTTGAATCAATACTCCTCATCTCAGCCATTTTCCTCCTCTTCCTCCTCCTACGCTCTCTTTACTTCTTGAGCAAGATTTTGTGCAACTTAAAGTCAAGCTTATTTGTGCAGCCCTCAAACACATTCACAGTCTCCGCTGGTTTCACACCGCCCACGCTATGAAACACTGAGTGAAGGCGATAAATGGAAAGTCATCCCTGCAAAGCAAGGATTTTATTATTTATTTGTATTTCAATCTCTCGCTTGATCTCTTGCATTTGATTGTTGTTTTTTTTGCATTGCACAGATTATGTCCTAAAGTACACTTCTTTGTGACCTCGTCTGTCTTCTTGTATCTGTCTTCCTCCTCAAGCTGCAGCCTTGTAAAGTCATTGCTGTTTTCATGTGTTGGTGGATATAAATACCTGTATACAGGAAACCTGAGCAGACAGGTTAGATGTACGTGTTGAGATGAGGTCATTAAGTCACGATATCCTCCAGTTCATCTGTTTAAATGCTTATCCAGAATGATGGTCGTTCCTCCCAGGAGCATCATGTCTGCCACTGACTCATGTCCAATGCTACCTGCTCTTTGGACATAAATGACTCACAGCGTCAGATAATTTTTTTAGCAACTGATTTGAAACATTGTGTTAACCTTTTTTGTTTTTAAAGGTCATCTTCTGAGTTAAATGTGAATTATAAGACAAGAGGATGACAGATACATGAGCAACTGAGGTTAGAGCAGCAGGCGAGGAGGAGCAGTGACAGTGTCAGTGTTCCTCTCTTCCTTCTTCTCTTCCACGTCTCCTCTGAGACGATGGACGACTGCCCACAGCAAATCTCTAACTATTTCCCGGCCCTTGTGGAGCCCCTTGGGGTGCCCACAGGTCAGATATAAATAAGAAATCTCAATTAATCACACTATTTACAAGCTTAATGTCGCTCTGAGAAGGCTCACATCTCTAAGGTGTGAAAGCTGTGATTGTATGTGTGTGTGTGAGAGAGAGGAAATTAGAGCCTTGAAGGATTGGAGGAGTTTATGTGTAGAGCTGTTAATAGATCATCCTAATATGATTTATTTATTGATCAGCAGCAGGATGTGGCTGAGTATATTTTCAGATTGATGGTTTAGCCGGCTAAATCTTCACAGATGCACACTGATGCTGCGAGGTTACAACAGACGCCTGTGCAGTTAGTCTTGATGTTAAAACTGGGTTACATTAGATTAAAATGTGGAGGTGTTTCAGATGTTTAGGTTACATAAAACAGTTGTTTCAACTGCATTTAAATCACTATGTTTCAACGTATAGTAAGGAAAGAAAGTCCTTTGAGGTTTCAGCTTTTATTTGTATAAATTATTAACTTTATTGTAAGCACATATGTCCTGGAAAAAGTCATGTCATTTCTTACTAATTACAGGAAATTAGGACATTTACTTGAAAGAAAAGCTCATTTTATATCCAAATTATTTATTGAACATTCACTAATTATTGGAAACTTAATTCTCTGTATGTGCTGAGTTGTTTTTTGTCTGCCTGACCTGCTCTGCATGGACTAAAAGAAGGTTACGCTGGTAACCTACTATATCACAGCCCTGCCCCTTCTGTGATAGTCCATTAAGCCTTTGGAGCAAAGATGGAGTCTACACTGTCACTAACTGTGACAGAGGGGGCGACAATATGCGTTTGAAGGATGTATTGAGTGTATCAAACTCAGCAAATAGCAAAAACATGTTAAAAAGATAAACAGTGTTAGAAGCTAGAGCCTAATTATTCAGATCACAGCGTAATAGTGCACCGGCACATAACGGTCACGAAAGAAGACAAAGACTATAAAGGGAAACTTTGCCGATATTCAACCAGCTGTGTGCCATCACATTGTGTGCAGATGACATCCACCAGCAGATGCGCAGGGAGCTCTAGGGGAAGCCAAACACCATTATTCTGCACACAATGCGATGACACACAGCTGGATGAATATCAGCAAAGTTTCCCTGCTCCCTTTACTGGTCCTTGTAGAGCAGGGTCGGTCTTTATGTAGCATTGTAATCAACAAAAAGCAAAAGCAGCACGTGTATACATTCAGTAGGCTGTACCTTTACTAGCTAGCTAACACTACACTTTTCAGGATTTGTTTCTGGTATTGGAACCAAAAAGAAACGTATATCTCCTTCCAACCTCTCCAGGTAATGAGTGTGATTATTAAACAAGCCCCAGGTGTAACATTTAGCTCATAAACCAGCCTGAAACTGAAGAAAACCTCAAACAGTTGTGCATAAGAGTTTATTGAGCAAACAATGCAGCTGTTGGACACACGTCAGAGCTAGCGGATGCAACACTATGATTGGCCAGTCTGCGTCCCAGGGGTGGGACTTAGCAAAGGGTCAGTTGTGTCTGCCACCAGGTACGATCTCCCGGGAAAATGAAAGCTTAATGTATGCCAAAGAGGAAGTGTGTCGATGATTGCACAAACAAAACAGGAAGAGGATAGTGTTTTTGTTTTCCCTGGTAGCTAACGGTACCTATCCCAGTTTCAGTGTAATATCTTTGCAGTTGGTATTCCCAGTAGCAGAAATGAGATCATTTCTATGTTCCCCAGCTCTATAAAGCACGTAAGGGGAACCTGAAAAAGCTCTGTATTCGCTTAATATGACGTGGACTACAGTTAGGTTAGGGGACTACAATCATGACTCAGAGTCACGAAATTACACTGGAGCGTGCTGTACCCGACGAGCTACTGAGGCACTGCAACCAACTCCCAACCATATTTCAGCCTGAAATTTAAAATTATTATTCAACCAATGAATTAACCAGTTAAAACAGAGGAAGAAAAACAAAAGATGTCAAGATGATGAGTCAAATATTTGTTTTCACTTCTAACCCGACACGTGGTACAGAGGTGCAACAACTAGCATCTGACCTTTACTCATTACAAACTTGGTGTTGACAGTGTGAGAGACCTTAACGTGTTCTTTTCCTGTAATTAGTAACCAATTACATATTTACTCTCAGGAAAATTCTTGGAAATTCTAAAGAAATTATCTGGAAATAAGGTGTTACAGTCTTCTGACCTCAATATCTGAGTTTGTTTAGTCGTGTTAACTACTTCCAAGTCACACAGCTGTTGTTGACCCTTGACCTTCACAAAGAGGAAGCGCCCTCTGTTGACTTGTGTCACACTGACAGACACACTTCAGCAGGGTGTTGAGAACAGATCGCTCTGTGTGCGTGTGTGTGTGTGTGTGTGTGTGTGGGTGTGTGTGTGTGTGTGTGAGATACTGTATGTTGCTTTGATACAGCTGGTTGTGTGTTACAATTTAATTGATGGATGTGGTTTGAAAGCGAGGTTGTGTGAGGAGACGAATCAGTGAGAATGTCAACAGCAGTGAAATAGATCTCATAAGTCTCAAATGTTACAGGCTACTAAAACGGATAACGTTCACCTGCCAAATGTCTCGCAGACTGGAATGACTGGGATGTAGACGATTAAGCCATTAAATTTCATATGATATCGCAGTCACTTGATGTGTCTTTCCGATTGCAGAGGTGGCTATAATGTGATAATTAAACCGTTAGTAGTGACATCAGTAGTTACAAGATGAAACGCCATGTTAACGTTGCGAAATGGTGTCAATAAGGTGTCATTGTTTTGTGTAAAGGTTAAAGCCCTCCATCTGTCTGTACAACAGGCCTCCTGGGAGAGATGGGCAGAGAGGGAGAGAGAGAGACAAACAAGCGTGAGAGGTGCGGAGAAGTGTGTCAGTGAACATTGGGTCACACTGCTGCTAAATTTATCCACGAGTAAGGTTTCACCTCAGGGGTGGGGGTTGGATGGATGGGGACAAGGGGTGGTGAGAGGGAAAGTTTCAGGGGGAAGAGTGAGTGAGAAAGGTGAAAGGCTGCACAGAAGAGTTCAGGCGAAGGTCAGACGGGAAGTTAAGTACAAGAAAATCTGTTTGTGGAATCGAAGGAAAGAAAAATGAGATTTTAAATGTGCTTGTGCCTTGTTTTGTAGCAGTTTTAAACTTTGATACAATAGTGTAAAAAAACAATACTCTATACCTGTTTGGATTCAGCGGCAAAAATAAAAAAGTTCTTGGCACACAAAGTCTGATAATATATATATTTTTTTAACAATCTGTACAAGTGCTGGTACAGAAAAAAATCACTGAACACATCCAAATACAACTGTAATAATGTTAGTAGTAATTACAACTTGAAAATTGTAGATCTGTGTTTTTTTATAGCTACGACACATTTGATATCATTGCATGAATAATGAACTGTATCGTTTTGACACATGTAATTTTACCTAATGGAGTTGTGCAATTGGTAAAACATACAAAACACTCTACTGAATATAAATCAAGGTTCAATTTAGTTTGGTTCAGTTTATTTATTTGTAAAAACGTGTGTATAGCAGTGCCCCAAAGATGACGTTTTTCTATAGGCCAGTGCAGAAGTCGTCATTGCAGTGGTTTCCTCGTCAAAAAGCCCACAGGATTTTTTCATTGGATTTTTGATTTTTGCTGAAAATAAGCTTCGTGGCAAACAAACATTTTGATGCTTATATGTTTGTTCGGCAAGATCATCCTCATCACAAATGAACACCACAAATGCAATCATCAGCAGTAAAAAGCTAACATTAGGCTATAAATGAACTACATTACGGTCAAATGACAGAACGCCACTACCATAACGAGACTGTAAAGCCGTGTTTGGCGCGACTAAATGTCATAATATTCTGTAGTAATTTAGCCACTTGTTAGCAACTGCCTTTTTTAAGATACATAGAGGCTTCAAAGTTCACGAGTGGGGTATTTACTGATGTATTTTATGTTGTGAAGCAAAACGTGAAAGTCTCTCAAGCTTGTGTTAGCCCTAGAACTTATTTAAGGCATTTAACCAAAAACCCAATCAAAACAACCACTGACTTTGAGACTCATGAGTGGTAAAATGCCAACTCATTTCCAGGCTTTATGACTCATTCCTGGGGCACTCTGTAAAAAAAAGACAGTAAGAATTTAAAAAGTTTAAACATTGTGCAGGAAAGGTGAGAAGCCAAAAATGGCATATGAAGATACCTCCCCTGTTAAATAGCAATAATCATACATAACAAAAAGACAATATAAAAACAAAGATTACATAACTGATCAAAGTTTCAAGACTAAGCTCGAATACAAAACTAATAAAAATGCACAAATCACAAAAAAGTTTGTATTTATAAGCTGAAATGCGTAACAAATGAATCACTGAAGTGTTATGAGTCAAGTTAGAGTCCTTTTCAATTTCCCAAAAGAATCTCAAGGTTGAGGTGATTCAAAAGACATACATATACAATTGGAGGAAGATTATTTTTGCCAAAAGAACTTTCAGGAAACCAAGATCAGAAGAAAGTGACATAAGTTAGTGTTAGTGTCTCAAAGCCCCTGTTAATACCTGACATTAACATGTGTCTTGGGTGATCTGATCACAAGTAGACAGCAATAAAAACAAGTGTGAACAACCACTAAGACATATTGCCATTGTCAGAACTATGTCATCAGTACAGGACATGGCGGTTGTTTTGGTGACGGTGCACTAATGCTCTATAACTTGCCTATTTTACGACAAATTTGACAAAGTGTTGCATGACCGTCCATCATTTTGTCCTGTGGATTGAGGACGTGTTGGATTCTGCTGACAGCGATATCACTAGCTTTACCAACACTACCACTAATGTGTCTAATAAGCAGCTAGCGAAAATTTGGACATAATACTCGTGTGTAAGGCTCTTTGACCTTCTAGCATAAGTGACGTAGGCAGTAATGAAATCTGAATCCAAGTGGTCAGCTGGAGATGCATGCACAGGTGCGTATGGTAATATGTCTGCTTGTGTTCAGATCACTGAAACACATGTTGATTTCACATATAAACAGGCCCAAAATGTTCTAAGTGTGTTTATCCAGCTCTTGAATCAATGCAAATTATTTACAAAAATGTAAATTAGACTAAACAGGGCATTATGTAATTTAGCTAATTAGGTGCACCTCTTTAATTTGGTTATGAAATGGCTGCATCAAAATCTGTGTATGTTGCTTCAAAATTTAGATCATAATTGCAACATTCAGTTAAACAATCACAGCTATAGTGACACTTTAAAAAATAGATTATTCTAAAGCCAAATAACAACAATGAAGAGTGATAATACTGAAGTGCAGATGTTCGGTCAGTGTTCTCTTGTTCTTCCTGCATCCAGCAACATGACAGTGACGTAGCTGGAGGCAGAGATGAACTACAGGCTACAGCAGGCGTCCTCTGGATAGCCATGGGATGTGCTCCAAACGCCACTTGAAAACAGGACTTTCATGTCCTCGTTGCTTGTACTGCAACATATGTTATGTTTCCAACAGCAGGAATGGCATCCTAAAATATGAGTTCAGAGAATATTATGGAGGAACATTTTACAGCGTTTTGGCTTGATTTATGTTCAGCTTTTCACAAGCCAGAGTACATGGCTGGAGAAATGTAGCGGAGAGAGGCCAAGGCTGCAGCTGCGTTAGCTGTGTGAGAGGATATGTGGCCAGTGCCACGCAATGCATCTTGTTACATATAGGCACTTTTGGCACAGCTCAGGGGGCAGGAGTACTCAGCTTTCTCATCAATATAGCACACACTGAGGAATTTATTGCTTTAGTTGACTACATTTACAGTCAACACTGACTGGACATCCACGCAAAAGGAGGCATTTTTTTCCTTTAAGTTGCTGATCATGTAGTGGACTTTTTTTAATGGCAGACATTTTGTTGTGTCACAGCAGGAAAAGCAGTTTAAGTTTTAAATAATAACATACATAATGGCTGGATTGGATTTTGGTGTGCAGGCTTCAGGGCCCTGGTGTTGTGCATGCTGGTTTACAGGCGGTGTTACTGGGACACTTGGATGGAACAGACGGTCCTTAATGTTAGAAGTAGGCTATAAGAAGGAGAGAAGTTTTAAAACTGGATTAAATTGAATCAGGTTTGGAACATTTCTCAGGTCTGCTCCACTTACATGCTGTAAAGAAACTGAAAACTGCTTCCACCCATCTATTTTCTTCCTGCCCGGGTCGCTAATGGGTGGGTGGAATGTTTCCCACCGTGCATCAGGTAAAAGACAGGAAAGTCTGACATAGTTACCCTCAATTTGCTCTCATAGTGATGAAATTGAAATAGAATTGTGTAATTTTGAAGTTGACAGCGGCACTCCACATTCAGGGCCGGTGGTGTTTGCAGGTGATGTAGTATCTAATCCCAACGCGTGCGAAGTTAAATAAAACACTACAGTCGTTGAACTCGTTGAACCATGCTGTTTTTTTCGCCAGATAAATGCAAACAGCTACCTGCTGAGACAGAACACCGGCAGCACACTGGTCCCCAAAGACCCAGGAACCATGTGAGAACTACTGGGTCACAACAGAACAGACAGTGACCCATTTTAGGGCCCATAGTTGGAGAGCGGCTTGACGAAATAAAGGTAAAAAATAGAGCCAAACTGAATGTGACAACAAGCCCATGTCACCAGCTGATTCCAGTTTACCCAAAATAATTCAGTATTGACATATAAATGTTTTATAGGCTGCATTTTTAGACCTTGACTTGTATATTTGTCATTTTTCTCAAAGTTTTCATGTAAGTTTAATG
>JAPZEB010000025.1:12421257-12436846 GCA_029783705.1 Chaetodon striatus | reverse complement strand
GGGGGACAGAGGGAGGGGAAAAGGAGAGAAAAAGATGAAGGGGGAAAAAAAGATGGGGGGAACGCTCTGCGGTTTGTTTTTGAGGAGGGAAGGGGCGTATGAGGTGGGTGGGGACGAGGGAGAGATATAGATGTTGTTATAAAAGGAGGCAGCCTCTAATAAGGGGTTCTCTAATGGCCTTGCTTATGTGATTAGCTTTGTTTAAGCCGGTGGGAGATACAGTTTATGTGTATTATTAGTTGGTGCTTTGGGCTGGCAGTTCACCATTTCTAGCTTCTGCAGCACACACTGTTTTATATTTGTGTGTGGGTGGTATGGAGTCTCTGCGCTCACGGTGTGTGTGTGTGTGTGTTTGTGCACTCCAGTTCTTACACAAGGCAAAACCTTGCGTACGAGGAGTTCCCAACTCTCCTCTATTATTTACAATTCTCTTTCCTGCTCTCCTGCAGTCACCCTTCACTCTCTAGCTACAGCCCAGCTTGTCTAGACCACCAGCACTGCTGGCCAGTTTATACCCACTGATGCCTCTGTGTCCAGCTTCTCATGTTCCCATTCTCCTCAACAAGCCTATCAGTCTCTTTTAGAGTCATGTCACTATCTACACACCGCCCTGTCCTTTATCACATCTGTAGCTGATGTGGATTTACTTGCTGTCAAGAGATTCTGAGGGAGTCTTCTTCCCTCGAGGCATTTCAGTCTGGCTGTGCACGCCACACATAAATGTGTATCACCCTGACACCTGCTGGGGGAACTGGGGCACTGCAGTCTCACACGGGCGTTGAATGGGAGCCAGTTTGGCAGCAGAGAGATTTTTCCTGTGGGTGCTGCTGAGTGAAGAGAACATGTTCTGTCTCAAGTATGCAGGTTCTCATCCTGTCTAAAGTACGCCTGGAATTTCTGCTTGATGGTTTAATGGTTTTTGCTTCGTGGGCATGGCTATTTACCTTTCAACTCCATTGTAGGCTCCATTTTACGTTTATAATGCCTAAGAGAGGATTTATGCTGTGGTGGGTAGAGTACTGAAAATCTATACTCAATTAAAAGTACAATTACTACCATGAAAAAATTAGTCAAGTAGAAGTGAAAATTACCTTGTGGGAAACCTCCTCAAGTAAATGTAAAAAAAAAAAGTTATCTGATTAATAAATGACTCAAAATAATAGTTACTTTCCATTTTAATAGGAAAAAAAGTTAATGTCATTATCATAGCATTAAAGGTTAACGTTACAGATAAAAAATTAACATATCTAACATTAGCTTGCGAACTAGATTTTCACCTACAGTATGTCCAACCTACTTCAATGGGCTGGTGGAGGTATGAACACAGAATATGAGGAAATTTGGCAAAACTCTCTTATATCTAAAAGAACATCCACGAACATTTTTATAATTATAGTATTAGGTGTTGCCAGAGAGTGTACAGTAATGACATGGAAGTCTGACCCTCCCCTCTCTCTACAGCTAAGTGTTTTCTGAAAGATACAGCTGTATTCCCCTTGAAAAGATCACCAATTGTCTTAGAAAGAGATCTTCGTAAAGGGGAACTATACCCAAAATCCATACAATACTCCTATGGTCTCAGATAGTCCAAAAATGTAAGTGCACATGTACAAATCTCAACTTTGTGATGTCATCACGTAAAAAGTCTGGAGCTGCTCCACAGACAGTGAATTAGGAAAGATGTTACTGATGACACTGAGAGCACCCAGAGGAATAATTTGAGCATAGGGGCATGTTTTCTGTTTCCGGACTAAGAAAACTGAAATAAAATAAAACTCATTTTGGTTTAAAAAGGAAAAGAAAATACTTGTGGGTCAACTAAATCAGGCTCCCATTCATTGTCTGTGAGATGTCTTTACAAGGTTCTCAACATTTAGAGGGCTGAGCTGGCAGCTAGCAGCTAATGACGTAAACTCTAAACTAAACAAAAACAGAGCTAGACAGCAGCAACAGTGCTGACAGAGCTAATGGTGTTAACCAGGGGAAACCAGAGGGTGGGTGCTATGCCTCCGTGTCAGCACCATCCCGATATCAGTGGTTACTGTCATACCAGTACATGCAAAAGCACTGGCAATCAGTTAGCTGGTGGAATAAAGACATGCACGAACGTGCACACGCAGCCTGATCGACTCACCACAGCAAACCACATAGAAGCTCGGATTATGGCACACAAAGAAGTAGTGTGACCTCATTCTCTGCTCAGGACACCATCACTTTGTTAAATCTTTACAAAGCAAATAGTGGTTTGCTGCTGCATTGATGCTCTGAATGTTGTAAACAGAGGCTTTAACTTTAAGACAATCCCTCTGTTTATAGTACTTTTCTTGTAACTCTTGTGCGTGGGGGGCTGGGGTGGGAACGGCCTGAAACAGTGTGTTTAATTGTTGGTTTGGTGTATTTTGTGTTGTTTGTGGGGGTAGCATATTTTATGAAAAGAGGAAAAGCGGAATTCAAAGTTCTTAATGCTCGGATGGTGCACAAATAATTTGATTTGTATGGTCTACTGCCATGCTCGTGTCTATGGTTTTAAAATGAGGGAAGGAGAGTCGGAAATGATCCAAGATCAGGATATTAACTGTGAGCACTGAGGTATTATGAGGCAGGTAGTGACTCACATGAGCAGTGGGAGGTGGAGAGGGAGGAGCGGAAAAAAAGATGGGAAGGGAAATAAGAGTGCAGCGTATGGAGGGCAGACTGAGGAGTGGAGGGACTGGGGGAGAAAATTGGTGAAAAAAACATGCAGCATGAAACAGAAAGAAAGAGAGAAGGAGAAATATGGCACTTTAGAGAGGGAGGGGGAGAGGAACTGTTCATTCCAAGGTTTGGCTGCATTCCAGGCTGTCTGGCTCTGATTCTGACGGCCTCCTGTTTTCCTTTTTTTTGTCTTACCTCCAGACTGACTGGACCCTGGAGCTGCCCTCTCCCTGCCTGATCCAAACTTCACAAACTTCAGTCACCATGGCACCACCCAATGTGTGCAGCTGGCTGTAAAAGGGCAGAGGAGCGTTACACATGTGTCAATTCAGCTTCCTAAATCCCGTCACTGGTCAGACAGAAAGCAAGCTCATGAACTGTCTGGAATTTGGAACAGCAAACAGCAGCTGACCTCTCACGTCACCTGCCTGAGAGCCGGCAAGCCAGGATGGAGTGTGCTTTTTTTTCTCAGCACACACCAGAGCTGCTGAGTGGAAATTCAACACATTTTTGTCCCAGTGGATGTGGGGAGAGACTGGAAACATTCCTTGCGGGACAATGGGCTATCAAAGACCCAACTGACCACTCCATGTAGTTCACAGGCATGAATCAGGCAACAACAGGTTACACAACAGCCTCTGCAGAGATTGCATGGAGAACCTTGCCTGGTTTCACAACCTGAATTAAGCGCAACTCTGCTGTGACTCAGCCAGGCTGTCATATGGTGATCTGAAAGTTGGTGGCAATCTAACTGAGGCGTGGATGACTCAGAATAAACAGTGCACAGTTCAGTTATTCAATGTCAAAGTCAGCCTCTAGGAAAGACAAGACTTGGAGAAACTTTTTCCATCGGGTGCGTTTACTGCAGTTGTTTCCAATGCAGTTTCCCATGCTACAGAATTACCTAGAAATATGTTTAAACATGGGTGCTAAAAGTTTTAGTGACAAAGCGCCAATTCAGTTGGCCAGCATATGACTGAGGGCTGCACAGGAAAACTGCACAAATCTCACTTCCACTTGAAACTGCCTAGTTGTCCACTGAAATCACTAATTTTAGCTAATGGCACCAGCACTGATGAAAGAACATTGCCATGCTAACAGTTGCTTTCTACCAGATTTCATTCCTTTTCTGACAGACGCTTGTTTGACACAGTAGCTGAGTAGCGTGTTAAATGTAAGATATTAAAATACTGAAATGGGCCATGGATGATTCAAATATCATGCATTTCATCATCATGTCATGTTCAGGGGCCCATGGGCTGCACTTTATGTGAAACTAAAGATAAGGCTGCAACCATTCATTCATTTTCCGTAACTGCTTTTCCTGTTGGGGGTCGTCGGGGGGCTGGAGCCTATCCCAGCTGACATTGGCGAGAGGCAGGGTACACCCTGGACAGGTCGCCAGGCTTATCGCAGGGCTGACACATACAGACAGACAACCATTCATGCTCACATTCACACCTACAGGCAGTTTAGAGTTACCAATTAACCTGCATGTCTTTGGACTGTGGGAGGAAGCCAAAATACCTGGAGAAAAGCCACACTGACACTGGGAGAACATGCAAACTCTGCACAGAAGGGCTCCCACGCCCCAGGGTTCAAACCAGGAACCCTCTTACTGTCAGGTACTGCTGCAACCGATCATTATTTTAGAATCGATTGAACTGTGGATTTATTTTCTCTCTGATCTATAAACTTCCAGGAAATCATATAAAATGAAAAATGTCTCATTTTCTGCAACCCTAGGTGACATCATGAAATGGCTTGTTTTGTTTGACCAACACATTCTCAAACTATGCTGAAACCAACAAATACTTGGTATATTTGCCTGAAAACTGACTTTTTTTATCAACAAATTATTAAAATCTATCTCTTATTAACTATTCAACTGATCATTTCAGCTCAGCATAGCTAAAAGCAGGACTTGATTCCAGTAAAACCTTGAATTATTAACTGATTTTCATTAAGAAGAGGTGAAATGGTCTCACTCTGCTGGTGTTTTTACTGTTCCTGTGTTATCAAAATCAAAATGTAAAGTAACAGTAACAGTTTCAATGTGTTAAAAACAAAAATGTGATAATAAATGTAAATTTGTGTAAAAATATATAAATAATAGATTTATAGTGAGGTTTTTCTTGCATTGTTCAAGCAATGACTACACCTGCAAGTGTGATAAGACTCAAAGATGTGGGCAACATGCGTCACCAAGGTTATTGACGTGTGTGTGAGTGTGGTGTCGTGGTGTGTGTCTGTGTGTGGGTGAGACATAAAAGGATATTAAGTCATAGAAGTGGGTAATGTGCAGGATGGGAGGTGTCATTTGACACCAGGTTGAGGGCAGCCACATCCCTATTGTCAGGATGAGCAAAAGTATGCCTTGTGAAATAGCCATAAACTGTATTTACTCTTCATAATAAAGTGTACTAATCATGTACACAGACGCAATCTAAGTCTTTGCATGTTAACTGCCTTTGTGCAAAGCAAATAATGGTGTGGCAGCGCACTTGGCAACAGACAAAATAACGCCTTTACGATCTGATCCTCAGCTCTCTGCCTGTTGAGGCAAGTGAAAGAAAGGCATAAAACCAGTCTTATTTTGTTCTGTCATTAAATAAAAGTTACAATGGGCAGCCTAGTCCTCAGCCCAGCCCTGTTTGAATGTACTTTCCTCAGCCGTTGTACCTCCTTGTGTTTAAAACCCTGACCGCCTTTAGTGTCTGTATCTAATCAAGCCTCTAGCCCCATTATCTCTCCCTCCCTCTCGCTCCCTCATTCCCTCGGTCTGACCTTACAAGGAGAGGCAACAGGGTTGATGTCATTGAATGAAGAATGCTGCAAGAATCCAGAGAGAAAAGAGAGCGGGGAGGAGGAGGGGTCTGACTGGACAGTTTAAGTACACACACACACACACACACAGGAGAGAGAGAGAGAGAGAGAGAGAGAGAGAGAGAGAGAGAGGTGCTGTTTACATAGTAATACACAACTCCTGAGCCAAAGTAAAACGAGAGAGAACTTGTTTGGAAGGATGGTGTCATTCCTTTTCCAGGCTGAAAAGCACAGGGGGAGGGTCTAATAGCTGGAGAGGGGAAGAGAGAAACAGAAGTTACCATTACAGTCAACTGTTACTCAGCCTGGACCAAGAGAAAAAGAAGAACAAAAGAAAGAGGGGCACGGAAAAAGAAGAGAAGGACATACACACTGCAGTTGTATTAACAGGGTAAGTAACTGTATTTGCTGTGAATCAAGATAACAGGAGGAGACGGCATGTCTCACTTTTTGGGGGGTCAGACAGCCCCAGGTTACCTAATAAGGTAAAGTCTATTGTCAGTGCAAGTTTCAATGTTAGCACAGATTGACTGAAACCCAATGAGGGCTGTTGTTAACACCTCAGGGAATGGCATCACTGGGGCTTGACAACTTGTATGGATCTGTCATATGGCTGAGTTTTATATGTCATTTTAAAACTACTGCAGGATTTGGCTGAAAGATACCTCTGGGTGGGTGGTGTTCCGTTGTTTCCCTAGCTGAGTGGCTGTATAGTGAGCAACGTACAGTAGGTTGCTACACCAGCTGATGGACACCGACGATAAGGAATGGGCTATGCGGAAGCTCCAACAGGAAGTCCTGCCAAAAAGTTGACAAAGCTAGCTAGCTAGCAACGCAGCTGGAAGCTTTTATGCACTTACAGAGAGGGTAGCAGAAATATTAAACTTGATGACAGCACAGTTAAGAGAAGCCGTCTGCTTTGCCACATGAGGTAAGAAAAAAATGGGGCGGTGTTAGCCACCGATACGAACTGACCAAAGGGTTGTAACGTTAGGAGATGTAGGTTAGGGGTGTGCGCGAGTGGAGCTAGCTAACCTTACCGTTGATGTGATTGATGATAAGCCAGAGAGCTTACGTTCATGTTTAACACACAAGGTGGCTGGTCAGAGTCGCGGGTGAGTTTCAGATGCCATTAAGCCGTCAGTGGGTCTAATTCCTGAGCTAATGTGTGTCGAAGAAATGACGGTAATTCATATGAACGTTACCTGATACAACCCGAGTGAGACACGCTAACGTTTCTAACGTCATGAACGGTCGACGCTGCCAACGGTTACTGCTGGAATGTTAACATTAACGTGAAGCTGATTTTCCCTCTTAGCCACCTAGCTAAATTAGCCAACGTAAAGCTAGATACCTTAATTTTTTCCCCACTCTGTATATTGCTAGATAGTTAATATTAATTATTATTATTAGTATTATTATTATTATTAAACTGCCTGTCTGTCTCCATTTGCTGTGTTTGTGACTGCTCCCCCATTCATGTCAGCTGTCAAAGCACTGGCTAACAGTTAGCTAACGCTATCTAATCAATGGGGTGCCGAGGTGGGTGGAGCACTATGGTGCAATATGTTTAACTTATTATTGATATAGCTAAGTGATTAGGTGGCACATGTTTACTGTTCTGTTGTGCCCATGTTGAGGAGGCCTACACCTCTCAACCACTGAATGGCCTATATTCATAACCTAGTTGTGTCTCATGTCATGAATGAAAGGATGCGGCGAGATCTGCCACAGCTCAGTGCACTAATAAGGCATGTTGGGAGAATACAGAAGAATCATGGCCATTTTAGCTCAGCACTTATACAGCTTTTGAATGGGAAAATCCTGTTATTATCAGTGTTAGCCACACAGCTATGCCTTGCCTCTCTGATTTGCCTTCTCATCAGCCAGATAGGAGGGGAGCCTTAACCCAAGGCCACAGTAAACTGTGTTTAAGAATAACTTAAAACAAGAAGGCACTGGCTTGGGTTAGCCTGAGGTTTGTGTGGTGCTCCTGTTTGAAAAGACTCAGATTATGGTCAATGACGCCTCAGTAAATTGTTGAGGCAAATGAAAATCAGTGAATGGAGATGATCTATGAATGAGTGCATGCTACCCTTGATGACTGGGATGACGAGGAATCGTCTTTAATTGCAGTCTCCATGAGGCAAGTCAGGCAGGCTATTTTAGGGCATCCCTTTGCGCTAAATCCCTGCATGTGAAGCTCTTTTGATTTTGTCTCTCACCCATCTTGTGACTCCTCTTTGGCCTAAATCCCTCTACTGTAATATCTGTGCAAGCAGATAAGGTTGTGAGGGTGAGAGCTTGACACAGAGCCCATCGGCTGACGTTATTACCAGTTTTGAAATGTTGCCTGCTCAATCAGCCATCTAACTGTAGTCTGAGAGGGAGCACAGCACTGGTGCTCAATGCATGTCCAGTGACCTGTAAGATTGGACTCAAAAGGGTTGTTTGTCCCCGCATTAGTGACCCCCGGCCCAGACACGCTTTCCCAGAAACTGGGTGTGCTATTAACATGCGAACAATAGAGAGTTTCATCAACAACACACTAGTCACTGATACAATGACCCACCAGACGTGGAAAGAGTTAGTTACTAACAGGAATTCAGGTTTCTGTAACTGTTAGGGTAACTTCCCTTATAATTGTGGAATTAACCTGCATTTAACTGCTCTATTGTATTTATTATTTGTACTGAGCTTGTTACTGATTTTGGACCTTTACCTCTACCAGTGTTGTTAAAAAAATACATTTTGGTAGGATAACTGCAACAAAAATGTTTTTACTGAATATATGTGAGCATGTGGGTACCTGTGTTTTTTTTTTAATTATTGAATTTTTTTAGATTAGGATAAAAAGACATTCACCGTGCTGCAGCACCTCCATATATGACCTTTTAAAAGGCAGTAGCACAGTATATAAACCAAATGTAGTCCCTCTTTAACCTCAAAGTAATGAACCACTGCTGAGTTAAACAGTTTGCCATGGAAAAGTGTGGTTAACTTCCCCGTAACAACTACTGCATCACGTAGTCTGTTGCCTTCAGAAAGAAGGTGCTCATATGAAACTTATTAACACCAGGACAAAACACAATGATGACAACAAGTGTGCCACAAAAAAGTGCTGTTTAATTTCTGTTTATTTGCACTTTTTTCAGTTGAGTCTCAAGGGTCTGTTTTTATGTCCTGAAGAGGTCTCCCTGTTCTTTAGGGCATTGATTCTCCCACTTAGTGCCAAAGCCATGCTGTTTTTCATATTCTTCAAGGTTGATTACATTTACCCTCTGTTGCATGTGTCAATCAGTCCCTGATAAGATGTTATGAAAACCAACTGTGCTGCAGTGCCCAAACCAGCATTGAGAACCATTTTTGTAGCCTGTAAAAGCTGTCCAGCCACGTGGAGGTTACACAAAGTTCAAAGGCTACAGAGGACGGCGTGTGATTTATGCAGGGGCCCTATCTAAATGCTCCATAATGCCATCCTCCATCACTGCTGTAACATAGAAATGATTAAATGCAGCCTCAAGTGATGTCATTCAGTTAGTAGTGATTGAAAGATGAATGAGAAGTTGAGGAAAGCACAACAGTAAACGAGATAAAAATGGTTGTGGTCTGCCACAGAACACAAGTCCGTACATCAGATTGTGAGAGTGAGCCAGAGCTCATTACAAGCACTCAATCCTTCGGCAAAGATATATAGAAAGAGAGGCTGTTTGGAAAGGAGCAAAAAAAAAAGGTGATGTCATTGAGTTGTAGTGCCAAATATGTTCCTCAGTTGAGGGTCTCTCTCATCTTAAGGATCAGGTTTCAAGATAGATTTGGAGTAGGATGTCTGGAGCTCTGCGTGGAGCTGATGTCATCGTATTAAATCCGTCAAGATCGAATCAAGGAGCAGATGGAACCTGACCACAAGTTATTATCGCTGTTGAATAATTGAGGAGACTATTGCATATTGTCTCTGAGAAGCAAGGTAGCTAAAGTGCTGTAATGAAAAGACTAAATCACAGTTTATACCCACCCTTGTCAAGCACTCCTTTTAGAAAGCCATTATAAATCCAAGTGCTCTGTTTAGAGCACTCCAGCCTTATTTAAAACCAAGAGCCTTATCTTCACTGTAACCAGTCAATCTGTTTTTGCATTAAGTGTCCACTCTGTTCAACTTGCAGTAAGCGTTGATATCATATTAATGAGAACCCAGCTATTTTTCAAAAGACTGAAAAAACATCTGTCCTTTCTCTCGCTTGCTCTCTCCTTTTGTTATTTTATTTTTCCATTGGTGCAAACTGCTCTGCAAAATTTCCCTGTGTGCCTGTAGAAAGTTGGCAACCAGAACACTTTGCATCTCCATTAGAGCCTCACCGTCTCCCCTATTGATTCATGCAGCAGTTTTCTGAATTATTTAGGCTACGTGGGATAGTGAAGTGGAGCTAAGATTGTAACTGTACTGAAAGGACACTGACATTTGAAAGTAAATCTCATGCCTTGAGATACTTTCTCCACCGATGGCTGTAACGGTTTTGATTAGAAAAGTGGTCAAAACTGGCTGTGTTTTTCGGTGGCATAGCTGATCTGAACCCTATTATCAATCACTGATGCTGTTGTAGTGAGATATATCAGAAGGAATTATACCTCTAATCAAATTCAAGAGTGGAAATCTGGTTTTAACTTGTGTTTGTCCTGGCTATAACCTATAAAACCTATAAAAACATAGACTGTCTGTCACTGTTACATATATACTGTACATGCACAAAGAGAGCTATCATATAAAAATGCATGTGCACAACAAATTGGTATTCTGACAAATGAATTATGTCCTTGTATAGTTAAAGTGTTGTGTGGCCAGGTTTAATACATCAGTGATTCATAATGGGAAGTCTAGACTTTCGAATGACACAGTAAAAGAGTTGACACCTCCACATGCCAAAAGGACTTATATGGTTAAAAGTAAGTGCATCTCTAAATATTGATTTTAAGGAAGCTGACTCAAAAAGCAGAAGAAAAAGTCCTCACTTCTTTCTCTTCAGAGAAACCTCTGATTATATCACGAGCACCAGAGATACTTTCATGAGCTCTGAGGGTTTTTTGTCTTGTCAGAACTTGAAGCGTTGCCTGTGTGTCCCAACAAAGTGGAATGAGGATGAAACACTTCAGCTTTTTCCTGGTTAGTTTAGCCTTTACTGTCAGCTAGGCCCAGTCTGTGTAATGATTTTCAAGGCTATGTCAGACTTGATCTCTTCCTGGGTTAGGTTGTTTTCCCAAATGCAAACTTAATTATATCTAAATGGTGTAAACAACTGATGTAGCTACATTTTAACCCACAGTGTAAACAAAGTGTTTTGTGGCTTTTGGAGAGGTTTGCTTAACAGCATTATGTGGGTCAAGAAATATGTGTAGCAACTTTCAAAGGCAAAGATACAGTAATTTTAAGTAAAAGGAGTCAGTTTAAAAGCACTGATGTAAAGAAAGGAAGAAAAGGGTTCCTACAGCGTCAGGCATGTTAGATTTAAGACTTTTAGATATTTTTTAAAAGCCAAAAACATGTTTAAATTTTGCACATGTTTATAGTAACATAAAACATGACTTTTTTGTCACATGGTGGAGATGATGGTAGAACAATACCTGCCCTTTTTTTGCAAGTTTTCTTGGCGATGTTGTTTTTCACTTTGCATGTGGGATTTCACTGCCTTGATTCCCATCATGCAGAGTTTGAAAAGCTTTTTGCAAAAAATACACCAAGCCTTGTTGCCTGCTGATTTAGCTATGCAGCAGATCTTGGTTAAATAGCCAATACTCATTAAATTTGCATTTCCCTGTGTTGTCCAGGGTGCAGTGACAGCCAGCAGACAGTGGATCCTCTGCTCTGAGCGTCCCAGCCAGAAATGAAATATGAGTGTTTTTGGTTCCACTATCCAGATTTGGGTGATGTTAATACAAGAAGCATTCAATAAATAATTTAGGAAAAACAGATGTTGTTTTGAGATTTTACAATGCAGTGTTAGGACAAAACAAGTTTAAAAAAATAAAATCCTACGTGCAATGTCTTAACATTTTAGGACTTTTGAAAGATTGATTTAAGACATTTTAAAACCAATTAAGGCCTTATTTAGGGATCTTGTATACCCTTTGGTCACACTTATTTCAATATTTGCAATATCTGTTATTTTGGGGATAATATTCCTGTAGTGTTGAGGCGAAACCCTGGTAACATGCTTATTAGCATACCAGGATATTTATTTCCATTTTCAAGAAAAACCCATGCACATCAACCCCTTTCCTGTGAAAGAAATATTAAAGCTAACTCAGGAGAGGTGTATCAAGATCCCTAAATCTGTTTTTTCAGTTTGACTTGTTGCAGACTTCTCTTTTGGAAAGGATTGCTGTAGCCTGAGAAGAGCAGACAAAACAATGAATGCACATTTATTGAAATTCTTTTGAATTATAGATGACTGAGAAAACAATCCCACACTCTTCTTTTTAGTATCTGTGACATTTACGGACGCATCTATGCTATGTAGCCTTCATTTGGATGTAGAGGATAAATGCCACACAACAAAGAGATAATTGCATACTAGATGTTCAGTGGAAAATGTTAACTCCAATTTGTCTAATCTTTTCCACCCACTCATTCTCTTACAGGTTGTGTGTTGTGGCTGCATGACATTTATCTTAAACGACCTATTGAAGACTGCATAAGTTTCAAAGTCTTAAACAGCAACATAGTGTGAGTTAAGACAGCCAGTGTGTGCGCAGATGTGTGCGTAAGTGTATGATTGTGTGTTGGTGGAAGAGGTCAGTAAGAACAACCGCGCTTTTGACTAAAGTTCATATTTGGGGGCCGCTGGTCTTCAGGGGAAATGTGTTCAGACTTTGTGAAGAATCTCAGTAGAGACACTGAAGTAACATCAACATTTGTTTAACCACCAGCATGTGTGAGGTAAATATTTGAGCTTGCCCTCTTTTCAACGCACCTCGCATGAAAATGTTATGATAGTTGCTATCGTCCCCTGGTCTCCCTCCTACAAAACTTGCTCTCATCGTGTTTTATGCCACAGTAAACAGCCATGTGTTATACATTGTAAATTGTCTCGCGCATCTGGGAGTGCCACTCTGTCTGCTCCGTATACATGGCCTGAGGAAATGTTCACACACTTTACTCTCATTCCACTGTAGACCATTTGCCAAAGCTTTTGTGTTTAAAGACTAACACTGGATTTGCAGAATGCCTCGTGGTGGTTGTTTTCTTTTTTACTGCAATTTCACTAAATCCAGAAATAGTCACAGTCCAAACTACATTTTAAGAGACACTGCAAGCCACAATAAACCTCTATTTTAATTAGTTTTGCTAAGACTTTAGGGGTCGAGACAGCTGTGTCTCAGTTATAAAGTACACAATAGGTACCAATCTGCATAGCGTACTGCTTTGGCAGTTGGTATAAAAGAAGTTAAAGTTTTGTACGAACAGGAAACGAGAAACAATATGCACAGATTGAATCAATCGAAACTGCAACGTTAGGAAGCAACTGCCAATTTTAAAGTTGGAAACCTAACAAAGCAAAATAAAAATGTTCCTCCAAAGATTCATTACCTTCATATTAAATTTTTTTAGTAGTTCCTGCAGCTGTTTCACCTTTTTTCCTCTGTTTCCTTTTTGCTGTGCAGTGAAGGATAACTGTCCATCAACACAACTCTAAAACTCTTGGTGCAGTTAAAGTTGTCGCTTGTTCAGTGTAAAGGCATTGCATACCCAAAATCTGGTTGCAATTACTTTGTAATTTGGAATTGTGTTAGGCCAAATGTTTTGTTGATGTGTCATCACCACTAATCCTCCTGCAAAAGACCCGACATGCTTACGCTGCCAAGGAATGCAAGCCCTTTGACTTTAGTCAGCTGATTAATGTTGGTTCCATCATGTGGGGTGAGAGAGTGAGACCCCTGAGGCTGGAGCTATTTGAACTTCACTGCAACCTGTATTATACCTTAAAAAACAGCCACTCATATAAGAATTAATATTTTCCTGTACGGTGTCCAGTTGATGTTCATAATGTTTCTTGTGTTCATCCTCAGATAAATACACAAAATGGAGGACTCCAGCAGCAGCAAGCCATTCATGGTGACATCCTCTCTGAACTTCAAAGTCACCACCCCGTCCTTCTACAACCAGCCAAAGAAGTTTGCCTCTGTGGCACCACCGCGGCCAAAAAGTATCACGCCTCCCTCGGCTCCATCACCAACACCAGTAGGCACAGCTGTGATTGGTCGAGTGGGCGATTTGCCCCCGCCGCCGCCTTCGCTTTGTGATGGTATATGCATTATTTATGTTATTTTGTGAACCATTTCTGTGACAGTGTTAAGTTAAATCCACTCAGTCAGCTGCTCTACCCTGTTCCACTCCATGCTGCTTTTTATCCTACAGCATGCAGAGCTCTGGCGATGAGTGCAGAAAACATCAGTTGTGCAGTGCTGTTTTAATAAGTTGCCGAAAAGACATTACGTCACTGTGCTTTAATTCCTGTCTTTAAGATAGTCAAATGTTGATAGTTACAGAGTCTCATATCTTTTGCTTTTGGGGGGATTTTACTTTAAGAGTTGTGCATAATTACACCTCTACTATGAATTTAAAGATGTCTGAGCTGATCTAAATCTTGCACAAAGTCAGACAACCTCACCAAATTAAAGCCACTCTTTGGAGTTTATGATCACTGTAAGTGCTCGAGAGTTAAGTTTAAGTGGGCCCCTGTTTTGTTTGTGTTGCACGCACACATGACACATTCACAGTATGTCGGTGACGCCACTCACATTCCAGCCGCTGGTTTCACACTGTTCAGGTCGACACTTGATGGCATGTACGTGCAATGAAGCGCAACACTGCACCTGAAGAAGACTGCTAACAAGTTAACATAGATATAAACAGAGCAGGTTTCAAAAGTTTTTAAATTTTAATTTCTAAGTATTTCATAAATGAGGAAATGAACATACTTGTGAGACCTCAAGGATACACAAAATGATGTTTGGTAACAAACACTGAAACTAAACAAACGTTTTCTTTGTTTACAAGAATTTAACAAAGGAAAACATACGTCAAGATACTGGCAGGACTGGGCTGTACCCTTTAGCCCTTTCTGCACAGAGATCACATGACAGAGCCACTACAAATTCCCTTCATTATGCCGAATTTGGTTTTTAACACAGAAGCAAACAACAGCAGTGTAACGCTGCCTCAGTGTGTGATTTTTAGATAGCATGCCGGCATCACAGAAGCAAAAGAGGACTGTTGGGCGTGATGTGTAACACAAGATCAGACTCTAGTGTGGCATATACCATATGCATCGGCAGTGCTCTCTAGACAATAAAATGGCAATAACAATCATTTACCGTCTTTGTTATGTGGGGTTGATTTCATCCTCTGTTTGGAGGATAAGTAGCTCCCCGACCTAATTGTAAGCGCCACTTTGCAGACACATTTTCAACTGCTGTTTTTTATCTTTGAGGTAGCCGCCAACTGCTATCAGCCAAAAGTTAACACCTGTCCCGTCCATGGTCCCACTGCTGGCTGTCAGTTTCTGAAAAACAGCAAGACGGAATAACGGTATAATACTCCTGCCTTGAACATGCAGTGTGAAAGGGGCTTTTCGCTCACATTCTCAGTAGACATGTAAAGTTAAGAAGCCATCAGTTGAGTAGCTTGAAGTCAAATACTTCCCAAACTGGCCAAATCCTCCTCACAGCTTTGTTCTTTATTTTTGTTGTCCTGTTTGTCTGTTATTGCTATAAACATATGATGTTAAAGCACTCACTGTATATGATAAATGACTGACAGTGAAAATGGCATGATAAGTACAAACTGAGTTCTGTCACAGCTTTTAACCAATCAACCCTCCTCATTTCTGTCAGACTTCCCACCCCCTCCTCCTCCTCCACTGGATGATGATTTGCCAGCCCCTCCCCCCGAATGCCAAACCACACCCTCCGCCTCTGACGCCCCCCCTCCCGCCTTCCCCGCACCACCTCCAGTTGCAGATGACCTGCCCCTCCCAGCCCCCCCTGAGGAGAGTGCCTGTCCGCCCCCCTGCCC
>JAPZEB010000025.1:12365207-12376808 GCA_029783705.1 Chaetodon striatus | reverse complement strand
GGGGGGGGGGGGCCCCCAGTCACCTGTTATCTGCCACAGGAGGTGGTAACAGTACAGAAACACTGTATAAACAGGGCAGTCTGCAGGATGGGATCATGGTCGGCACAGGTGTGACGTTTTGACGATGTGCAACCCACTATAAAAATTAGCTGTTAGAGAGCGGCTAACTCAAAGACGAAGAACAGCAGCAAAAATGTCGGCGAATTGGGAAAACAGTGAGGTCCAGGACCATATCAGTCGCCATATAACAGGGATGGCAAATGATTGTTATTGACATGATAATGCCATTGTTGTTTTTCAGAAAGCTCTGCCAATGCGTATATTATATGTCACACCAGAGGCCAATGCTGTGGTGTTACATGTCACGCCTGTTGCACATCTTTTGACTCTGCAAAGCCGCGAGGCAGTGTACAATCACACACTGGAGTGATGCTTCCGTTGTTTAGTTTTTGTGTAAAAATATAAAGGAGGTATAAAGAATGGACTTATTCTATTTGCACTGGCACTGGACTTTACAGTCGGTCCATTGGTCCGCGTTTTTTGCCATTTAGTTTTTCTTTTCATTACAAGCTGTCCTTTGTGTTTTTTGTTGTCTGTTGTTTACACAGCTAACAGGTTTTTAAATGTGGCGGTTGCCAATGCTGCATTAGGTATGTTCGACCAGTCAAGGTACACTTAAGTCATCCATGGTTTCTCCTGTGCTGTGAGAGTGCATAATCTAAAATAGGAGCTTATAAGTCCCTTAAAGCACATTACAAGAGCTGTGATAGTTCTTCTGGTGTGGACAGAACATAACGGGGGTTCTTTGAATTAGGTTTCTAAACTATGGAAAAGTTCCTCTGGTCCGAAAAAGCTTTATGTCAGAGACGGTACTCTAACTGTAACTAAGAAAAGACACAGACAAATGGACCAACAGTGATGACCAACTCATCGAAGCGAAATATCGAGAATCGTCAATAGCCAGACATCACTTCAGTGTTCCTATGGGCAGTGTGAATGCAAACAGAAAAAAGCCCTTGAAGGGCAACATTAGGCAGTTCCTCTCAGTGAGTCCACAGAGCTGTTTGGTCTGAAAACGCCTTTGGACTGTTGAATCATTGTTTGATTGAACTGTACACAGCTCAATGTCCACAGTAATGCCGTAAGCTGTGACAGGGAGTCACAAGTAGAAACAACTTTATTTTTAGGGGTCAGCAGCCAAGATGTTTTGGGAATTACTCATCTATAGCAGGAGTACATACTCCAGTTTGTAAACATTTCTAAACATTAGCCTTGTGGTAATAATTCACTTTTGTCAATTTAGTATAATAGGGTGTGAGTGATTTAAAATTTCAGAAAATATTTTAGACAGTATCTTACTTATATTGTCTCTGTGTTTAATAGAAAATTAGACATATATTAGACATAAAGGCTGACACCTAATAGTTAGGCACATGTTTGCAGCTGTTTTCTGTATATTTGATAAATATTATTGATGCACAATGACATTTTCACGCACGTATCATTAACTTAAAAGTTACCGTGTTGTTTTAGAAGTTTTACTCCTTGTGTCTGTTTTAGATCTGAAGGGACAGATAGACTCTCTGGCGAAGGAGTACACAGCCAACGCCCGGACTCTTTCCTCTGAGCAAAAGCTGTCCATACTGAGGCAGATTCAGCAATCCTACAGTAAATGCAAGGAGTTCGGAGATGACAAGGTGCAACTGGCCATGCAGACCTATGAGATGGTTTGTATCTTTGAAATAAACATGATGTTTTACACATGTCTTTAGGTAGTTTCAGTGCGGAAAACCAGTTGATAGACCCACCATGCCACAGTCAGACTGCTGAAGTTGTGTTTTCTGCAGGTCGACAAACACATCAGACGTCTTGACACAGACCTGGCTCGGTTTGAGGCTGACTTGAAGGAAAAGCAGATCGAGAGCACAGACTATGATTCCACCTCCAGTAAGGGGAAGAAAGGTGTGTGCCCATTGTATTTGTTTGTCTTTTTTTTTTTTTTACACCAAGAACTCAAGACAATGAAAACCAAAGTTGGTGTAATACTAAAGTGGTTGTGTAATTCCAGCTGAAACCAGACAGAAGGAAAAGAAGACGGCTAAAACAAGGTCTAAAGTGAAGAGTTCAGATGAAGATGGCAGTCCCAAGAGTGCACAGAAGAAAGTCAAACTCCTTCAGCCGTATGTTGAGTATCTACTTCCCTGCTTGTGATGGCCATGTGTTTGGTCTTCATGTTTTAGTTTTTAGTTAGTTTCATGATCACACTTACATTCTTACTTTCAATACTTTCTTTTGCCATCACCAGAGGAGAATTCAACAGCCCTGCAACCAACTTTGGGAATGTGCACCCATCTGATGTCCTGGACATGCCAGTGGACCCCAACGAACCCACCTACTGTCTGTGCCATCAGGTGTCCTACGGCGAGATGATTGGCTGTGACAACACTGATGTGAGTTTTGTTTTATCGCAACTTTCCAGTTTCTGTCACAGATCACATGAAGTGCCTTTGGGTTTGCAATTTTTCCAAATCTTTTTAAATGTTTCTGCATTAACGAGACGATGTGGTGGGACCTGATATTTTTAGGGATTCTGTGTGAGAATTTAAAGGTCGGATAAATGCTACAAAAAGGACACTGATATTGCACTTAACTTTATTTTTGTTGAGAAATAATGCTTCACATCAGGTATACTTACAGGAGAGGTGGAGGAAGATAAAGGGGAAAATTTGCTATCTATGTTTGGGCCTCCTGTAGAAGAGATTGGTGATACTGATTTAATGAACTGAAACTGCAGAAACAAGAAAAAGGAACAAGAATAAATGAAAAAATGGATAAGGAAAAGTGGCCAGAGCTCACAACATAGTGCTCACTGTAAATACGAGGACAGAAGCTACAAGACAAAAATACATACAAAGAAAATACATAATAAAATACAAATATGTAGTAAACATAATAATTAGAGACAGTTGTAACTATTATTAGTAATTGTTGTCGTAACACATTGGCATTTCTTGGTACAAAGTACAGAGTGTGTGTGATTTTCTATGTAGTTTTATTCTTTTCAGATCTTGTATCTATTTTTCCTATTGCTGCTCATGACGGTCCTGCACCACACCACTGTTCAAGACAATTTGGAATGTTGGTTTAAAATCCTGAAAGTTTTGCTAGTTGTGGCGCATGTTCTCGATAGTTTGATTTAAGGTGGTCATAAAACTGAGTCCGAGCTATCTAAAGTCAGTCGTTTTCTTGTCTTGATGTTCTGACAAAATCAAACATGCCAAGTATTATTGTAAATGTTTAGTTCTGGCTCATACAAATACTGAACGTTGTCAACAACCAATCGCTGTGCTTTCTCCAGCACTAAACAGGAAGCAGCAAACCGAGTAGACAGTAAAAATGGAGCGGACTCCAGGAAAGCACAAAAACGTAAACCAGACTCTATTATCTTTGACTGTGGAAAAGGACAACAAGCTGGTGGAGTTATGGAGTGAACAATGATTCATGTTTAATTCAGCGTGTATCAAATTCACCAACTGGCTTTTACTTTGCTGAGAAATCCGAATTTTTTAAATGGTTCACCTCTTATTCCCACAGTCTGCTCCCAGTAATATAGCACAGCTAACCAACGGAGACCGGTCGCAAGTTGAGGTGACAAAATCCAAAATGTAAAGTTTGGATGCAAATACAGTTTATGTTCATAGATTATATAGATGCAGAATTGACTAGAATACTGTCGACACATAATGGCTTCTATCCTAAGCTTCTAGAGTTATGTGTTTTTGCCAAGATGCAACCTCTTAAGTATAAAAATGAAGCCTTTGCCAAAGTGCCAAATACTGCAGTTCATCAAACAGTCATTCCTCAGTGTTAAAATGCTCAACTTAACAGCAGAAATGACCAGAAATTTCCCTGTTCGTGACAACTGTGCTGGGTGTGAATTTTCATATTACTCACACTCCACCCTCTCGTCTAATTGTGGTAACTTTTGTATCCAAAAAAACAAGATGGCAACGGCTGAAATGCTGAACTCGAGGCTTCACAACGACAGTCCACAAACCAGTGGGTGGTGTCACGGTGGCTACATCCATTAAACAATGTCATATTTCGTAGACGCAGGATGGGAACTTATCTCAAAAGGAATCTAGTTGTCGTCTTGGAGATAGCGACCCTGTTAGATCCTCGTCTTAAAGTATTTTCAAAGTCTTTTCAAGTCCTCAAGTGTATGGTAGGCTAAGTTACGTTCTTCATAATCATTCATGGTTTGGGTTTTTTTTTTTTAATATTTCCAAAAGCAAGATCCATCAGCAAAACAGTGGCATGTTGCAGGGAGAGGAAAACATGTAAGAACACAGATAATGTATTAATTCATTTCATGGGACCTTTAATGTGAAGGGCCTTTCCAAGTAACGTATGATTTAATGTTTATATTTGTCTAAATAACATTAACGTCAGACTCCAGTAACAATTTACGTTAATGGTACAGGCCTGAAATTGAGAAGATTAGGAGTCCTGTAGTCTCGTGACTCGTCCTCTGTGGATAAGGTCACAGATGACAGAGCAAGTGATTGATTAGCAGATGATAAACTACACACACTGTATGTGATGCCTCCCCTTTAAAAGATCGTTTTTGTTTTTGACGGTGCGTTTTGAACCATTTTGTCTCGGCTAAGTGCTCCATTTGCAGGAATACTTGACGGCACATTATTGTTTTTTGTCTTTGCTCCAGTGCTCCATTGAGTGGTTCCATTTTGCATGTGTGGGCCTGACAACCAAACCAAGAGGCAAATGGTAAGAAACTCAGGCTGTAATGTACTTTTCTTTTTTTCTTTAACCAATGTGTGCGATAAAAGTGTGAATTGTTACTCACTCAAGTCAGTCAACTAAATGTTTTTGCTGTGTTTTAATCTGTGCCGTGCAGGTATTGTCCACGGTGCTCTCAAGACAGAAAGAGAAAATAAAGACACCTGGAAGAAAACGTGGTCACTGATCAGATGGAAAATGAGAAGAATATTTCTTCATTAGTTACTAGAATTTTTTGTTTCTCATCTTCCTTAACATTTGGTGCTTTTTTTTTTTTTTCTTTTTTGGTTTACGTAATTTGCCTTGCTCTGGTGCAGTGTGTGTGTGAAGGAGCCAAGTGGTTACAAATGTATTTAAATATTGATTTTTTTTCATAACGGTTAACAATAATTTTGTTTCTTTTTTAGTTACATTTGGTGCTATTATTGTGATTTCTTTTTATACATTTTGTTTTACACATAAATAATAAACACTACAACTGCCCCTAATGGTTTAACGGTTCCAAGTTGTCACAATACTTTATACTATATTCACATGTACGACTACAAAATTCAAGTATTTTCCTCTTTAAGCAGTTAGGCCCTGGTTATTTTTTTGCTCCATTGTATAGTTAGTTTCCTGTGCTTAGCCTTGGAACACTAGGTTTATGTTTTAAGTATATCAAGAGGGCAAAAGAACATGAAGACAAGTGCTGCATCCTGACAGTATTAGTCATCTGTAGGTAGTAAGTTAAACCATTTCATTTTAACATTTGATTGAGTGCTGTATAGAAAGTAAGACATTTTGTGAAAAGTATTGTCATTTCTGTAGCTGAAACATTGGTACAGTGGAGAAGGGGTGATTGTGTTGTCAATCATTTGAATACAGCTACTACCTCAAAAAACCTGGCTCTGTGGTTCTTCGTTTCTCTGTGTGTTTTTCATTAGATAGTCTGCCCCATATCTGTATACACAGTCTGTGGTCTGCCCTGGCATCTTTAACCTTGTGCTGTAGTGATTGTAGTTGTCCAGTAGGTGGCACTGTTGCGCGAAAACACAGGTAACCCCAGATCTGTTTGATGGATGTCTATTTAACCAGCGGTCCCCATTAGGAGTAAAAGAAGTATGTTAATGAAGAGAAAATACCTTTATTACAAAGAATGTTTGAAGAGAGGTGTCTGGTCTATTATTTATTTGTTAGATAACATGGTAACAATATAACATATAATACTTTTATGGGAAAATGCAATATTCTTTGTAGTGACGGGCAACATAACTAATTAAAGCAATTCCCCAAGCAATGATTCAGTTAATTAAAAAAATCCTGATTTACTCTGCGATTATTACACAAGAGCCTTCACTATCTATAGATGGATTTCATGCAAAATGCAATAGCAACCTATAAAGAGGTGCTTTCACTTCCATTTGTTTCCCTGCCACCCTTAAAGCAAAGATACATGTCGCAGGATACAGACTCAGAATCAGAAATACTTTGATCCCCAGGGGGAAATTATGATTTGTTAGTTGTTCCTAAGTAAAGAATAAAAAAAACTTAAGACTAGTAAACATAAGAGTATTATATAAAAGTGTGTAAATATAGAGCAATAAATAAAATAAAGTAGAAATGAAATGTGCATTAAGATAAAAAATAAAATGTGCATCATGCTACAGTGTTTTAACACTAGTACCTAAGTCATGAAATTAAAAATTTGAAATTAAGTATATATTGTCACTGTGCTGAAGCTGAAAATGTGAAAATGTAACTACAATATGTACATCATTAGAATAAAACAACAACAGAATTACAGCAAACAAGAAATATGTACAATTATGTGCATTGTTAAATATAAATACGTACTGTTACAGTATGTGCATTGATACAACAGTAATATTACAGTTAAAATAAGAAGCATATAGCTCTCTTTTCCAATTTCACCCAAGGCTACAAAGGTTAAAATAAAGAATGATATTTACACATGTAATGACCTCTTAGACCAAAGGTTTACTTTGGATTTGAATATTTGTACTTTCTGTAACTCAGACATTTAAACCTTAAAACATATTTTCTTTTAATTTAATTAAAGGAGGACCTTTTTTGGAGTTTTTTCAATATTGGTTGACTTGAAATGATAAAAAATATTATGACTAAATTATGAAAACATTAAGTTTGGTATCCAACTGGAGGACAAGAAAGCAGAGTTTGGGATTAATTATTTGATTATTTTGGCAAAATGTTTTATTCACAAATGTTTTTTTAAAAAAGTAGCCCCATGTTTCCCGCATTTCTATAAGACATAAGTCAAAACAAAAAATGTGTAAAATGCTGCAAAGTGGAAAGGCCCTATGGGTGTAGGAGTATCTGCGTACCTGAATGACCACTTGTATTTGGCTTTTTATTTTATTTTCGTTTTGTCTTTCATCATTATTTAGTCCAGGTCTTCAGTTAGTGCCGTTATAGTAATATTGTAATCTATATTCAAATGTCATATGCCTTTTTGAGTAAATTAAATTCTTATTTCGCCCCCCCTCCCCAAAAAAACGATTTTTCAAACCCGAGCCGGCGCATGGTTATGACGTCAGAGCGTCATTGCTTTGGCGCGATGTCCAAACAAATTTGAAAAGCTGCGGCTTCAAACCGCCTGCTGACGGCCGAGAGAGCAGGCTACACTTTTGTCTTCAGAGGTCGTCATTGTGGCTAAAGGGACTGTAGCCGCTACAGGTCAGCGTTATGTCTTCAACTTAGCGAAGCAGAGTTGTTGGTTTAGTTTAAGTTATTCATTTCTGGTAATGTTAGAGTCAACAAGTGATGCTACGCAATTTCGCTCGCTAAGCTAATGTTAGCTATCCTGCTAACTTTGCTAGCAGTAACATACCTGTGTGGCTGGCTAGCTTAACAACAAACCTGTACTGCTTTGATAATAGAAAGTCTTGTTACTTTTTATTTTATTAGAGAACATGTTTACTACCTCATCAATCTAATTCTCTGTTATCTTTTTTGTGTGACTATCAAAGGACTAATCCACAAAGAATTCGTAACAAATATTTCTGCGACAAACTCAGTCGCACTCCTCCAGACTTTTAAAACGAACCTTCTTTATTTTCTGTTTATATTTGCAAACGGTACAGATGGGTTCAAAGCCTAGAAAGAGTGGACTAGAGAGACAAAGTCAGTCATATTAACTAGCATTAGTTGGCAGGTCAGTGTTGTTGAGTCCTGTGGACTGTGGCTTCCCAGGTGTGACTGACTAACTTAAATAGCAACCTATCGATGTAATTATCAAAGATGCTAACATTATCGCTTTGTAGCCACAGTTCAACGATACGTAGAAAGTGTAGCGGGACATTATATACTGTGCAAAGTAGTTACTAATTCAAGCAAATTAACGTGTCTGTTTTTGATGCAGGGATGTCGTGGGACTTTTTTGTGCCTGTGTGCGTGGGTGACCTGGTGAAGACTGGGGGGATCAACCAGTATGTCGTGCAGGATGTCGTGCCCCCAAAACAGCTGCCACCATATCTCAGTAGTAAGTACTACACTTGAATACATTCTGGAGTTGTTCTTTGTCAGACAGTTTCATTTGGGCTGGTGTGTTTGTGACCTAAATAAGTTATTTTGTCGCCCCTTCACACAGAATTTAAGTCAGCATTGAGGAGCCAGGGGCCTTTGTGTATATTGGAGCACTTTGACACAGGCTACAGCGTGCTGCAGTAAGTATTGATCACATATAGTGTGCTCTAGTTACTGCTTTTGAGAACTGTACAAGTTATAAACTACTGTCTTAACTTTTTAAGGCACTGCAACTCAGTAGAGCTGGGTGTGAAAGAGGATACCCTGGAGTTACTCGTACAAGGTTAGACTTTTTAAAAGTTTTCTATCTTTAAATAGACATGCAACCTTGATATGCTGGGACTGATCATGTATTGTCTATTTTCTCCCCATCAGTGGTTAGTGGCCTGGCTGCTTCTCTGCCAGCACTTCTGACTTCCACCACCGTCTCTGCTGCAGAGCGCAAAGAGAAACTTAATGCAGTTAAAATGAGTGTCTACCTGCTCTGCAAGCTCACAGAGACCTTTGAGAGTGATTCCTATAGGCAGAGTATTGTCACAGCACCTGGGAAGGTATGGTTAATGGAGATGTAGCTAAAAAAAAATGCATTGTTTATGTCTATGTCAGTGACCAGTTCTGTGTTTAACCATTTTGAATGCCCGCATGATTATATCATGGCAAGTTTCATGATTCAGTCAGACCAAGAGATTATGGTCTCTAGCCTGCTGTTAGATGGGTAATCTTGGTAGTGTGGTGGAGTTTTACTACACTGCTGTAAGGGCCCATCAACAGTCAACTTGTCACCTTCTACAACCTCTGCCCCCCAAAGAGCAATGGGACAGGGCAGGAAGGAGGAGTCAAATAATGTGTGGATGTTTGTTTGTCTTAGTGTGTGTGTTTTTGGATGAATGTTTATGTATCAGCTGGCAAGAGTTTATAGTCTCAATATAATTGGTTTGGCAAGTATGAATTACAGTCTTTGGTAACCTGAGGGCATGTAGTGCAGTATGTTTAGTTTTATAGTCTTGTGTAAGACTTTTTTAGTCAGGTGAAATCTATGAAATTCAGGATTTGTCTGTCTTGCACAGGGTGGTAAAAAAGGCAAAGGTGGTGAAGGACTGCTGCAATGGGACTCTGAGAGAGAGAAGGTGCTGCAGGCCCTCGTCCAGCTCCTCCAGCTTGATATCCGTTCCCTCTGGAGCCTCTCCCTGGTGGAGGAAGAGTTCATCAGGTACTCTGCTGACTGGGGAGCTCTGGGCTAGAGTTCAGTATCAGACTTAGCTGTCTTTATTCAGTTAGCCAGTGTAATTTCCCACTTTCTTCTGTGGATCTTGGAAATATTGTAGCCTTAATTGGGGCTTATATGAAAATAATCTTTGTCTGGACATAAATATTGTCAAGCCAAACCTAATAATGTTAGATGATCTTGCAGCTGCGGTAAATTGCTTCATTTAATGTTTCCGTTTTGAACATTTCCTCACAATCCTAGCTTTTTATTTTCAACAGAAACGATATGCAGTGAATGTTTCCTACAGAAGAGATTTATTTGTTTTTAGTTGTTAGCCTCAAGAATGATCACAAACATGGTGTGTGTGTATAGTTCTGATGGGTACAGAACTTTGTGAATAGACTGTAGAATCTGATCCGAGCTTCTTGTTGCTTTTCATGTGGGTTTTTACGATACCACAACATGAACAAACCTTTAATTTTTTGCTCTGTCCCTTTCTTCTCTCAGCTGTGTGACATGCTGCTGTTATAAACTACTTGAGAACCCAACCATCAGCCATGTCAAGAGCAAGCCCACCAGAGATTGTATAATACACCTACTGGGAGTGCTAATCAAGAAGTACAACCACCTCCTGGGTTAGTCTCACAGTTACACACTAAACCTGTGAGCAAGATTTATAACTGAGAGAGCATACCAACCCTGTCATTTTCAAGAACCTCATGTATAAAGAGTAGAAAACAACATAACAAGACCCCCTGTTATTCAGCATGCCATGTGCATTTTAATTTTAGTGGATACTCTAAACTCTTACAGGTGCAAGCGTAAAGGTGATCCAGTTGTTGCAACACTTCGAGCAGTTGTCATCTGTGTTCGCCCAGGCAGTGTCTGTGTGGAGCACAGAATATGGAGTCAGGGCGATCATAGGAGAAGTTATAAGGTCAGTTTCCAACAAATGATCCTTTTTGTGAATCTGTTCATGGAAATCTGATTCTTGAGCTGCAAATGATGATGTTTGGAAGGATGTTCATGCTTTTTAATTTTCCTCATTCTTTCAGGGAGATTGGTCAGAGGTCAAGTGAGGAGCTTGCTAGGGAGGCGTCAGGGGTCAAAGCTTTTGCTGCCTTCATTGCAGAACTTGGTGCCCTGGTGCCTGAATTAATGATCCCCAACATTAGTGTGCTCATTACACACCTGGAAGGAGAGGTACTGTATGCATACTGCAACGTTTTCATCCTGCTAACATAGAATTTCTAATTTGAAGTTCCTGAATGGGAACACTAGTGTGCTTAAAGCAGTAGCAGCTTGCTTCAAAATTGGTTTGGCATCTGGCAGATTTATGCAATAATGTAAAGGAGTAACCCTTAATATTAATGAGTCATCACCAGGGTGGCTGCTCATGCAAAGAATTAAGTCTCTACTAGAGTACGTGTACCACTTGATTGAGTTGGGAGATTTCCTTTCTCCACAAACCACTGCTTTTTGTGCCCTTCAAGACTTTCTGTGTAGGGGTTTATGTAGTTTTGTCAGTGTGGGAAGCACTGTGCTGTCAGGTACATATATTTCCGTGAAGGTCCTGTCATCTTGGGTTGTGCAGTAATGTCAGCACATATTAAAAAGAGATGAGGTAAAGGAGAAGAAGGGTTTTTTAATTGTATCGTGTATGTTTTCTGTGACAGGAGAGTGCTACAATGTCTTCTGCTCCACAGGGTAGCAGACTACATGTAGCAATATTTTCACACCTGACAGGGACATTACAGCATCCAATTAAATCTTAGATAATCTCCAAGTGCACATTTACTATGAAGTGACTCAAAAGGGGCAAAAAGCTATGGCCCGGCGCTCATATATACATTTATTTTTTAATTTGGTCAATAAGTTGTCTTACCCAGGTGCAAGATTTGCTATTAAAATGTTACAGTGCATCATCCCTCATACAGGATTTGTAAGTGTTGCCTTTGTGTTGTTGAAATCATCAGACACAGCTTAAGGGTTTTTTTCCCTCCTATTCTGTTCACACTCTGCCCAGTGATGAGACCAATGCGAATACG
>JAPZEB010000025.1:12349313-12362781 GCA_029783705.1 Chaetodon striatus | reverse complement strand
TCTTGGCAGTGCAGAGGAGCTTTCCTGCTCTGCTGTAAGGGCCTGCCTACAGTGATTTGGCTCAACCCAAATTATTTCTTTAAAGTTACAGTGGAGTAATCACGGGGATGAAGCTGACAGTGTGTGTATGGTTGTGTGTCTCTGTATGTGTGTGCATGTGAAAGAGGCAAGGCAAGGAGCTCACCCAGCTTTCTTTGTTGTTCAGTCAGCTGTGAGTTGTTTCTTTGGTAATCTGAGGGCAGAGTTTAGAAACTCAAAAGTCCTGTAGCTTTAGATGTGAGGAAAAAAAGCATGCAAAAACTCCCTTGACTTGAATCCAGAGAGAAAAAAATTACAAGGCACAGGGCTCAACACTAACTTTTAAAAGTGGTTGCCAGACTGACTACCAGGCGTCAGCTTTAGTTGCTGAAACTGAAAATATGGTTGCCATTTTTAGTCACCCTATATTTTGAGTAATTAAGGTACTGTGCAGTTACACATCAGCTTGATTATGAAAATGTGACATAAAAGAATGTTTCAAAGCTTTATTACAGTAACTGAATAACATTTTTTGTAGTTTGTGATGCAGCAGAGGAGGTAAGGATGTAAAGGGTTCCTCGTTTTCAGAACATAATACAGCATTGAAAAGTTTTTTTTAAATATCTCCCAGTTGAAAACATTAATGGGTGGGCCAGCTTTGGCTTGTCAGTGGGTGTGCAGCCTCCACCCATTATACCATTTAGGTACCCGCTTGTGTTGCTTCCAGCTTCATTGCTTGTCGAGCCTGTTGTTCTGTAGGATGTGCTATGTTAACATAGTGAACTTGTCACTCATTGAGTTGTATATTTTGAAAGCTTTGCAGTACAATTCACAACCATTTCAAAGATGCTGGGATACTTCTCCCAAGAATTCACAAGCCTTGTCTTTGGTTTTCATTCAGGTCCATCTGCGAATTTGCACATTCGTTTTTGATGTTGACGAGTCAGTCGAACTTTTTACCCCACAGTCAAACAACTGAATTTGCTCGCCTTTAAAAGATATGCCTGTGCACACGGGAGTAAATGCATCAACACCTGTACAGCATTGTCACATGCAGCATTTTTGATCTAGTTATGACTGTAACAGCAATATATAAATATCACTAATGCACCAAATATAAAACAAATATTTATTTTAGGGTGCACTTTTTTGCTGTCCCTGAAAAGTGGCAATCCCTGGCAACCACTATTGTCGAGCCCTGAAATATCAATATTGTAATTCCAACATCACTTGAATGTAGCAGTAATTCTGTCATTTCTGTCAAGATTTCGTTTCTCCACAAATTGATGGCTTAACCACCCCTCCTTTTTTTTTTAATTCATTTTGCAGTTTATTAGCTTAAAAAAAACACAATCTCATTTATCTAATGTAAGAGGATACTCTGGCACACCAGGAAAACAAACATGATCAAATAGTGGCACATTACCATATAGATTTTTAACCCCCTGAACAGTTGCTATTTTTTATACTGCAATTGATTTATTATATAATATATTATTATGGTATTATTATATAATTGTTTTTATTTCTCCTCCTTCTCTTTGCAACTCTATCCTTATTGAATCAGAATTTTTTTTTTTTTCCCCTTTCCCTCTTCCTCCCTGCAGTGGCGGTGATTAAAGCGTCTGAGCTGTGGGCCGCCATGGAGCCTGAGCTGCTCGTCACTGTCAAGACCGAGCTGGAGCCCACAAGTGAAGCAGAGAAGGAGCAGGAGGAGGACGATGAAGGGGATGTGGAGGAAGACAAGGAGGCAGAAGACGACAGGACAACTGCAGTGAAGGTTGCTCAGTACCTTCGTGTCAACAAATACAGGTAATGCTAATCACCAGTGCTGGCCCAATGTGTCACTACCTGAAGGATTTTTTTCGCCCACTCTGTCAATTAGCCAAAAATTTGATATGTGGAATTTATTTTGTCCTCCCCATCTGCAGGAATGCCGTGCGTCTTTGTGTAAGAGCCCACAGCTGCTTCCCTGAATCCGAGATGTTTGCTTCTCTGTCCACTCTCACCGCTGAGACTTTAATGGACACGCTGGCTCTGATTTTCAAAGGTAAAGCCTGCGCTCAGTTCACCTGACGTGTTTTTCTCCAGAGACGCTCATGAAAAGGGCTCTCAAGTGTGAATCCTAATGGAAGCAAGATTGAACCTATTAGGGATTCAGTTCTTTGCATTTCCTCTTGATTGGACGGAATTCATTTCACATTATTTTTCAATGTCAATTCATTAAAACTGTCTCGTTTATAATATGTGACTTCATAGGAGTGTGAGTAGAGGATGTATTTAAGAGCATAGAACACTGCACTCAAATCAGCCGTTTCATTTGACCTCCACCAATGAACATGATGCTGCAGTTCTGTGGTTATGCCAGGTACACATGTCGAGTTGCTACAGGATGTAGTCATTACATGAAAAAAAATCAACAAGAGATTTTAGCCTTTGTATTAGGACTGTTTTGGCATCAGAGCTGTAACGTGTAAATTGATTAGATAAAAAGAAAACTAAGTTGTTGGTTTTTCTTTTTTTTTGTTTTTTTGTTTTGGCTCTTGTTTTTTTCAAGCAAAAATGTCTAACATTTGCTGGTTGCAACTTCTTAAATAAGAGAATTTGCTGGTTTTCTTTGTCATTTATGACAGTAAATGAAGAGTCTTCGGGTTGTAGACTGTTGATTGGACAAAAGACGCAATTTAACGACGTCACTTTTTTGAAATTTTATAGACTAATGTTAACTGTGAAAGTGAAAATTATCATTAGTTGTAATCCTACTTGTCATCTTGCAGTTCAGGCGGGGATGACTGTAAATCGCGATTACAAAGGAAATTTCACAAGTAATGAGTTGAACATTAATTACCAGTGCATGTCAGATTTAATAGAAGTCTGCCAGTCTTTATTTTGATGTGCTTTGATAGTATAAATTACCCAGAGCCAATTGCATCAAGGCTGCTGAAGACTAGATGGCAACAAGTGTATTTCTTTTTTTTCCAGTTGTATATGCACTATACCCTGTAACAATGGCAGACGGCCAAGAAGAGACTAGTGTGTGAAGGCAATCAGAATTGGCCAGCTTATTCCTTAGTATGGTTCTAATGTAAATTTAACAGCTCTGAAGCTGCCTTACACACACTAAAAGCCTCACAGCAATGAAAACAGATTTAACGTAAGTACTGTACAGCAGCTGCAGGAAGTGTTGGGTAATTGAGCACCTATGGAAAATGGTTTATTGGTCTAATTCTTATGTGATTGCTTTTCAATGTATATGTATATCCCAGCTTACTGTACGTCATAAGGCCCTTGATGTTTTTCCTCAGGCTCTGACGAGGACACCTCTGAGCTCAGTCAGAATTTGCCACCAACCCCACAGAAAGAGCCAGAAAAAGAGGGGGAGGATGGGGAGCTGAAGAAGCAGTAGATGTTGGTGCAGTACCTGAAAGACACAGAAACCTTCGCCTTACAAGTGGAGAGAGCAATCTCGGTCATTAACACCATGCTCTACTGGAAAACCACTTCAGGTAGAAGCCGTATTCTCCAGAGTGCAAACCTATTCTGACTTACACAGTCTAGTTTAATTCATGCATTTACTCAGTGAAGAAATATTTTCACATTTGACGAATGTTTGGTTTTAGTGGTCCAGGAGGCTGTGCAGTTTTGTGTGACAGTATGCGAGTTCAGCGTCGCCAACTCTGTGAGTGGGGTGAGGAAGATGTTGCCTCTGGTCTGGTCAACTGATGCCGCCATTAAAGATGCTGTCGTTCAGGCCTACAGGCGCCTGTATCTGAACCCTCAGGGAGACACCGTCAGGTCCGTAAAACTGCCTTGCACTTGCATGACAATATGCCCTAACATCAACAATTTAATGTGATTACAGCTGATTATACAGTTATTTATTATAAATCCGACCAATAGGATTCCGACTAAGTCAGTGACTGAATTCTCTTGAGGATTTCAGTAACTAGTGAGGGGCGTCCGATGTTGCTGCTGGCAGCTTTCTTGAGAACTGCTCATCCCAACAACTTCACACTGAAATACACCTGCTATAACATAGTTGAGCTGAGAGTATCTGCGTCATAGAGGTTCAAAAGCTCACACAGACATTTTGCAGCCGTTTTGAAGTCAAAGCCTGGCTATTTATAGGAACAAAAGCTTTCATTACAAAGCTACATCGCTGATGCTTGGGATGTTTGAGTTTCTAACCCTGCATGCCGCTCAGCAAAGAAACAATTAGAAGGGCCCTCTTTCAATACACTACATAGTGTGTGCGTAACGCACTACACGTAAGTCTTGTAGATGTCAAGAGCTCGCACTCAACAGTCTTCATTGTCTTGTGTCTTCAGCAATACACCCACCAAGTGTGAAGTCGATCAGATGAACAGTTGAGAAAATCAAAGGACAGACAAACAGAGACTTCTTTAATTTTAGTTATGCGTACATTTTGGCTGCTGTGATACTGATTTAATCAGTCGCAGGTGTCTCTTGATGATTGCAGTAATGTTAGGGCACCTGATTTTGTGGTTAATATTAGTAACTTACATGATTATGCTGTATTTTGCATTATGTGTACATGTTTAAAATTATCGGTAATGTTATTGCAATGCAAGCAAACCCTAAAAACACTTGAAAAGATTTGTTTTGTGTTGTCCTCTTAAAGTAACAGTCTCATCCTTTTTTAGGATGAAAGCCCAAACTCTGGTTGACAGTCTGTCAGAGCTGATGGTGGATGCATCTTTGGGAACGATCCAGTGTCTTGAGGAAATAGTAAGTAACTCTGTTACTTTCATATCAGTGTTTCCCTTACCATTATATTAGGGAACACCCTGCCCCCCCAACAGCACCCCACCATTACAGTGTGTGTTTTCTTTACTTGGTGTCTGCTGTATTTTTAGATTTGACATACCTTGTGATAAAACATATGGGGAGTTGTAACCATCCAAACATGTTTCTGGTTCCTTCAGGTGCAGGAGTTCTTCAGCAGTGGCAGCAATCTCCAGTCCACTGTAGTGCAGGTCTTGTGGGAGAGGTTTACCGGCAAACGGGAAACTTCTGGCTTACACAGGAGAGCTGCAGTGTTGCTGCTGGGCATGGCTGCACGGTAAGACATAAACCACTTTCAGTATGCACATAAGAAACAAACGTATGCCATGATGAGGAAAAGGGGTTGTAGAAGTTAAGAAAAATAGTCTTTAACTTCTCTTGCCTTTAACTGGCTGGTAATTTTGGTTTGGGCAAAAAAGTGCCACTGCAATGACTCAGCTCCTGCTTCTCTCAGAGGTTGCGCTAGACTTTCCTGTCTATCATTTTGATGAATAGTGTTATAAAAATTATGTCAGACTTAATTATTACCTATCATTTTAATTTTGTAAATGATGATAAGACATGAGCAAATGGCACTACACCAATGCTAATGAATGAATAATCTATATGCACCTATGTCGCACATGCCTGCGTGCGCAAGTGAGATGTGGCTTGTTTCGAAGGTTATGTCACCACTATTCCTGTGGTGTCAAGTTTACATACATAAGTCAACTACAACTATGAAATGAAAGGATGTTATGCTGCCTTTTACTGTCACTAGTTAACAGTTAGCAGTTATAGAGAGAGAAAACAATTTAATTTACTGTGCCACTCAAGGACTACCACTGGCAGCTACCAGCAACTTTTAAGGTGGAATTTTTTCTTGCATGTTAAGTTGAGCAGCGACGTTAAGTTGACATCAGGAATCAGTCAACACACTTTCAATATCAATATGACAGCTTTGACCTCTCCATTTGCTTTTATTGTCTCTCATGCATGAAATACACCTTAGCGATGATGGGATCTTCAAGCACTCAATAAATGTAAATTAACTTCAACCTGGTTTTGCACATTGCAAATTTTCTATTTACTCACTTTTATTTTATTTTTTATTTATCCAGCGAAAAACCTCCTGATTAAAAATTTGTTTTTAAAGAGTGTCCTTGGAGGAAAAAAGTGTCAAAGCTTCGTTCCTGTGTGCTCCAGCAGCACCACAACGCCCCTGTCTATAAGGCCATGGAGAGAAAAGATGAATAGACAATTAGGGTGCAGAAACTTTGGATATTCAGCTGCCGTGACAGTTTGGTTTCAGCGACAACAAGGTTAGGCACTTGAGAGCAGATGAGACATTAGCTAATTAATTGCCACATGCCACCAACTGGACAGGGGTGGGAATTACCCTAAGTTACGGTAGATAGCCTTCAGTGTTCTTTGTCAGAATGACACACGCTTTAAGACCACGACCCACCAGCTGGGAACCACTGGTGTAGAGTTACCACTACTGTATAACAGAAGTGGCCGTAGCCTCTGGGTCTGAAAAGTGCATTCAATGCAGAAGTGCTTTAAACCTGCATTATTTCTAATGGTCAGTGGGGGTCAACTCCGCTAGTTGCAAAAGGAAATATGATTGTGTACAAGTTTATGAGAAAATGACTCTACCTCTCACTTAAATTATTACAGTTTAGAGTCTCAATCGCCAGTTTCAAGTCTTCTTCAGTACAGCATGATGTTCATTCTTTAAATGAAGTCCCATTCAGGGTAAAATAAACAAAGCAGATTATGGCGAGGCTTACTTGAGATTGACAAGTTATTTCCGAGGCAGTGTTCTCAGTTGCTCAGTCAGACCCATCCCTTACTCCTCCACAGCTTCATCCTTTCGTCCAAGTATGGTCACTTCTGGCTCCAAAAATCCAAGATGGAAAAGACCAAAATGTTAAACTTGAGGCTTCAAAACGGAAGTCCACACACCAATTGGTGACATCACAGAGGCTACGTCAACTTCTTATTGTACAGTCTGACAGTGACATAAGGAGTAGTTGGACAAGTGGTCAAAGTGCATGCATTTGTGTGTGTTTTAAGGAAATGTAAAATCCAGTCACTTGTAGTATGCTCCTAAAATGATTTAGTCTGGTATTTTGATCACTATTTAAATAACAGATCAATCCAAATGTAGCTCGTGTGTATTCATTTTCTCACTGTGTCCACGCTGTGATCTGATCTTATTTTGCACACACTGTACAGTGCAGTAGAGTAGGTGGGGATGTCAGTCAAAACAAATATGGCAAGTTGTAGGATTAGACATGATGCTCTGCAGCCTGTATAAATTTTCTAATTTTGTAGAAGGCAACAAAACAGCTCTGGTGTTGCTGTTACAGGTGCATGTGCTTTGCATCTTTGACTTGTCAACTATGGATAAGGGAGAGGTGTGTTGACTGAGAGCAGTGGAGCTCTGCAGAGGAGTGTGAGTTGTGATGTTTATGCAATACTGAGTCCCTTCTCATGACATGTTTATTACTTTTACATGTGGCTGAGGGTAAAATCTGATTATATTTCCATTTTAATTTGTGATAAATGGGTATGAAAATACATGGCTTCTTAAAGTAAAAGTGTCATACTGTTGAACCTGTTTACACTGCAAAACTGAGAGGGAATAAACTGTTTTAGTTTACACTTGCTCATATGTTTGGTCAAGTGCAAAATTGCTATAATCCCCAATAATCTGGAAGCTGTAGTCATGGGGCATCTAAAAAAAAAAATCATGAATTAAGAAATGGTAATCCAACATATTCATGATGCATCAACATTAATTATTATTAATTACTTTCAGTTTAAATCGTGTGACTCTGACTCTCATCCAACATCAGTCGGGGCAGTCCTGCACTACTGAGACTGGGACAGTTGGACCACACGTGCTACTCAAGCAAAATGTTGAAAGAGTCCAGCGTCTGGAATAGTTTTAAAATTTGACCCTAAAACAATTAAGTTCCAGATATGCCAAAGGAAACTGGCAGGTATCACAAATTTAGAATGAGCTTGGCAAATCACCAATCGGCAAAAAGGTGTGACTTATATCCTCGTCTCTCATCTCCCCAGCCCACTTAAAGCTTTGATTGTCAGCAGATTTTTATCACTAAAGCTTTGAAATCCAAAAACTGATATTTGGGAAAGCCCTAAAAGAGATTTTGATGATTCTGATTAGCTATTGCTAATCTTCAATGGAAGAAGTAACAGCTGAGATAATCATGGCAAAGCCCAACAATTGCAACGCTTCTTTAATCCAGTTTACACCTGCACGAAAATGCAGTTTGTATCTGGAGCTGAAAAAGCTCAAGTTGAATCTATTTGCACTCAGAACAAACCTCATGCTGCGTATTAAAATGGACAGGACTCTGTGTCATCTGCAGGCAGAAAAAAAAATCATTGTTATAGTTTTGTGGCAAGTTGAGTTGACTAAACATTTTTCCCCAAAATTATGTAAAATCTGCTATATTACTCACTGCATAGAGGCGCTTCCTTTTACATTTTGGTCCTGCCTCAGCTACTTGACATTCAGCAAATCCTCTCATTAGTCAGAACACAGGCTCAGCCTCGGCTCCTCTTCATTGTAATCGAAGTCACGACTATATTACTAGGCTCCTTGCCAGTGCATTTCACTGAATATAGCTATATTTTTTTAGTGTTCCCCCTCAATCTACCTCAAAGACTGCCACTGCTGTAGGGAAGAGCGAGCGAGTTAAGAGACTATCTGCAGTCCACCCACACTGCTGCCTCTCTTCATCCAGCCGGCAGCATTCATAACCTATTAAATCTTATGTGCTTCTCCTAACCCGTCCTCCTACACGCATTATCTGGGCAGCAGCCTAGCACTGGCGAGGCCAGCACACAGCATTTGGGGTGATGTAGGTCAGAGATGTTATTACCTCACTTTGCATAATCACACGATCATTTGGGAATATAAAATCTATACTTGACACCATTTTGTAAAAATGTCTGTTTTGTGTTTATTTAAATCCAACAGGGCAGAGAGGGAGGTGGTACTCAGTAATTTGGACACTCTTTGTTCAGTGGCTCTGGGAGAAAAAGTGACTGAAGATTTTCTTCTGGCCAGAGACACCGTTATCACCATCTGCAGCATCACAGACCACGTCAGGGTAAGAAGACCTAAAGCATGATTGGCCTCTAAGCAGCTCTCGATCACCAGAGGGCCACATTGATTTAAGCCAGTTAATTGAGTCAGCAGGTCAAAAATCTTCTTCTCTGTAAGTAGAGATTTAAGTAAAATGTTCAAGCCCTCTCTTACGGCTTTAAAGCACACTCAACATTTTTTATCAGCTCTATACTTATGTCTTAACCAAATCTATTAGAATTACTTATAAATATGATGTTGAACTAATGAAGTGTTTCAGAAGTCCTCTACAGAAAATGACACATTTCAGTTCGTGGTTTCTGATACCGGAGCTGTAAACATGGTCAAATACAGTGGATTGTCATTTTTTGTCAGTGATGACAACACATTTTATGCATCATTGCTACTCTCAAATTCCAGTTAGGTTTGTTTTGATTTCTGTCATTGGAGCTTTAGAGGTCTAAAGGCCCTGACGCACCAAGCTGACAGTTGGCCTTTGGTTGCTGTTGGGCCGTTGGTTAGAGTCTGTCGCCCAAGATTTTGCGATGTATCGTGCACTATTGTCACTAGTCAGCCCTTGTCTACTATTTTTTTGGACAGTCCAGCATGTTGAGTTGAAGTCTGAGCCAGCGAAGCCCATAGGTGAGCGAAATCCCTCCGATTGACAATTCAGGACAGTGCGCAAGAAGAGAAACAGAAATGAGAAAGGCAAACAAACAACTAAAGTAAAGAGGGTGTGAGGTCAAAACATACTTGTTGTATTAGGTAAAATTATGTTTTTGGGCCAGTGAGCTCTTTAGCAGAAATATTTTCTGATTGCTTATTATTTTTTGCTGGTGCATTGTAAATATCCTTTGTTCTTTTAACATCAGATTGTGTTGTTAATGTGCCAACTACCGCTTTTAATCCTTTGTCAGTCTTCCAGTTTACCTTTTTTTTTAATAACAAATACAGACTACCGCCACCTGGTGTTATGTAAAATTATTTCCTCTCATGCAGACGCAAAACGTATGTGCTAGTTGGCCATAAGCTGTAGTCTTTTTGGTCATTTTGTCCAAGACACAGGCGACCCAACAGTAGGCCTTTGTCACCACTAGTTTTTTGAGGTTGCTTAGATGTGTCTGGGCCTGAAAGAAATATTTCACCCACAAAATGACCATTTGTGAATGTTACCTTGAATTCGCGAAGAAAATGTTTTTCTCACATGCCTTCACGGAAAATGGTGAATATATTAATATTGGTTGATGTGGGTGTTTAACAACAGCAAGTTCAGTTTATGATAAAGGGAAGGGTTACTACTTCAATATCTTTGTGTGTTGGGTTTTAATAAGGACAGAAGAAAAAAGGGAAAAATTTGTTTGTATACAAACAGCAGTGGTGCCTGTACTTCCTACACGACAAGAAAGTGAAGCCAATGTCAACAAAACACAAGCCAAGGGTTGAATAAAATGTTAATGGCCTATCGCCCTCATACTCACACTCAACATGAACTGCTGGAAATATTCAGCCAATATATGTTGCAAAAGCAAACAGCTGTCAAACTCTTATTATTTCCAACTACATATATCTCACATTAGGTTAGCATTTACTGCATTATTATTGTTAATTTATGCCATTTAGGGCATGAAGAATTGTCTTGTGGTAGATATTTTCCCTATAAACATTTAGAAGGCTATAACACATTGTTAATTTAATGTACTGCATTTTTTTTCACCAGCAATCAAAAGGTGCTCCATTCAGACTGCCCCAAGACCATCAGCTCTTCACCTGCCTCACACAGGCCATCGCTGAAGGTAAATGCAGACAAATGGGCCCTTATCGTAATAATGATATGTTTGTCGTAGTCTTCACCACTCTTGCTTTCTCCGTCTGACTGCTCTCTGTCTCCAGGCGTGGTGATGGAAGACCCTTACTGGCAGAGCTTCATGGAGCAGTCCGTCCGTCTCCTCTACTTCCTGGCTGAATCTCCTGACCAGCTGTGCTCCCGGCTGCTCCAGCGCAGCGCTCGCCTCTTATTAGATCAAATTGCAGAAGGTGGCGAACTCAACAAGGACGCTGCCCAAATGCAAGATGGATCTCAAGAGTCCAGTGAGCAAGGTGAACAAGGTGAGTCCCCATTGTTTCTCTGTGTGCACTGACACAGTGTAACCTGTCCAGCATGCTCTTAATCACATGTGTCCATGTGTCCTCCTCTCCTGCAGTGAACTGTATGTGTCTGGCCCAGCTGTTGGCTCTGTGTGGTTGCGTGGCTTTCTGGCAGGTGTCTCACCTTGAGCGCAGTGTGAGCGCTGAACTGCGGAGGAGGAGAGGAGAGAAGGAGGAGAGGGAGGAGAAGGAAAAGGGCCCATCCAGCAAAGCTAAGGTAATGAGGTTGTACATAAAACTTGATTTGTATACAGCACCTGTACATGCTGTGTAAAAAAACATTTGGGACCTATGCCCTTAAAAAGAAAGTAGTGAATTAGCCAAAGGGGAAATAAAATGGTGATTGTTCACAAATCCATTAAGTCATTTTACTTGTTGTAAAATGTTTGTCACTTGAGTGTGTGTGTGGATCTATGTAAAGGTGAATTTGATCAATTCAGAAAATAAGTGTCAGTGCCATGCACTACACTATTTGACTGTCACCTGAGCAACAGCATCAGGCACGGAGCTAAAACTATTGATAACTCGATTGGATGACAGGTAATTGATAACTATTTTGATAATTGATTAACCGTTTTAGTCAATTTCTAGCTAAAATGCCGGAATATGTAATCTTTCAGCCTACAAGGATTTACTGCTTCTCTGTTTTAATGATGGTCGACTGTGTCTTTAGTTTTCACCTGTTGGTTGGACAAAAACAATTTGAATATGTCGCCTTGGGCTCTGCAGAATTTTGATGGCTCCTTTTTACTATTTTATGGCAAAGACAATGTGTTAATTAAGAAAATAATCACCAGGTGCAGCCCTGTGGCTGTTCATACTGTAGTTACTCGAGTTTTTTCAACTACTTCTGCAGATACTTTAGTGTTTCGTTGAAGCCACAACAACCCCCTGTGTAGTGAAAATTGTTTTGACAATCAGACTGAGTCTCAGCAGGACAGCTTGACGAGTTGAGTGATGGCTCATAATTGTTCAGCCCATCAGGGAACAGGAAGATGAATGTCTCCTTAATTAGCACTAGAAGTTTTTCATTTTTGTTAATTATTTAAATGTATTTCACATTTTTCTCTCAGAATAACCAGAAACACAAAGAGGCATAGAACCTCTCATGTCACCGGCTCATTGTATAACCTGCCAGGATGACAGGTTTTTAGTGATTATACATGCAAAATACCGCATGAATGACTTGAAAAGATTTTCCATGGATGTTTTAATAACCTTTTCTCTTTTGTAAAAACATGTCACCACTGGAATCTGTTGTAGCTAGATTTCATGTCTGTTGGCAGTGTTGCATACTGAACCACTTAATAGAGCACTTTGTAGGGTTTAGAAGGATTTATTCACACCGTAAAACTTCAGAAACTTTAAAGAACACCCAATTTCCATGTCGAGTCCCTTTTATTATCCAGTTGTGGCTACATGTTTTGACAAACAGACCCAGGTCTCAGTGAGACGCTGGGTCTGGTTGCATTGCCGCTCGGAAGCTGTTTTTCTGCCAACTTTTCATAGAAATTCTTTGGATGTTTAAAACTATGTTTGCTTTAATTTACATCAGAGTTTGTATATGTTACAGAGAGAGAAGTGACTGTGTTTTAAAGCTTTACTGTTTTTCTAACAGCAGTCAGCCAATGAGAGCGCTATGGAGGAGGAGCTGGGGTTGATCGGTGCCTCTGCTGAAGATACAGAGGCTGAACTCATCAGAAAGATCTGCGAGACTGAGTTACTGGCTGGTAATGAAAAGCTCTCTACCATCCTCTTCACCATCCTCTACATTCAGTTGTTAACATGTTGTTTTATTATATTTCTTAAACGTCTCCCCCCTCACCTTCGTCTCTTCTGTCTATTTAGAGGAGAACCTGCTGTGTGCATTCCTTCCCCTGCTGGTGAAAGTCTGCAGCTCCCCAGGACGCTATTCCCACCCGCAGCTCACCACTGCGGCATGTCTGGCACTCTCTCAGTATATGATGATAAGGTAAAACATTGCTTATTCCTGTGTTCTTGTATATATTTATATCAGTGAGGTAAGGCTAAAAAACTAATTCTTCTCTCGACAAGGCAATACAGTTCACACGAACATTATAACCTTTATGACAGAAGGATTTATTTTAGGACTGATGTGTTTCTTCCAAACTAGTCATGATACGAACAAGCAAACATCAGATTGTTTCAGGTTTTTCCTGATGAAGTTGCTCTGTACATTAGCAAAGCTAGCCGAGCGATGAAGTGCCTGCTCACCCTGGTTCTATCTTTGCAACCTTCTACACACTTGCTCCATCTCCAACCTATTTTCATTGGTCAGAACCGACACTGATGTCCCTAACGTTTTCATTTTCCTCCACTTAGCAGTCAACATGGATGGCAATTCATTTGCAAGGTTGAGAAATGGTGCATCTT
>JAPZEB010000025.1:12333126-12349213 GCA_029783705.1 Chaetodon striatus | reverse complement strand
GATCATTCATCTCTTGTTATATGCCAAATGTATGTGAAAAAAAAATCAGTAACAGAGTACATCAAACTCCCTGCTCTTTTTCTCCTTCTTCAAAAATGTGTCAAATGTTTGATGACTTATTCTGCACTCAGAGGCGTTAACAGAAGTTTATCCGATCGAATGAGACTTTTGTCGACTAGCCACACTGATCATTTAAATTCACACTTCACCATTTGTGGGTTGTAGTAGCTAACAGAGCAATATGGACAAAATGGAGATGGGAAGAGATGTGTATTTTGATATTAGGCAAAACCTTTGTTTTCATGTCCAATACAATGTAAAAGAGGTCTAATTTATGAATCTCTCCCTCCTCCTCCTCCTCCTCCTCCTCCTCCTCCTCCTCCTCCTCCTCCTCTTGATCTAATGGCAAGGGAGTGTGCGTGAAGCCAACAGTCTTCTCAGCAGCGCACTCTGCTGGAGCTCTGTATTGCGCTAAACTGTAAGCCCGCCCACCTTTTGGCGGTTCAATCAAATGTGAAGGATTTGATTTAAATCCCTCTTGTAATTGTACACTGCTCAAATATTCCATTTCACTGGGAAATACATCACAGTACAAAAGCTAAAGACGCCCTAATTTTTGTTTCACAGGGACTTTAAAGACCAGTTAATAAATCGCTTAATTGTGATTGTAATTTTTAACAGATTGACCTGAATTATGGGGATAACTTTTAATGCTGTGATTTCTTTATCTCTTATGTCAGCCCATCTGTGTGTGAAGAAAACATCCGTCTCATGTTTACGGTGCTGGAGCGCTCCACTCTTCCTGTGGTCAGGGCAAATGCCATAATAGCCCTGGGAGACCTCACTGTCCGTTTCCCAAATATTTTGGAGCCCTGGACGCAGAACCTCTATGCCAGGTAACGAAATCATGCGTGTTCAGTCAAATCAGCCCAGTAGAATAAAATGAATTTGTCACAGTAGCAGCTCATGCTCATCATCACCCCCACACTAATTGACTCTCTTCCAATTAGATGCACATTATCACAATATCCGTAGATCTGTTTTGTTTTTTTTTTCCGCCCAACATTACGAGGATAACCTACGCCTGATGGCTCAGCTGAGTGGGTGTACTGTAAATGACGTTCCATCTCAGCCAACATCCCCCCTCAGCTTGTACACTTCATCCAGATCCCACCACCACGTCTCAGTGTGTTGTTCCTCTCTGCCGCTGGAGTGTTGCTGCTGTCACAATGCTCCACTGAGCCACATGATGGGAAAAGTTTACTCTTTTCCATCACGACTTTTTAACTTTGGGTTGATCTTTGTTCGCAAACTCTGATATCTGCTTTGTGTCCTGACCTTTGCGGTTGCCATGGGAACTGGCCAGGGCTTAATGGCCAGTGGATAAACCCGCCCCCACACGTGAACTGGGGTGGAGCCTTAGACCGCCTCAGACAAGGGTACTTTTAGACAACGAACAGCTTAATTACTAGTGTGTTACAGATTGTGACTAGAACCAATGACTAGTGTGTTGTAATTATACGGAGCGGCTGGGTGAGCAGAAGGGAATAATTTTGGGTGAAGTCAAAGGTTCCACAAGGGTTTACGCTTGTAGGTACGCTTTCATTTTAAAAACACTTAACTGTTTCTTCTGCACAAAGTTGCTGTTTGCCAATAGCCAACTGAGAAGCTGAAGTTTCTCTGTTTGATGAAGTGTGGTTTTAATTATAATGGTTGATTATTCTCACGTTGACTTGTTTCGGACGTGTAAAACATTCTGTTCTTTTATAATGTTTCATTGCCCTCCTTGTGTTTTCTACCTGATAAGCATTTCATAGCGTTCCTTAATTGTCTCCCACACACCAACACCTCCACTGTTCTGTAGGCTGCTGCCCTGGAGCCTCCTGATAAGCGTATTAAGAATTAATTACCCTGTTCATAGCTGTTGCGAGCTCCTGCATTGGCATGTGAATGTGCCATGAACGAGTCTCTGATCGTCTGCCAGGAGTCCTGCTCTCTGGCATAAATGAGAAATGGTTAATGAGTTTCTTTTGTTCTGTGGTTTTGGGTGAGAGTAAATCTAAATTGGTCCCAGAAAGCCATCAGATTGCCTTGCCACAGCCTGTCCAATCCCATTGTGTTCAGCCGGAGCTGTGACAGTTGTTTGGTTTCCCAAACGCTCCGCCTAATAACCCGGTCTGTACAGAGAGCTTGATTGACTTGTACTGGGAAATAACAAATGTACAGGTGGCATGAATGTTTTTACCTCCACCCACATTTTTAGTTACGCTTGCAGTTTGGCTTTAGGACCGGAAATGATGGTTCACAACTTGCCCAGAGGCTGAAACATACTGACTGTGGTGACCCCTCCAGTGTCACCAGCAGGTCAAAAATTTCACTTAAACATTTAAATATGTCTACATCTACTAAATGGATGGGGGAAAATTGTACAGATGTTCATGTTTGCCAGAAGATGTGTCCTCAAGACTTTGTTGATATCCTGTCTTTATCTGGCCAAAATCTGTGGTTTGGAGTGAAGCGTCTCTACCACAAATGGATAGATTAACATGAAATTTGGCACTGATATTCAAGTTCCACTCATGTTGAAATGTGGTGATTTTGGTGATCCTTAAAGCCCCTGATAACTTGATTTCAAAGTATTTCTCTGTAACTTTAAATATTTATAAAAACATTGAAATGAGATAAGCCTATATTGATCCTCAGAAGGGAAATTCAGGTGTTTCAGTAGGACAAACAGTAAAAAACAGAGAAGTTAAAAATAGATAAGAATCAATAACATAAGCAGGATAAATAGAGGTAGTCTATTATAAGACTAGAACTAAATGTGAACTATACAAATGGAATTAAAGACTAACGGCCTTTTTTAAACAGTGTATAGTGTATAGTGAGGGCGCAAGTGCATCCAGGGCGTGTCCAACTTCTCTTTTGCAAATTAAATGGTGTATACTCAGAGCACAAAGAGAGGCACAAGTGGTAAAGGGGTTGTATTTAGTCCCTTAGTTAATCATAGGTGTGTTTGGACGTAACATGAATTCAACCAATCAAAATGCCAACTCCCACTCCCTTTAGAAGCCAGGTGCGCCTGCACATGGTGCACTGCTATTTACATGGCACATTTGGCAAATTACAGTAGCAAGCTGTTTTTTATAATGAGCAGTAATGTCACTGCAGCAAGTATCATGGGACATTTAAGTACCAAACTAAAAACTGTAGTTATAGACTTGACAGGGGAAACAGAATTAAACTTTGAGCTTCTAAAATAACCAGTGATGTCATGCTGCCTCTCATGCGTAAATGCGCACAGCATCTCTTAATGGGGAGTCTGAGCAGCAGCACTGCTCTCTGCTAGAGTCACATTTTAGAGAATGTATTTAATATTTTCTTTATTATTGATGTTTTATTTCACCCACCTGCAACCCATCCTAGTAACACTGTATGGGTACCCATGTTGTGAACCCACCCATGGAGGCACATCTTACCACCTGGGTAATGCGCCATTTAAATACTGCACCATTCTGACTTTAGTTTTTTGTCGGTCGATGGTGCAGTCACTTTCTGCTGCCTCAAAAAAAGGAATTGCCACCAGTGTGCCTGACTGCACCTCATTTTTAGACCTACACGTCCATGGGCAAACAGATGGGCGCAAATACATTTGTTACTTGCACAGCGTCAGTGCTGTCTGTGAACATGACGACAACAACTTTTGTGTTGCGCTGTGCAGATTTGAGCTGTAAGATAGGGCCTATAGTTACAAGGTAAAGTGACAGTGTAAATATTAGCAGCAAGTCTGTTTATATTTAAACAGCATGCACCAGAATAATATGTCCTGTGATTAAGTAATGATACATCATGTTGTCTGTATTAATATAGCGAAATATAATGTAGTATATGATGTGGTTAGATAGTCTAACTAACTAACTAATTATTGTATAGTATAGTATAGTAAGAAGTATAATATGTAGTCTAAGGTGCCTTGTGATAGTAGTAATAACATTACAGCAGTATAACAGAATATCAAATGTAATATGGTATAGCATGGTAAAGTATAGTACACAGTATACAAAAGCAAGAATCAAAGTTTGAGTTTGACAACAAAAAACCTGTTCATGAAGGACGCTATCACTTATAGTAAGAAGCTGGAAGTGAGTGAGGAAATAGTTCTCATCTCATCATCAGATCAGCCTGAAGAGATCTGACATTAATCAGCCACTAATTTACATCCTCTCCTCCTCTAGGCTCAGCGACGAGGTTCCTTCAGTGAGGCAGACAGCTGTGACAGTTCTAACTCAGTTGGTGCTTAAGGATGTGCTCAAGGTCAAAGGTCAAGTCAGTGAGGTGGCTGTGCTGCTAATTGACCCCGAGCCTAACATCACCAGCCTGGCCATGAACTTCTTCAACGAGCTGGCGTCCAAGGTACACACACACACACACACACACACATACACACATCCAGAACCCTTAATGAAGCCTGAATAATTGGGAGGGTTTTTAACTCTTGGTGTTACCCATCAGGACAATGCGATCTACAACCTGCTCCAAGATATCATCAGTCGCCTGTCTGACCCAGAGAGAGGCATGACCTCTGAGGACTTCAACACCATCATGAAGTGAGTGTCGCAGCTCTTCAGTATGTGTCTTAAGTGTCATTTGCGGCCCTCGTCTACTGAGGATTCGTCCACACCGAGCAGGACTCGGCAGGCCCTGGAAAAAAATCGTGACTTGTTTAAGGAGCTTTCGATGGAAAAGCTGACAGCTTTGCTATTTTGAGAGCTTTGTTTAGATGCTGTATTGTGTGTTTGTGTGTTTTCAGACAGCTATTCTCCTACATCACCAAGGAGAGGCAGACCGAGTCTCTGGTAGAGAAACTGTGTCAGCGCTTCAGGACTGCCAAGTGAGTAAATCTCCACCTCACCTCCTTCTTTCTCATCCTCACACCTTTCACCTGCATTTAGTTTTTAATGTTTCCCTGCTCATTTCTGAGTCTGCCCTGCAGTATTTTCATTTGTGCAAGATGGCGGGGTTGACGTGTGGGTAATTAGTGGGTGTTTTAAATGCGTGGAGAGGGATTGACAATTAAAGCGAGACGTACTCAGAAATGAGTCCTTGCCCCACTTGTACTTTGCCCAGTGTGCCTCTTTTTCATGTTTGGCATGGACCTACTGCATTGCACAAGGGCCCCCGCCAACGCTATCCATCTTCCCGGTCCTGTTTTGATCAGTAGTACTCATGCACGAACAAGATGCACTCAAATACTTATGCAAATGTATAAAATTTGATATAAATTCCTTGTCACCCACAGTCCGTCTTCAGTCCTCAGTCACAAAAAAGCCATTAAATTGGAAAAAGGCACTTTTTACGCACTGAATTTTGCTTTATTAAACATCAGGTCTTTGGCAGGCAAATTGTTTTTAATCGACGATTTAATCGTCAAACACAATTGTTTTTGTGTTTTTATCTGAAACTTGGCTGGACAGAGATGACAGTGCAGCAGTTCATATCGAGCCAGCGCCTGACAACTTTTTTTTATGAGCAAAGCTAGAGTGCGTAACAAAGGAGGTGGAGGTGACACTTCGTTTGATAATTGTACTTGGTGCAAACAGATGTCTCGCTTCTTTTGAATATGTTACTCCGCCATTGAATTCTTTGTTTCGAGCTGCAGGCCAGAAATCTCGACGCAATCACCTAAGTTTTAACATCCACATTAAGACAAACACAAAAATTAGTCCTCTGTCACCTTAACGTCACATCAAGAGTTTACAGACTTATGTCTTGGCAGGATTTAGAAAAACTGAAAGCTGCTGAGTCCTCACTAAGAGCAGGAGACTGGATCACATCTCTTCAGTTTTCAGATCTTTACACTGGCTTCCCATTTGTCTAAGACTTTATTTTAAAATGTAACTTTTGGTTTATAAAGCACCGAATGGTTTAGGACCAAAATATATTTCTGCTCTACTGCTCCATTATGAACTGTCCACACCCTCAGATCATCAGGAACAGGTCTGCTTACTGTGCCCAGAGTCAAAACTAAACACAGGGAAGCAGCGTTCGGTTCCTATGCACCACATAACCAGAGCAAACTCCCAACTTGAGATCTGTTCCAGCTCTGTTCTTTTAAATAGGTTCTTAAAACATGTGTTTGCCACTGCGTTTCATTAGGTTAAAAACTTGGGACAGTCTCACTGCGTTGCAGAAACAGAGCGTTGAAGCCAGTCACACACACACTTACACACATCACATTAGCCACAACTGGCTGGACTGTGGAATGGGCAATTTTTTTTATTTTAATTTAATCTCTATTTGTGCACTCATTTTAGCATATTTTAATTTGTTTTTTGTCTTTTATGAGCTGCTGGACAGCTGAATTTCCCCTCAGGGATAAAGAAAGTGTTTTCTGTTCTATTTATTCATATCTTGCGCTGCACTGTAGTTTTCATTTTACTGTTTGATTTTGTTTTAGCTCATTTTCATCCTAATTGTTTTGTTCTGTTTTATTTTCTTATTACACTTTATTCGGTTTTCAAGAAGTATAAATGATACATAACTATATCACTATAGAAACATGTGCATGACAAATAAAAAGAATAAAATATAAAGTAGGGCTGCCCCTGTAAAGTCAGAGATCTGAATCATCAGTCTCAGTGTGCAGTGTACTTCTTCAGATTTAGTTGCGGAGTTAGTGCTCCCTGCTGTCACGTCCAGAGGAAGATACTACCCAAATAATCCTCTGCCTTATTTTGTGCCTTTTGCTTAGAAGTGGTGAATTTACAGCAACTAAATACCGTTTAGTCTCCGGCTTTTGTTTGATATCTAGTGTAGGCAAAAAATGTTGTTGCACATTTCAGATCCATCGTTAGCATAGTTAGCTTTTTTACTAAATTACGAGTGTCACTGTTGCGCTGAATGTCTGCTGAACCCTGTTCAAACTATCAAACTCTATATGGGGGGAAAAAGGAGCTAATAGCTGAATATTTGAATTGAACAGCCAAATCCAATTCGACTGGCATCATTTTGAGTCAGGTACAGCCCTAATAAAAATACATCAAATAGATAAATATTTAATATAATTAAAATACATATATTTTTGAAATGTCATCTGCAGTTAACTCAACCACATGCCACCATGCAGTCAACATAAAGCGAGACATAGAGGGCTTAATCTCCAAATTCCCTCTGCTGACCCAGTAGATTTTCAATCCAGTATGTTGAATATAATCAGAAAAAAATACTAAAATTATTTTTATTAAGGATATACATAGAAACAGCTTTTTTAATCATTTACCAGTACTTTGACTGTTTGTATTTTTCAAAGGTAGTGCTTTCCTCTGTTTTGCCTCTAACACATAGGTCTTTAAAGATTTGCTCTTTCTTCCTTATGTATTTTATTTTGGATAACAGCCTAATTAAAAAAAAATCAGTAAAATCTCTACCATCGAATATTTTACCTCCTCTCACAGCTTTTGTTATTACTTTAAGCAAAAGCAAACAGCACTAATATTTCCCTTGTTGAAAGATGTGACACAAACAAACTAACCTCGCCTCTACAGTTCACCTACACATCTTATTCACTCATTTTGTTATGGAAACTGTCTTCCTGTATAGTTGGGGAATGTAGACAGAACAATTGGCCCGGCCGGGTCTCAGTCTGCCTCTGACTCATGCTTCATCCATACTCCCAGCTCAAAGGAAGGACATTTTACATTACACAATGGCAAAGTGAATTTAGATATAAGAGGTTGCTGGAAAATGAGATTTGGTCCAAATGCCAGGGCAAAGCCATATTCATGAGTAATGAGTTTTTATGTTGAGGATCTAGCATTTCTATGCATTTCACATAGTTTCTAATCAGGTTTAGTCTTTAATCCTGATGACTCTCATTCTACCTCTCTCTCAGGACGGAGCGTCAGTGGTGTGACTTGGCCGTGTCTCTGTCTCTGCTGTCCATGTGTGAGCGTGGTTTCAAGAGGCTGCAGGAATGCTGGGAGTGTTACAGCGACAAGTTAACTGAGCCTGGAGTCTACCAGCCTCTGCTCTCCATCATCGCCAAGCTCCGCCGCGGGGCCAAAGCCCAGTTCAAGGTGTTGTACACATCCCAATGTCCAAGTAGATGTTTTTGTATTATTATTTTGATTAAACTTTAGTTTTTACTGAGGTTCATTTGTTTCCCCAGGCCCAGATAGATGAGTTCGAGAAGCGTCTGACTGCAGTCCACACACGTGGGCTGGAGAACGTGGAAAGTCCTGAGATGGATGAGGAGAACCAAAAAGAAGGAGGACACTCTGAGAAGACAGTCACGCACACACCTCTGCCTACCAGAGGACGTACGAGATCAAAGAGAGGTCAGTGCTTGTAGGATTTCACTTTAAAGGGTCCTGCTGCAAGCGTGATATTGCCTGATCAAAGTACAAATGCAAGTTTGTGTGGAAGCTCCAGGTTAGATTTAGATTTTCAAGCTACGATAACAATGGTTGTAGAACACAATGCCTCCAGACTCAGATGGATAGTTCTACAGCCAAACAAAGCAATGAGACATGATGTAGTGCTGTCCAACGGACAAATGTCAACAGACTATGGCGTGCAGAGATGAGCTGTGACAGTGTAGCATTAATATCTCTGTGAGACAGTGTTGCTTTTTCTACGATTAGAGTTTGAAAATGGTACTTTGAACAGGAAGTTCCACTTCAGCTGCAGCCACGCTGGTTGTTTTGAAAATGTCTAAGCGATGGACTTTACTAAGCAAGGATTTTGCTAGCTGTAGTGTCCCCGGCAAAAAATAAAAATTACATTATCATGTGTTTTGTATGAAGCACAAAGGCTCTGCAAGTTGTCAGTCATTGTCTCAAATCAGCACCATATTGGATAAATGGTTGGGATGGCCTGAAGCAGGCCAGGTTGACTGAAAATCAGTTTGAACGCAGGGGTGACCAGACATATCTGACAAAGCAAATAAAATATGAGCTTTTAAAAAGTGCAGTTATTATTTTTATTATTCATCTTAGTGATATCATTATTTTATTTTATTTTATTTTATTTGTGTGACCAAAAAAAGAATAATTTTTTCTGTTTTTTTTGCAGGTCAAGCAAAGCCCTCTGTTTCTAGCCGTGGTGATGACAGTTTTGTGACACCTCAGAAATCTCGCAAGTCCAAGAAACCTGTGATCACCTTCAGCAGTGATGAGGAGGAGGATGAAGAGGGTGAGTAAAGCCACCTTTTTTATCCAGTTTTCCACTTAAAGTGAAACTTACTTTTAAGTATTCTTCTGCCCGTTGAATTATATTCGCATTTTTTGCAATTAATCAGCTTTTATTTGGAATTCAACATGATTCTCTTTAATGTGTATCTTTAGCCACATACGTGTATATAATGCATAAATTACATTTATTTAGGGCTGCAGCTATATTTTATTTATTAAAATGATGATACTTTGTGTTTTTGTTTGGTCTATAATATGTCAGAACGTATTTTTTAAAGAAATGCCTGTCACAATTTTTAAAGGCCAAAGTGACGTCTTAAAATATTTTTGTCCAACCAGCTGTCCAAAACCCAAAGATACTTGGTTAACTGTTACAATATGCAAATAAAAGCCACATACACTCACATTTTAGATGCCGTAAGGAGGAAATGCTTTTTTCTTGAAAGTCCCAGAACAAATAATTAATTATCAAAATAGATACCAATTTTTTTTTTCTGGTTTCTTTCCTCAACCAGTTGTTTCAGCTGTTGGTGTTATATCTAAAATTAATATTTTGGCACAGGTCACTTATTTAGTTTTGGATCAATACAACAAGGTTCAGAGTGTTGGGAGCACTGGGCTGAACCACACCAGGCGTCTGTCTAAGAGGATTTAGGACTTTTGCTCTTAAAAGTGAGCTGTTCATTGCAGCAGCACTAATCCAAGATCTGGAGATAATCTCCAATGGATTTGATAGGGAACAACTTGAAAGGATTAAATCAATCTACAAATTAGGAATTAATGTAATGTCAACATGTAATTAGTGTAAGTGGTGAGTACATGGATTTTTTAAGTGTTTATACAGTGTAAGATTTTCTTTTGCTCTTTTCCCACTGGACAAAAAACCCACTATCATCTGGCGTTTGTCTTTAGTGGGGAAAGGTTGGCTCCAGCTTTGACTGGCAGTGATTGAAACATGGCACTAAGGTGGACGTGCTAGTTTTCACCCCTTTTGCCGCACAATGCAATGATGCTCTGCCACAACTTTGGTTCAAAGTTAGTCGGCATCGAGTTTGAGAGAGAACCTGAACAAATAACAGATTTATTTATTTATTTTAAAGAGGAAGTGACCATCGAAACATTTTTCATTGTCCTTCGTGCTGCTTTCTACTGTTTACTAACATGTTTTCTGGCGCATATGTGACACAGAACATACCACAACATGAAAAAACAGAGACATATGGTCTACTGGCTGTAGAGCCACGTTCATGGCTCAGGTCTACTGGCAATGGGGAAAGCAGTCTATCTCCTATTTTTAGCTGGTTTAACTGTGTTTAAAAAAAAAACCATATATAAAAAGGGTATTTGAGTATTCTCCAACTAAGATTACCATAAAACTTCAGTTAGTACCCGGGGCCATTACTTGGTTAAATCACTGAACTCAACAGACCTATATTTGGGTCAGGCCTTTAATTCCTTTCACACAAAACTGTTTCTCTGCAAAGATGGGAAATATAATGAAATTATTTATTTAAACCAGTATGAATATTACTTGTATAAAAATTATGCTTCAGATAATATATCAATTATAATTCATTAATTTGTTGGAAGTCCTACAGACAGGTTGGTCAGTTACAGCACCTGGCATACTGACACAACACCACTTTATCCTGTTAAAACAATACTCACAGCTTGGATTAATTTTTATAAAAAAAACCTTTTGATTCTTTTGATCTGAGGAGCCTTATGGACTAAAGAAATATGAATAACTTACAGGATAATCAAGAAATGGACACATAATTTGAGGTAGCTAACAACCTGTTTTATACATCCGAAGAAAGGGGAAAAAAAGGTGAACTGCTTGGCAACCAGACTGGGCGTCGAATTGAGACATGCGTTTATTTGTCAAAATGTGAAGCCATATTGGGCTAGTAAAAGGGACTGGGCGTTTAATTGGGACTAGGCCTTTAATTAAAGTTTTACGGTATTATGATTCATTGTAGGGCTGGCACAATATCACATTTTTACAACACGATTATCTTGGCCAAAAGAGTTAATGATAAGGATATTATGACCGTATCTATAGGAAATTTGAAAACAAAAAATTCACTTAACTTTTATTATGCATTTTGGTTTTTTTTTTGTTTTTTTTTGTTGAATTGGCAAATAAATTACACTTAAAATTTGATTGTAGGGAGGTGGAGAGAGAGTCTGTAACCATAACTGTACAAAAAGAGTGATTATACGTGATAGATAATTAAAAGACAACCAGGTGGTGTCGGGGGAGGAAGACAAAGTGAAAACGGAAAGAAACAAATGATTTAAGAGGCGCTGAATTATATACATATTACCATATGTGTATTATAACACAATGTAAGTATTTCATTTTTAAAAACCATGTTTATTGTCAATACGGGAATATTGCGACACTGCTAATTCACTGAAATAAACACTTCAATCATTCCCTGTGTGTTTTTTTTCTCTGTGGCCCTTTTGACAGTAATTGGTCTACGGCTTGTCTGAAACAACGACCCATGACTTACTCTACTTCTAACCTTTATTTTCTCATCAGATGCTGTAATGGCGGAGAGTGAGACCCCTAAAGTGACGACACCCATCGCCCGCACATCCCGACGAGCTCGCCTCAGAAACTGATGTGTCTTCTGTTGTTTTGTCTTTTTTCTGTGTTTCTGTCTTTAATCTTTTATCTGAAATGATGCGTTGCGTTTTTACTCATTTTTACATTCTAATCTTTTTGTATATTTTTTTCAAAGATGTCGGTACTTGGTACCAAACTAAAGTAGCCTGATGACATTTCTAATGGCATAGAATCAAGACGTCTTTTAATAAACCCTCTCCTGGTTTTAATAAGAACTCTCCGGCTGTCCGTCTCATTTTGAGCTGCGTCACTCACCGGCCTCTGCACGCTGCAGAAACCTCCAGAGGCTTGACACTAAGAAATGTGCGAAGGGTTGGGTGTCTGCGGGGTTATGTCAAGTAAATTTATACCATCATTACAAGCAGCTTTGAATGTCTGCTTGTATCATGTGTTTGGACAGAGGTGTTTAATGGGTTGTCACAGCTTGCCCAGACAGTATTACAGCCCCACATGCTTCTCCACTTCATTTTCCTCAATTTTCCTTTCTTATTCGTTCATATCAGATTTCAGCCTTTATCAGACGAGATACACTTTCACTCTGTTCCTCACCAGCCAGTGCGGCTGCATGTTGTTTATTTACAATCATGTTTGGTTTTTTTCTCTCTTGTTCTGTCTGACACATTTGCTGTTGCCTCGTTGGCCGCCTCTGTTCTCCTGTAATCAATCTCTTTTGTAGGTCTCCCTCCGCGCTCTGCCTGGTGCTTTTTCTCCCTCCCATTCTCCTCCTCCTCCACCTCCTCCTACTCTGCGTTGCCTACTTTTTCCTCTTACAGCGCTCCTCTCTTCACTGACATTGCATGCACGCTAGTTTAACCCTCCCCTCCCCTCATTGCTAATCTCTCTCCTTTTTCGCCTACTCCCTCTCCCACACGTTGTCCTCTCCGAAAAGATGAGAGGGGTGCATTTCTGTATGTGTGATTGATATGTTATGTAAAGACACTTGCCAACAACAGGCTAACAGTGTGATTGCAGCAGCACTTAGGTTTTATCTGAGGATAAATTTTAGTTAAATGTATTCAGTGGGTGCTAAGTGCAAAAACAGAAGTAAAGCGGCCCTGTTTATAACTTTATTTAGTGCGTTACGAAGCTGAATTCTGCCTGTTTGAGCAGGTATGAAAACATGTTGCTCACAGAAGCTGTTTTAATAGTTAAGAGAATATTCACTGACAGCATGCCCAGTATCTGACGTACATGTGTAACTGCTGGGGGTTTATTTACTTGAAATAATCAGAGGCTGCTGAACTTTGAGGTCAGTGTGTTGGATCGTGCAGCTCCTGCTAGTGTTGTAATTTGGCGGCGGGGGGTACAGGGAGCAGATGGCACTGACAGACTGTAACTTACCCAACAGAGAGGGGAGGTCAGTGCATGCTGGGAAAGACCCCGGAGACAAAAGGGGAGAGAGGGAGGCTGATATGCATGAGGAGCATCATTACAGCATAGGAAATGTATAATTCAGGTGATGTCGTGACATGAATCTTTCCAGCTAGTTCATAACTCACTGCTCTCATTGATAAGGCATTAGCAGACATGCCCTCTGACCTTGCTTTGTGCAGCACAGTTTGGCTCACAGAGTGCACACAGTCACCTTGGCAATGACAATCACTCTCTCCGAGGCTATGACATCACTCCAAAGAAAAAAGGAGATGAGGATGAGGAGGAGGAAGGTGGGGGGGGGGTCGTCTCTGGCTCTACAAAACCTCTGCAGCATCCCAGCTGATGCCCCAACATTCAGCTTCTGCCAAGAGGACAGACGCAAGAGGAAGGGAAAAAAAAAACCTTTCAATTCCATCACAGAGCGAGGAGTAGGAGGAGTCAGCCGGGTGAGATAGTGATGCTCCCTGCAGGTGCCAACAAGTGAGAGGTAGCCGAGAGACCGAGAACCAGGGAGATGGAGAAGAGTCTGTGAGAGCAGAAGAAGAAGAAACCCAGAGCTCTGAGAGAAACCAAACAACAGGTGAGCATTCTTAAACTTATCTTTTTAACTGCTGAGATATTCATGTTATATTCTTCATTTTATAGTTTATATCCACTGGAATAGTTTCTCCCAAAATGTAGGAGGGAGAATCACAGTGACTTGTGTCAAATTAAGACTGGTTATAGCTACGAACAGAACTGTATACAGTAAAAGTTATTTCATTCTTTTTTCTTTTAAAGAAAACTACAAATTTTGTGACAAAAAAATCAAGTCATTATGAGAGCTTGGGCATAATTATTAAGTAATAAAGTCAAATTGTCATTTTAACTTCTTTCAGTCATCCTCAACAGGTTTCCATAAACATGACAAATTCTCAATTTTACTAGAGTTACCATCTAATTAGTACTTTTTGAGACATAAACAGACCTTTAAATTCAGACGTTTTTAATTCAGGTGAAAGTTTTCTCTTAAATGAATTAAAAGAAAAAAACTTAATGTAGTTATAATATATAATAAATATATCCTGATACTGTCTCCTCTAGTCATTTGCTTTGCTGGTTTAATCTAGATTTATAAGCCTAACCAGGGACGGGGGCTGCAAATTAGCTCCGGAGGGATGCCCTATATACATTACATCTGTTGCATTACTTATCTGTGTTTAACAGTGTTTCTCTGCATGTTCAATATACAAATAAAAAATGTGTAAAAATCCAGAATACACCGATGGAGGGTTGGTTACAGAATATTTCTCAAGACTATGATTTGACACACACAGTGTGTATGTATTTTAGTGCTTTTCCATAAATTATTTGCATGTCTTCATTCATTTCTTTATCTTATAGCTGCAGCCAGTGTATTTTCAGTCCTCCTGCTCCAGTTTTTCCTGTCCGTCATCTCTGCTGCCATGCTGTGCCCTGTGCTGCTTTGTGCCACTCTGCTCCTCCTGACACCTCTGGAAATGACCGAGGCTCGCGCTTTGCACCCTTCTCCTGATGCTGTGCAGGTACGGAGGGAGGAAGGGAGATGAACGGGGAGGAGGAGATGGGGGAGGATAGAAGAGGAAGAAAAGAGTGGATTGAGGAGAATTCAGAGTGGATGGACGGATATGAGAGAACAGTGCAGAAGGAGGGGAGGGAGAGCAGGAAAGAATAGGAAGAGAGAGTAATGAAATGTATCACTGATTGAATTATTCTCCCTCGTACACTCCCTGACAATTAAATTGAATCTATTTTTCCTCCTCTGTAGTTCATGGAGCAGTTTCTGGAGCGCTATAATGACCTTTTGACCCTGGACGACCTGGAGAACCTGTTGAACAGCCAACCAGAGGAGCAGTCCACCTTCTCCTCGGGGGCCAAAGCAGCAGAGTACCCCAAATGGGCTGACGCACAAACACAGGCTGAGACCCCCTGGCTGCGCCTGCTGAAGGGAGCTCTGGCCAATCAGAAGCGAGCAGAACCAGACCGGTCACGGAGGGGATGGAACCGAGGGTGCTTTGGGCTGAAACTGGATCGGATCGGGTCCATGAGCGGACTGGGCTGTTAGTGCAGAGAGAATAAAGACTGACGACATCCTTCTTAGAGTATAATAAGGAAAAACACACATGCAAAGGCGTTCACGTGCACTGAAGGATGTTTACATGCGTGTAGACTACATGTAGTATGGTGTAAACTTGCAGCGTTGCTAATGTGGTTTCATCCAGCGTAGATCAGATGCTTCACACTATTGTGGCTGTTTTAACAGAGCAGCTGTAGTTTATTCCATGTGTAAGTATTAAACTGAATATTATGTGAGCTATATTTACATCAAATGACCATCTTTGTTTGTTGGGCTTGTTTTTGTTTTTTCTTTTAAGTAAATTGGCACTTTATGTATTTCTAGCATTTGTCTTCGTACAGTAAATGTGATTAGACAGTTGTTAAATCTGTGGCTGGGGGTCGTGTGTAAAATCAGGTTTAATGGACGTAGAAATTAAAAAATGATGGCACCTGTGATTCCTGCTGATTGTCATTTTTGTTTACTTATGATTTGCATGAATAAATGGATTTGACATTTGTGGTGTTCTGGTTTTTGCTCACAAAAGTTCACTTTCCCGCACCTAAATCCCAGTTTGCTAACTGACATCTTTCATTTAAAGGGACAGTTCACCCCAAAATCAAAATAACATACTCTTCCTCTCGACTGCAGTGCTATTTATCAACCTACACTGGTTTGGTGTGAGTTGCCAAGTGCTGTAAATATCAGATGTCTTACTTCTCTTGAATATAATGGAACTAGATAGCACTTGGCTTGTGATGCTCAGAGTGCACACACAAAAAACTTGGAAAAACTCAACCGCGATGTCTA
>JAPZEB010000025.1:12289893-12299973 GCA_029783705.1 Chaetodon striatus | reverse complement strand
AGGGTCATTGTAGGTATATATATATATGTATATATATATATATCTTGAGCCGGGGAAGGGGGTAATATTCTGCTAAAAAACTGTAATTTCTAAGATTAAAGTTGCAAATTTACAAGATAAAAAACCAGACATTTTATGAGATAAAAGTGGTAAATATACGAGAAAAAACTTGAATATTCTCTGAGATTATAAAGTAAGAAATTTGAGAGAAATTTTAAAATGTTTTCCTGAGATTTAAACCACAAATTTCAAAGAAAAGAACTCGGAAAAACAGGAATGAAATCACATCTAAACAAAAACGCATTAAAGCTCTATTGGTGTAAAGATGGGTCACCGTTACTAGTTAATAGTAAACAGTACTACTATGTGGTACTTAAACAAATATATTCATTTACTGATCATATGCTTAGTTCTCTTGAGTCTGTAGTTTCACAGCTCGGCTGTTCCACCTCGTTGTTTGTTTGCCAACAAGTAAATAATGCGCTCTGACATATGACTTAATAATAGCAAAAGCTAATTGTAATAGTAAATTTAAATCAGTGTCATGCACAAACTAACCTCTGCCTGTTCTCCTTCTCACAGGGTGTTCAGGCAAAATAATTCCCTGGGGACTCGCGTACCCATTATTAGTTCTGTGGAACGTGGGTAGAGGAGGATTTATGCTCCCAAACATAAATCTAATAAATATCTTACATAAGTAAATACATTCTTGGTCTAATTTAATGTTAGTACGGCTTAATTACATTTTGTTAGTGTACTGTTTATAAAGTGTAACCGCAGCAGTGACTGTGGTGTGATGAGGTTGATCCAGCCTCCATTTTTGGTCTGCCTGCTTTTTTTTTTTTTTTTTTTTTTGTTCTCGTAAAAGCTTGTCTTTAATTTCAGGGAATCCTCTATTTTTTCTCACAAATTTATGACTTTAAAATCTCAGAGAATATCTGAGTTTTTATCTTGTAAATGCACAACTATAATCTCAGAAATTCAGATTTTTTTTAATCGATTTTTTTTTTTTAAAAACCTATTCCATGTGACAGTTAAATGATTGATTGATTGATTTAAGATGCTGTCGTAAACATGCATTGAACATCTCAGATGAAACTGTTAATGGTGCTTCATAAGAAACCCAAAGTTGAGGAGGATGCTGTCAGCGTCAGGCGGCAGCATGTCTGTTTTCAGTTTATAAATATAGCCACAGTCTTTGTCTTGTGCAGTTAAAGTCTAGTCTGCACCCTCTTGAAGCTGATCTGGAGTCAGCGTTGGCTCGTCATTCTGCTCTCTGGCAGTAAAAGTACTGTGTGACAAAGTGCACTGACGCCCAAGTGTCATGTAGCTGTTGCTAATTAGTTTTATTTTCAGCAGCAATGCTTAGATTAGAGTCAGGTCCTGCGTTGAACAAAAAAGATTGTCATAAAATAATGTAAGTTAGCCGTTGAGTGCCAAAATAAAATGGTGAGAATGAATCAACAGGAAATTGCTGTAAAAAAAAAAAACTAAATGTAGCTGCCGAAGCTATTTCACCAAGGTGCTTGATGTATATAACTAAACCTATTTTTGAGGCTGTTTGCACATAGAAAGGAAGAGCAAAGCAAAAATGTATATGAAACAATCAGCACTATTGTAAAACATGTAACATAAAAATGTAGACAAGCTGAAAATAGAAAACTATATTTCTTCTATTCATATTTCCTCATCTTTTACATGTTGCAGGTGGGGTACTAGAATAATGAATTTAACACGAACACATACCTCATTTTTACTTTGTTTATGTTTTTCTGGGCACATTTAACCATGAACTTTAACTCACTGCTACAGTAAAACACGTATTAGCATACTGCTGTCAGGGGAACGCCCCTCTGCCATCACTGCTCTGTGATCAGACACCGTCGTCTAAATATAGTCCTGGCTGTAGTTTCTTCTGTGTGGTTGTACCAGGTGAGATATTTCTTCTGCTTCTACTGCGACTCACACTTCAATGCTTTGTTATTACACAGCCAGAGGACAGATCTGAAGCTTATATAAACTCATGCATGTGTGGCTGTTGGAATCAGCTGAACGCTAATCGCGGTGTTTTCACTACTGTTTGAATTCAGAAGGAGGATGTCTGTCAAGGATAAATTGTGTGAGACATAAAACACGTCATTTCTCTTTGTACAGTTTTATTTTCACGCACTGAGTGAGTCTCTATGTATGCATGTGCCAGTGTGTATGTTTCTGGGTGTTATGTCTGTTTACTGAGTGTTTTTAAAAAGACTTTTACTGGTGCAGATGTACAACATGAAGAAGAATGAAACGTGGCAAGTCCAATTTGTTGTCTCTGTGTGTAGCATCTGAGACTGAGCTGTCTTTTTGACGATAATCGCCTCTAAAATTGTAAATATTTAAATCAAATGACGATGGAGTTCTTTTGTTTTTCCATGGGTACTTTTTCTTTATGAGTGTATGTGGCTGCCAAATAAAGTCAGTTTAAAAATAACTCAAGTTAAAACAAAACAAAAAAATAAAAAGCAGAACCTCTGAAATGCAAATGCTTTAGCGAAATGACTGTACGATGGCTTTGATATTATATGTGTAAAGGAAATATAGCTTTGAATATATACTTGTGTTCAAAGACTGCAAGCGAAGATTGTCGACAGTCACACACCTGGAAAGAAACTTAAGATGAAATGACCCGATTGCTCTATTTAGCTAATCAGTGGAAATTATGGCGGTTAATGACAAAAAAAAAAAGAGTGTTGTTTTTTTGTCACTTCTTTCATGTCTTAACAGATGAGACAAAATATTTAGATTCAATTTGTTTCATAAAACAACCTGCTGATAATCCTGAGTGCTGGCTGAATACTCCAGATGTGTGACGATGCAGCTTTAAACATCAAGACAGTAATTTAGGCTAAAAAGCTTCCCTGCAGAGCTACAGTATGTAACAAGAGAGATTGAAAGAATAAAAGATGCAACTAAGCAACAGGATTCTGTGTGATTATTTGTAAAACATGTTTCCGTTCAGCCTTCAAGTTAAAGGATCAGTTTACCCAGATTACAGAAAGCAAATGGAGTTGAATGGGATTGTGTTTTTGTGCTCACAGCATTTACATGTACATACTTTTATCAGTAGAAGACTACAGAAGCGACTGAGCTCTGTGACGACATTGTTTTGGAAAATATGTTGCTGTTGGTTTTTTAAATATGAGCACTATAAATGAAACTCAGCAACTTTCCACTGTAAAACGGTCTGCAGAGGAGGAGTAGTGTGACAGCGCATTTAGTCCTTTGAGGTACTTTTATTTTATTCTGCTTTATACTCATACTGTGCTACATTTCAGAAGGAAATATTATACTTTTTACTCCACTAGATTTATTCTTAGCTTTACTTACTTTTCATGTTAAGATTTCTATCTTTTTAAATCATATGCTGACCTTAAAAAATAAATTGTTTAAGATGAAAGTAGTGGCTGCCAGCATGTTTAAAAGTGGTGTCTGGACTGGTGGGGACTCATTTGTCATATTTTCAAATGTCTATGAGCTTCTTTTTAGGGTGGCATGGTGGTTCAGTGGTTGGCATTGTTACCTCACAGCAAGAGGGCTCCTGGTACAAACCGCCAGGGTGGGGGAGCCCTTCTGTGCAGCGTGGCTTCTTCTTGGGTTCTCCGGCCTGCATGTTTCCCCACAGTCCGGAAACATGCAGGCTAGGTAAATTGGTGACTCTAAATTGCCCACAAGTGTGAATGTGAGCGTGAAGCTTTTAGTTGTTCCATGAAAGAGACATACCTCTCAGACGGTTTAATTTAAATAACTGTTTGATGCCCAAAGATGTCAAATTATCTAATAATTTACCCTCCTCATTATCTCATGACCCCCCCCAGATTATTTTTTGGCCCTTTGAGAGAGCCTTATTTGGACAGGAGGGTGGTGCTGTGGAGGGGCGAAGAGAGGATCTGACTGAGAACCTGAGGCGATGCCTTGACTCAGAGTGGCCCCACTCTGATGTACGCATAACTTTAAGCCTTAATAAAATGTAAACTGCTGAGTTATGTAAAAATTCAGCCCCTGTACAGTTGTCATGAATGTTAAAATTTGCAACAGAGACCAACATTGTCATGTGCGAGGTGGTAAATATGTTCATTTCTGTTGTAAAGTCAAGCTTTTAACACGGTGGTCTGTGGGGACTGAGTCGCTTTTGGAGCCAGCCTCAAGTGGCCATTAGAGGAGCTGGAGGAGAGTTTGTGGCACTTTAAGCATCGGCTCCTGCTGTAGAGGTTGCTCCTTGGTTAGCAAGCACTGGACCAAACAACCAAACTGTATAAAAAGTAGTTAAGCACCACATAGGCCAGCTACAATCCAATAATCAGCCACAGGAGCCATTCTGCTGCAGGATGAGTACTTTAACTTTGATACTTGAACATATTTAGCTGATAACAATTCTGTGCTTTTACTCAAAAAGCTTTTTGAGTTTTTTTACGTTAATGTATGAGTGCTTTTATTTGAATGAAGGATCTCTTAATCATTCTCCCACCACTGACTATCTGCGTAGATAGAAAGGAATAAGTGAGTGTCTGAGATTTTTTTATTTTGGGTGAATTGTTTTTCTGTTTCCACTGATTTCATGAAAGAAAAGCCCAAATTACAGCGTGTAGGAAATCTGAGTGGTGTAATGTGAGTAATCAGATATGATTAAAGATATAAGATGACTTAAAATCAGAAATGAAATTGTAACCGTCAATGTCGAAAATGATTGCTCCTCCATCATGTTGTTGACACATGTTAACTGCACAGAGAGCTGCCCTTTGATTCGTTCTTCAATCGGGTCTTACAGTTTGCATGGAAAGTGATGAGGCTTTGATGCAGAAACGTTAGTCACATGGGTCTGCGTGTGAGAGCTGAACGTGTAAACAGGACAGCAGTAGCACACTGGTAGAGATCAGTGGGCGGAGGAGACAGGAAGACAGGAAGATGTCACCAGGTAAGGAAACAGTGACACAGAGGATGGGTAGAGTGAGTGAGAGGGCAGAGAGAAAGAAAGAGAGAGTCGCACCTTGAGGAAGTTAACAAAACAATAGAAGGAGAGCAAAGAGCACATCATATTGAAGGTAAATCATTTTTTGTTGTTGTTCTTGTTTTGTTTATATTTTAATATCAGTTTATTTATGATATGAGGAATTTTTGTTGGGGTGCTAAACTTTACAGAACATGCCCTTTTAATGTGGAGTTTTAAACTGACCACTTGATATCAGCCATTTATTGTATTATATTTCTACATTGTTCTCCATAGGATGGGACCTGTGCAATGTTTTGTGATGCTCTTGATGTTATGCGTAAAGTTGGTGCTCACCTCTCCACTGGTAACACTGTCCTTCATCCTCACTTCCTACCTTAAAAAAAATGTATAATGCTACTGACAACAAGATGAAGTTGCTTCTTAAATATAAAAAAATAGCTGTCAAATGATTAAACATGTATGAATGTGTGACTCAGGATTTTGCAGGAGTATAAAGGATTGTATCTACAGTAATTGTGTTAATGTGATTACAGAATAGTGAGATCACTTATTACAAGGTTGGAGCCAGAGAGTGTCGAATGTGCCCTGCAGGTATGGTGACATCTGGCATGAGCGTCTTCTATTTCTGTATCTGTTTTTCTGTCTGTTCCTCATTTAGCTTTGACTCACTGTTTTTAATGAATTAATCAGCACTTGGTCATATTTGGAAATGACTATGAACCACTGAGGCATACAGCACCTATTTTTCTCTTTCTCTGTGAGTGCACGTCCTCTCTGTTGATGAAAAATGACGCACGCTGCACAAAGACTTTGAGCTGTATGACCACATCCTTCATTAATATGCAGTCTGGGTGAGGAGCCTCTTTCTGCTCTGTATCTCATCCGGTTGTTCTCATTTGTTTTTTTTTCTGTTCTGCCAGGTATGTATCAGAAGTCTTGTCTTGAGTGTGAACCCTGTCCTGCTGGAAGGTACACGACTCAGCTGAACCGTGAAGAAGAATGTCATTTCTGCTCCGGAGACTGCAGACCAGGTAAAGAAACTATGAGTCACACCAGCTCAACGGTTTCATCCATCACTGATGATGATGATACTAGTGTGACCTTTGCGTTTCTATAATAAACTGAAAAAATTATAAATCACTTTGCATATCTAGAAATGACTTTTTTTCTGTGATTAAAATCTCTAAAATCACCTGTTTTCCACTGTCTCAGAGTTTCATCTGAAGGTGATAAAGAACTGCACCAGCACGTCCAATGTAGAGTGCGTCTGTGAAGACGGTTATGAATGTGACCACAAGGTCCCATTCTCAACAAACTGCAGATTCTGTGTCAAGAATGTTACAAGGACCGCAAATGGTAAATACTGAGCAGTGCAGACTTTCAACTCTGTCAGATTAGACTCGACCAGCAGGGGGCCTCATGATAAAAAAAATATACCTCTGAGGTTTTCACTGACTGTAAGAGAGAATGACCCATAATGATACCGAAGGCTGTACAAACTGTTATTTACACATGTGACAGTATTGATGAGGGCTCTGATCTGAGCTCTGGGGATCTCCCCACAGTACTGCATGAAATATTTTTAGATCTTTTACTAGAATAGTGATACCACAATCTAAAAATACAACATTACTGATAATAGTCCTACAAATAAGCAAGAATTGGCAGGGAAATATCCTCATGCATTAAACATAGTTGTACTTATTTTGATAAAAGGTCCCTCTCACAGAGTCATGTACATCTCAAAGGTCTAGTGTGTAGCATTTAGGGGGACATATTGGCAGAAAGTAGATACAGAATTCATGTTTTAAGAATCATTTTGTTTTTGTTAATGTAAAACGAGTTATCCGTTATCTACCCAACACATTCTCACTACCAACTCGTCAATGTCAAGGCTTGTTCAATGGCCCTACACATCAAGCAGTGATACAGTGTCTTTTTAGTACTTTGTGTTTTGGTTTACTTAGATTTACACAAGAAAAGCAGGTGTTTAGGTTTGGAAACAAGTGTGTTTTTTACTAACCCAATGTAACAACTTATGTCAGTGGTGTAGTAGGCTACACAGACTATACATGCTAGCACATCACGTTAATTGACTTTTGGTTTCTCCTTGGTAAAGTTTGTTTGATTCCTCCACCTCCCCTCCCACCTGCCCTAAGCAGACTTTCTCGCTCATTATACTACGACAGTTGCTCAGCTCGTCAAAAAATGCTTGTGTCTCATACTGCCACTAAAGGGTGCCTTGGTGTGTCAGTATCTGATACCGAGTGTCACTGACCAAGTGTCAGTATTTGACGAGAGATTGGGTTGCTTCCACAGAGCCATCCGTGTTGTCTTTACAGTGGCTCAAAATGGACAAACCAAACACCGGCTCTAGATAGAGCCATTCATGTTTTCGCGTTGGCACTGTAGTTCTCCTACACGCTAGACACATCATACAAGTTTCAGTTAATTGCAGTCTGCAGCCTCACCACTAGATGCCACTAAATCCTACACGCTCAACCTTTGAACCTGGGTGATAAGATATGATGAAATATTTTTACAAATAGATACAGATTTATGAAATATGAGACATAAAACTCTTACCCCATCCAAAAACTCCTGAGACAATGTTAAAAATGCGTGTCAGTCAGAATGGAACAAAGACAAACAGAAAAGCTGGTACTTTGAAGATATGACTTTTTAAAGTACTGTTTTTAAACTTTATTGTATCTCAGCCTTCATTGTTCGTTGACAGTTGAGAGATGACAGGAAATGAGAGAGATAGAGAAAGAGAGAGAGACAGGAAAAAGGTCCTTGGCCGGATGTGTGTCAGTCAAGGCCTTAACCCTGAGACCACCAGGGTGCCACAAAGACACAACTCTCCCCCTTATTTTAATTAATTATATATATATATATATTATAATGTATCTGCAAAGTAAGTGCAACTGCTGTTGTGTTGGAGCGTAAAAAATTCACTCTGAAATATAGTGATTTAGATGTATAAAGTATTGAGTCCCAAAATGAAAATCATCAGTGCCTGTAGCTCAAAACAGAGGCTGATGACAAGGAGCGAGGTTCCAACCTCACACATTTTTCCTACCTCACGCTCTACATATTATTTTCACTATTTTCATCTAATATTTATTTTCCTGCAAACAAAGCTGTTTTTTATGGAAGCGTGATGCTGTTTCTCTGAAGATTATTATCTCGAGTCAGAAAAACAAGAATGAAGATTTTCCATAAAAACTTTTCTCAGAAAAACAGGCCAACATTTTTTTTCTCAAGTGAATGCATTATGCTTCCAAAGTATTGCCCGTCATCACATTAACCAATAAATCTTCACACTCTCTCACACCTGTAGATGTTTCTCATGTATACCTGTACAGTTAGATGCATTTAGGCTGCTGCTATTGCCATAACATGTTAGTGAGACTTTGTTTGGTCTTGTGTTCGTCCTCTGAAATCTGAAAACAAATCTGTGATGCTTTTTGTTCTCCGGATGCAGCTAATGTGGTCAGAGATAAACACACACCTTCCACAACTTCCCCAGGACATAGCAGCACATCCGCCAAACCCTGCCGATTTCCCAAGTAAGTCCTGGATTTCCTTAGATACAGTACATAATAAATTCCTCACAGAGTGGAGTTCAAAAACTTTAGATTCATATGACTCCCAAAATCTAGATGACTTAAGATACTCTCAGAGTTATTGTAGCATTTGGTGCGGACATTACAGATAGCCTGTTGAAGACTGTCCTTGTTCATGGTGTCACATATTTGGGATACCTGAGATATTCACCACCACTCTTATCTCACACAGGTGTGGCACGCAGTCAGTCCCACCACCAGGAAATGGCACACATCTCAAAGGAGGTGAGTGTGAGAGGGGTATGTGGAGAGTCTTCAGTATTTGATTTCTATTGTTCTGAGGCACAAAGATGTATTTTTAGCCACGCAAGCAACATGTCTCACGTGATGGCAATGCCAGTAAGTCCAGACTAAAACACCTCACACAGACATTTACAACCCACAGAGGATGAATCCTACTGACTTTGGTGATCCCTTGATATGTCGTCTGGTGCCACCAGCAAGTCAAAGTCTGAAAATATCTTAACATCTTTTGGATGGATTGAAACAAAATTTTGTACAGACATTCATAGTTCCCAGAGGTTTAGTTTACTGACTTTGGTGAGCCTATGACTTTTCCACTGGCACCACCAGTAAGTTGTCATTTGAGGTTTTTAGTGAAATTTCTCTACATACTGAACGGACCAGCACAACATTTGGTTCAGACATTCATGTCCTGCTGAAAGTGAATATTTATAACTTTAGTGATGCCTATTGCTGACTTTGCCGCTAGCTCCATAACCAAATGCCTGCAAAACTGATGACATTCCCATCAGCCTCAGCTGTACTTTGTGATAAGTGATGTAGTGTATGATGTATAATTAGTGATTACTGATGATTAGAGATACAAATATAAGCATGCTAGCATGCTAAACTTTGTCAGGGAACCTGGTAAATATTACCTGCCTCACATCAGCATGTTAGTTTGGTCATTGCAAGGCAACCCAGTTGCCAGAAATTTTTTTTGACATTGTGCGTATCTGCAAACCTCGGATATGTTACATTTGTACATTTTTATGTAGCGGATAGGTTGAAACTTCCAATAATACTCAGCATTTCAGAATTTTATTGTCATTATACAAGCATAACAAAATTGCAAATGTGTCATCCTCAAATGGTGCATGCTATTAAAAGAAAACTTTTTACACGCAACAATAAAATCTAACCAATATAAGTACAAAATATAAGCAATATTAAAAAAATATATATAATGTACAACTAACGAATGCATAAACATCAGCAGCAGCAACAGCAAACTCCTGAAAAGGTGTAGTATCAGTGCAGTGTCAGTGGAACTTTTTGTTCCAACAACACTGTGTTCAACTTGGTGAGGTTTAGGCACAAAAAACATTTGGTTATGGTTAGAAAAATATCACGTTTTGGCTTAAAATACCCAGTTTTGGAGGCATAATCCCTGCAGGAAAAGCAGTGAGGTCTTGGTAAAAAAAAAAAAATAAAAAAACTTGTCGTGGTACAATCACC
>JAPZEB010000025.1:12277762-12289793 GCA_029783705.1 Chaetodon striatus | reverse complement strand
GTATCATTAATACACAACGTGCCCCAGGCACAACATTTAGCTCCAAATCCACAAAACCAGCCTGAAAATGAAGGAAACTTGAAACCATTGCATTAGAGTCAATGGAGCACAGCTGTGTTGTTGCCTGGTCTGAGCTGCCCAATGCCACGTTATGATTGGGCAGTCTGTGTCTGGGGGCGGGAATTAGCAAAGAGTCATTTACCAGAAGTAATAGTGACCAAACAAACTTGAGCAGCCTAAACAAATAATCAGATGAAATACAAATTCTGGCTCCTACATGCACTGAAAAATAATCTGGTGTTAATACAACCGTGACTCTATAGATAAACACACAAAGCGGCTCAGACCGAGCCACACAACACTGTGGTGCTGGGCTTGTGCACAGGACAGGGGAAAGGCCATGCATGTGTAACGAGAAAGACAGTGTAAGCGAGAGGGACAGTATAAAGGAGCTTGTGAAGGAGAACTGACAGAGGGATGTGTGTATTTGTTTGAGTGTTGAGTTCAAATACCAGTCTTGCTCCAGAATCACTGGCTCCACCTCTAATCAATCAAATTCCTGAATTTTATGATCACATCTGTTCTGTGAAACAACAGTTTACTGAAAACCTGTAGAAATTACTATGGTTAGAAATTTGTCACTAGCTTGGAGATATTTAGTCGCTTTGTAAATCATATACATGTTGATTCATCAGTGACGGGCATGTGATGTAACTGGCTTTCTATCATTTACCTATCTATGTTTTGTTTTCCAGCTATTTCAAAGTTACGCAATGAGGTAAGAAGCCATTTTCAAAGCGTCATTCTATCATGTACCTTCATATATATAGCATCATTTCTCTTCATGCTATTTGCCCCTCACTGATTGACATGTTCTTTTTTAGGGAGGCAGAAATGTTTCTCGAAAGGAGTCATCTCATCAGTTCCCCAGAGACTCATTCAGTGCAAAGCAGCAGCCGTCGTGTCTCTCCGCAGCCAATCTGGGTACTGATGAGTGAAATGAAGAAACGCCTGACTCACTTTGTGGAGTCATTAAGATAACCGTTATGAGTCTGAGTTGTATTCCGTTATCTGTAAACTGTGTGTTAATGTATTTCAATGGGTCAATTAAAGCATTCCTTTAAGTGCACTCTTTGCTTGTTTTGGTCTCCATAGGTCCAGTCCATGTCCACAATCCAGGGACAGTTGTCTTTAGCTTGCTGAGTCAGTTCACAGGCCAAGTTGGGCCAACAGTTGAATGTGGGAAGACGGCCAAGAGAGTGATGAGTGAAGAAGAGGATGAGAGAGACTGTCCTGTGTTTCATCCCACGTCCTCTCCCAGTATTCATCTCTCTGAGGAGGAGAGGAGCGGAGAGATTGACAACATCTTCTTTCCCTCTCAGGAGCAGGGGAAGGACTGCCACGTGTCCAAAGAGGAGGCACTATGATGCATCCTAAAAATCCCAGAAGATTTGCATTGGTACTTCTGGCTGCTGGCATCCAGACTGATCCTAAACACAGTCTATTAAAGGAAAGATCTGTAAAACTGTGAAACCAAAGATGAATGTGGAGCAGATCCATCTCCCTCTGGCAAACTGTGAAGGGACCTCAGAGCTGTACAGAGACATTTTATCTGCAGATCCCATGAAAACTTGTGGTCAGTGCACACCAGAAACTTTAACTCTGCAAAGAACAGCTGGAGGGGGATCTCCTTCTTGTAAGTTATAATTTAAAATGTCATGTAAACTTAAAATGTCATGTAAATACTTTTTTAAAGCTCTGTCAGCTCCCTTTAAAGTATCCGACCTGAATGTTTAATGTTTTATCATAAATGTTAGGCATTTTGATTACAATACGAGTTTATTTTTAATTAAAAAAAAAACTAAGTAGAAATGTATACAAGTTAAAACATTCACAATTGATATGTATATTCTGAAAAGTCTATTTATACCTATACCTTTTAAATGTACAACACAGTCTCACAGAAATATGTAGAAATGGACACAACCCCTCTAAAGATATTGTCAGAAATGTAATATAATAAGCATGTTTTCTTTTGTGTAATATCACCTGAAAATAAGAATCAGCTGTTTATGTCTACATAGGTAGCAGGTCCTCCTCCCCAGAGTCTGCCATGTTGATCTATGGTAGCCCAGAGCAGACAAACCAAACACTGTCTTTAGATAGAGCCATTAGTTTTTTTTGAGATGGTCACCGTACTAAGCAGCCCCTCTGAGACAAGTCGAACAGCCTTAGAAAACTGTTTTACCGGTTTAAATCACTTGGTCCATTTGTTTTGGAGACGAAGAGACCTCTGCGGACAATTTGGCTCCCGGTTAAAACCTTTTGAACAATGAACACTGAAGGAACTCTAACCAGGAGCTTGAGCCTGGCACATAGGAGAATTGTCACTGTCAGATGCCTTTAAATCCTACACACTGCTCCTTTAAAGTTTAGGGGCAAAAAAACACATTAATATGGTTAATATAACTACATATGTGGCGTAAACCTTTGTGTAGTCAGTAATGTCACGAAACTACGCAGACTTTTGGATTCACATGAGACATGAAATAAAAGAAATGCAAATGAAGCGAGAGTGTGCGACACTTTTCTATATCAATTAACTCGGGACATGAACAGCAGTCTCCTGGTTGAAAGTCTATGTTTGTTTTACACATCCACCATCCCTCCGGCCCACCTTGCGCAGATTTTCTTGTGCTTTATACTTAGTTGGTGTGTCCACCACAGCTAAAAATCCTAACTGACTTTGCAGTGGCATTGTTTTTCCTGGTGCATTTCGTGCCCACCACCACATCATGCGTTGCTATGAATTTGTGTCCATTTCACATTTTTCTGTGAGACAGGGCTGAAATGTAAAGATGTGAAATATCTTTAACTTTTGCGTACCATAGTACATACAGGTACCACCATTTAGCAACGTACTGCACAATTTTCAACACATGTATTACCGTCACAGTCTTACACTCAGTGTCTTTCAGATTCATTATCTGTGTGTGTTTTTTGTACAGTTTTAAAGTCACAGATGTCAAAAAGTCGCGTCTCCTCCCAGAAAACAGCGTCAGTCTTGAAACACTTTCTGTAGTTCCATTCGTCGGCACGGGCCGAGTGACGTTTGTTCCCATTTGTCACAAACGTCCAAAACAACAAGAGATGTTTTGGACTAAATGTCTGCCTGTCAAATTTCTGCTAATCAAAGTTCAGGCTCTTAAACTCAGACATCACATTCATCACATTTTCCGAGCACTTCCTGGACAGGAGTTGATACTTCTTCGTCCTCGGAGCCCTGTGGCACTGCTGCATGTTCTTTATCCAAAAAGTATCCTGAGTAACAACAGAATGGAGGAGGGTTTTTTAGTAATTAAAATATGAGGTAATAATCCCCTTAGATCATAAAAAACATAAATGCATGCACATTATGAAATGATAAAAAGCTCAGTGTGCTTCCTGTGTTTGTATGCAGTCTTATAAGCTTCATAATAATCCACTGACCGTGTTTGGATTTGATCCAACGCAGAAAAGGCTTGATTTTTGTGAAAACAACGAGTGCAAGTCCTGTACACAGGAGAGCGATTATCACCAGGAACCATGCCGTATCTGTAAGAATGTGTAAAAAAGACATTTTTGAAAGATTTATATGAACACCCACTGGTTTCACTTGGCACAGCCAGAACCAGTAACTCACTCTACCTTTGATTGGTTGAGAAGATTTCCTGGGTGTGGTGGGGGTTTCTGGCTCAAAGGCTGCAGGGGAAGAGATAAAAAAAACCACAAACTTATCAGCTCACATTAATGGCTCAGTGTTTATGGTTCAAGTTATCCATTGAGCCCACTCTGAGTTGTATTATTTTTAACACACTGCTCAGGAGGCCCGGATTTATAACCACACAGCACGATTTATAATTAACTCATGTCACCTTGTGTGTGTGACCCTGGCTCCATGGAGACGGCAGAGTAAACAAACAGTCGCTAACAGAGGTCAGAGCATGTAAAATACTTTATCAACATTATTATCAGCTGGTTTATCTGTGTTATTTTTAATCATTACATCAGCACATAACTGTTTCAGTTGACCTTGGCAACCACTGCAGAATGCTGGACGGTGTGTTGCTATGGTTACAGTGCTCTCTGTGGTGCTACAGTGCAACATGTTGCCATAGTTGCGGTTCTAGTGAACTTCCTTAAAGCAGTCATAACCAGGGGTGTATCTAGGAAATGTGAGTGCCTGAAAAGGACAAAGACCAACTTTTTATGGAGCTGTATGAGCATAAAGTGATGAGACAGGAAGGAAAATATAACGTCACACAACAATGGTAACAGGAGAAATCAAACAGACTCTCTAAATCTTTGTACATATATACAAAATGTAAAAAACAAGACATATGATCAATGTATGTATATATGTTTGTATCATAATTGGCTATTTAGCAGTTGTTCCCAACCCCCACTAGGGGTCGCCAAAGCTTCACATGGGGTCACAACACCTTTTTGATTTTATGAGGTGTAAGGAAACTTTTAAAATACATATACAGCTGGCTTATATCTCAAGCTTTCACTTATTTTTATTAAAAAAAAAAAAATAAATATTTATTTTTAACATTAACATTATTGTACAAGATATAAACTTAAAGATAATCTCACAGTAAAGGCCTGAACACAAGCTATATTGACAGAGCCTTCACTCTGCTAAACAGTCTCATCTTGCATTAGTAGACAACGTAAGAGCTAAAAGAACAATGGCCAAGTGTCTGGGACATGGAAATAAGGAAATTGTCACAAAAAGAAGCCTGTTAAGTATGTAGAAAAACTTATTACAGACAGGAAACTATATAAAAAGTTCCTAAAAATATCAGGAAAACCTCTCTCTGGTGCTATATGTAGAAATAATCTGCTTAAAATGAATCCAAATTGCTCATTTTACACAAACCTTCAGCATTTAATGCACTCACTATTTGGGTGAATGGTACAGTTTGTCAATTGTGCTGTACTGTTATTGTTATGCGTTAAATATGATATGAAATACCCATAAAAAATGCCAGCTAGTCAGGGGTCGTCAGTTTACTCAGAGATAGCAAAAGGGTTAGGAACCACTGCACTACTGATCTTCACAGGTCCAAAATGGCGGACCAAAACCCTAATGGACCCAGGGAATTTGTTGGTTGGTTGGTTGTGGTGCCAAAGACAAAAGTTTTGTTTTAACATTAGGAGTGACACATATGAATCAGGGGGTTGGGGGTCCTCTGCCAGAAATTTCTTAGCATCGAACACTTGATTTCCTACATTCAAATGAACTGTTATGCACCATTTGTGCTTTTTCTGCATCAGTTTATGGTGTAAATGGATTTAATTTGGTCAAAATAAAAGCCTTTTGCTACTTTGGTGTTTTTATTGTGGATGATGTGTCTCTGGGGTCCCTCCTGAAATCTACACCTATGTGTGGTGCAACATATGGTGGTCAAAAAGGTTGTTTCTGGTAATTTCATCCTGCTGTTAAGTTTGTTTCCCAGTGTTTTCTGTATGATATGTAAAAGTTAGTTTAGGACAGTTTAGGAAAGTTTAGTTGAGTGTGCAGAATCGCATGTTTGTGTACATTTGAACAGATTGTAAAAAAAAAAAAAAAAAGTCTTTCTTTATCAGATGTTAGCTTTTACGTGTAATGCTGCAGTTGGCTCTGAGGTACCTGTAGTGGATGGAGAAGGTGTTGGTTTGGTGATGGACCTTGGTATTGGCACACAGCTTTTACAAGATGGGTCTCTGCATGTGTAGCCAGCTTTACATCTGCACACGGCATTATGAGTGGTGCTGCAAAGTGTCTCATACTCCATGTTTGCTGTAAAAAATAAAAAAAAACAGTCGTCATTGATAGATAAAGCACAGTCATAACTCTGGGTATGTTAGCGTGTGTGACGAGCACACACATATGCCTGTAAAACATGACATAATTCAGAAAAACAGAAATGAGTCACAGACAGTGCATGGCAGGTAAAGAGTCTGGTTGTAAGTCATGGGGTGGTTATATTACCACATTATCACCTTTTCTTTAGAGACAGAAAAGACTGTTATTTCTCAGCGAAAGCTCTATTTTACTTTGATCAAACAGTGTCTGTCTAACAGAAAGCTTTAACCTTCATACTTCAAAATGAATTCACAAATTAACAAAGATTAAAAAAACTACTTCTATGAGTCCAATGAAGCCAGAGTCATTACAAAAAAAACATTTGTATTATTAAGCAGCCTTACATAGTTTATAAAACCACGGCAATGACAATCATAATAGTTGTACTTGCGTGTCATTTAAGGTCACAGTTCATAGAGAACTTCAGATCTTAGTGGTTGAATTCTTTACATAAACTGGTGTAACCTGTTGAGGTAATTACAGCCTTTCATGTAGACAAGTTTTTACACGTGTTACACATTTTGTCTTCAGTACATTCTTACATTGACTATACAGCACTGTTTCCCAATGCTGACAACTTAATGTCTCTATAAGCACCATTTAAATGTAATATTCAGAACAGATTATCAAACAGTCTGCCAGCGTCCTCACTGAGAGGTCACATTTCCCCCTCAGTGAAGCTTTTGGAGCTGTAGCAGCTTGCTCTTCTGCCTACACTGGATTATTATATGATATGAATGTAACTGAAGATGACAGAATCAAGTGTAAATGTATGGATGACAGCAGATTTAAAGCAGTAGATACACAGTAACTGATGCCATTTTATTGGATTTAAGGACTGAAAATGTTATACTGTAGGAAAACATTGATATAAATGTTTAAAATGTGTGCCTCCTTTGAAATTGTGTTTGCACATCCAAATCCTTGCAAACCGTTAAAGGAAAACTTTGCCATTTTTCCACCTGGACCCCATATTTTCATTTTTTTCTGTGTCTATGTGACTGATGTGAACAACAGTTTATGAAACTGGTCCAGCATTAAGAGAGAGGGCAGAGAAACACCACCAATGTAACCACATGGGGCAATTGTGCACTGTGCCTTTACGTTCATTAAAAGGGTTATTTTTGCTACAGACAGGTTGAGATTGTTATCACAAGTATCTGGAGTTTCTTTCTATCTCTCGCTTGGTTTGGTTTTTTGTTATTTTATCTACGTCTAACTCAAGACGTGATTTCTTGCAGCAAGACAATGCTGGAACAGTGTGCAGAAAGCATAGCTTAGTGTTGCCATAGTCATGGATGATTATTTAGCTGGTTTCCACAATGTGGATGAATTTGATAGTCGCTCTCATTTATTTAAGACAGAGTATACGTCTTGTGAGAGAACTAGACTTTTCCTTCAGCGAGACTGACACAATAATGAACAGACCAGATAAACTGAAGGTAAAGAGACATTCATAATAACAATCTGAGCATATCTCTGATAAAATAACCATTTTTTATTGGTCGCCCAGTGATGGTGCACAATTGCCCCAATCAGTTACATTAAAGTCTGATTTAAGGTAGGACGCTTGACACTTTTGAAATGTGTTGCTCAGAAGAAAAAAGAACAGCGCAACATTTTCAATTTATGCGTTGGCAAAAGGTGTCCGTCATCTGCATTGTAACCAGAGACACCCTGAGTTTTGCACAGACAGTTGTTCTGTGAGTGGCAGATGCCCCCCACTCACTACGGAGGGCTGGTAAATAAAATCAGTGGATCAATCAATATAAACTCTGCTGTGGTGCTGACATAAAAACTATTTTTGGTTAAGTAAATATCTGTTGTCATGCTGGAAAAGGCAGGTTGGCCGGCTGCTGTGCTTTCAGCTCCACGGGAGCTGCTGCTGACAGACGGCTGCTTCTGTGGAAAAAGACACTGAATGCACGTTGGAGCCAGTGTGGATTGAAAACTACTTTCTCCATGGCAACGATAGTAACACTACCAATCATATTGTGTGACAAAATATGACAATGTCTGCAACATAAAATTCTCCAGGTGTGCGACATGAAAGAAAAGTGTCAATGACACTTTGACACTTTTTTCTATTGGAAATATGCCATTTCTGTCGAATGACACTTAAGCCTTAAGGATGTTACGTGGGTGCTGGCTGCAGCCCTTTCTCTCAATACTGGATCAGCTTAAAAAAAATGTTGTTCACATCAGTCAGTTTAGCACAGAAACACAGGAAAATAGGATCCACGTTGAAAAAAGCCAGTTTCAAAGGAGGCACATATATTTAACTTTGCGAAAGTTGCGCCTTTAACACCCCGATAGAGATCAAAGTCTAAACAAATTTAATCAATACTGTTGTATCGCAAGATCGGTTTATAAGGGTTTCTGTGTAGGTTGAGTCATTTCCACCTGAATTAGTTTCCATAGCCGTTAATTGACATAAAGCCCCTGTGTGCGTAGGATTAAAGGTTTTATTTGACATTTTGAACACCCACCTTCATTGCCTTCAATGTGATATTATGTCAGACTGTAAAAGGTTTGTTTACAGCTGCACTTTAAAACTGGATTGACATATGCTTACACTCTGATTACCATATGTTAAGAGAGCATCAAAGTCAGGTCAAAATTCAGACTGAGAATCACAGACTTTCTCTCTCTTCGGTGTTTTCTCCCTTCTGTGCTTTCCACGGTGACATTTAAAAATAAGCACAACAGGCTGTTTTTGCTCACCTGTAGCGGGTCAGAGCTCTTTCCGATGTTTACCACTTTTCTGTGTTTTTCTCTTTTTTCCACTGACATGACAATGGTCTATGCCTCCTCCTGTCTTAACCACGATTGGTGGGCTGTGCTGCTTATGCTGGTGTTGACGCCGCTGCACAATCCCACCATAATAACCTCCCATGCTGGTTTACGGAGGGTTTCTCAGACCCCCCCTTCCCCTCCTGCTTTTAATCTCTCTCTGACTGTATCCCACCATGACACACAAAATGGGAAATCCCCCTGCATATGTGACCTTAGGTCTCTAGACTCAAGCTTCTCTGAAATCATGATTTACAGACAAAGTTGAGTAACAACTAACTTCATGTAGAAACTGGACTGGTCACAACTCCACAGAAATTATGATTCACTCACATGTCATACTCAGAAGACATGACACACATGAAATAAACAGGGACCCACAATGTTTTACCTAGGGGGGGAATGTCAGATAGTTTTCTAGTGTAATGTCTAATCACTTCAAATCAAAACCATACCACTTGGCATCTACTGCTCTGTTCCTGTTTCAGCTTTAACATTTCTACCATTCTTCTTCAACCTGCATATCTGATATTGATACAGTCTAACAATCATATTACATATTTATCTTCTGTGTCCTGGGTTATGATTCATTATCAGAGAGCAAACTGTCAAAGTGAAGGAAAGCATAAATCTTCTGTAAAAATTCACCCAGTTAAAGCATCCTTGAGTCTCTGTGAGCTGTAGCTGCAGAATTATGTGTAATATCATGCAAACTGTAGGGATAACATTGCTGTCACTGAGGCTGTTTCTGTTCTATAAGCACACACACTTAACACCCAAAACAAAAAGCTGTGAGTATACTCACTTTTATTGCAGTTTATACAGACTTCGCAGGCCAACTCCACGTTGTACTTTTCAGTGTAGTGGTCAACCAAGCAAGGTTGACACTTAATTACGCAAGTACGCTCATCACGCCCAACCATATGTTCACCTGGAATAAACACAATTGTCCTGGAATAAACACAGTGACACAGTGGCAAAACTGCGAAATCTAACAAGATGAAAAGAAATTGTTTTACCTGGTGGGCACTTGTCACAGCATAAACTGGGTTTGTTCACTGGCCAGGAATATTGTGTGTCAGGGCATTGTAAAGACAACACAAGAGAGAGGAAAGAGAGAGTGCACAGGAAGGTAAGAGCACAGAGTGTCTGCATCTGGGAAGAAGAAAAAGAAGAGGTGGAGGAAGGAGCAGAAGAGGAGGATGAGGACGAGCAGAAAGAGGAGGTGGAGGGAAACAGATTTATTTAAACAGACTTATTAACATACTAACAGACACTGAGACAACATACATCTCTAAAAACACTACAAAGGTCTGTAGCGCTTCATAGTATTCACACAAGTCATAACAGACACAAAGTTTAGCAGCGAAGCTACATCGTATACTGTACGCACACTTGTCAGATAACATGTGATGGTAATAAAAGATAAAATCAGCCTTGTGTGAAAACAAACAGCTCTCTAACTTTACAGGCGATTACAGGAAGCTTTAACACAGGTCTGACTGACAGCTACGGTTGTCACTCTTAGTCTTTACTTACCATGGACGAGAATGTGAGACAAGATGTAACCTGGGACCCTCTGAGTGTGAGACTGAACAGGGGACCAGAAGTGTATCAGGGGACTATTCATAAAATGTCAGCGATGACTCATTATGAAAGCTTAACATCTTCATGGTGCCTTTAGAGATTTCTGTGCCCCGCATGCTCATCCTGTCTGTCTTTGCTGCGACCCCCTGGCTCAGTCTGCACACAAAAACAAGCCCTCCACCAGCCTCCACAGTTTTTCCACAGGCACCGTCTCTCTCGTTTCATCCAAAATCAGGCTTCTGGTTGCAAACATTCTCCTGCGCTCGCTTTCTCTTTCTTACACCTGACTCTGCCTCTTCCTCTCTGACTTGGATGACGAGGTCATTTCAGTGAACATATCATACACCAGTCATTTGATTCCAAGCAGTTCTGTTGCTTTTACAAAAAGCCGTTGGTGAGATAAACATAATTCCAAGAAATCACATTATGTTGATGAGCTGCTTTGCAACCTTGTAACACACAGGACTGAGCAATAAAAAGATATTTATATCAGACCAACAATATCAAATGTAAAGGTGATACCAAAAGTCACATTAGTCATCATGAATGTGAAATTAAAGTGCAAACAGACAACTTTTTAAACAAACAGACAAATGTTGCAGGCAATAAACAGGGTAATAAGTCTATGGAAAGTTACTCCTATGACAGTAGACCTTGCAGGTGTGAAAACTCTCTGTGTCATTAGTTAAGTGACGACAGCCAATTTGCATTTGGTGCTTACTGAATCTTGCAATTCCTATTTTTCTTAACTGCAGATGTTTCTTCTTTTCTTTATTTAAACAGTCTCCAGTAGCATCTGAATTAGACACTGAGTTGCAGCTTTTCCTCATCTCAGCACGTCCACTATTCAGCTGTCATGTTCTCTGTTCTCACCACCCTTCATTTTTTCACAGAAACCAGGCCACAACACGTGACCTGTCAACTGTGAAACAAGAGGCACCATCGTAAAAGGGGCTGCCTCTGTGGCCAAAGTGTTGCTCTCGACACCACTCAAACAGAGTACAGGGATGACTGGAGGAGAGATGACTGTGCATTAAAATCACTCTGAAGTGACTTAGAGCAAACCTGGTCATGCTTATCGTGAGGTTTCAGTATTAGAGTGCTTGACCGAAGGGATTGGTACGCTTGATTAAAACATGCTGAAGGTGGTGTTAAGAACCAAACAGATGGTAAACAAAAGCTGGTTTTTACTTGGCTCGAAACACAAAATTTACATGCATACACAGAGCTGCGGTCCTCGCAGGCTGTATGAAACTCAACAGTGTGTTTGCAGTTGCATGTAAGGACTTAATGTGTCTGTACGTTATGCCAAATGTGTCAGTGTGAGTTTCTGACAGCATGAGACTAAGCCGGAGAAAGACAGAGCGAGTGGGGAGGAGGAGGAAGAGTACAGAGATGAAGGCACATTTTTTTTTGTTTGCTCACTCAAAAGGAAGGATGTGGTATTTCTGAGGAAGCACTTGTCTTGCTCTGCTGACTGAGCTCTTTCATGTACTGTACACCAGCAGAGTCTCGTGAGGCTACACTCTGCTGGCCCACTGAACAAAGTACCAGCCTACTCCATTTATAGCTCCCGTAATTACAGTGCATCAAATTATACTTTCTATAATTTGTGCACTTACGCTACATGGACCCACAGGGGTGCTGAATTTTCATTCTGAACCTCCATTTTATCTTCTTGATAGCTTTAATTCCTACATTAAATGACTTAAACTTAATTGGTTTTAAGTGATTTATTTAGGTGTTTTATTTGGTTAG
>JAPZEB010000025.1:12261695-12277662 GCA_029783705.1 Chaetodon striatus | reverse complement strand
GACAAACAATGAACTGCTGTAACATTTAATTACTCCCCCATCCCACACACACACACACACACACCCACACACACACACACACCCTGCATTCTGATACATGCAAACACACTTAAGGACACTCTCTCACATACTGTAGGGCAATACAGCGTGGGCTCTACTCAACAATGCCCACATCTGGAAAACCTTTGTTGACAAAAAAATAAAGAAATGAAAACCAGAAGAAGCAGAAGAGGAAGAAGAGAAGGGTCCCAAGGCATCTCAATGCAGCACAAGAAAATTGATGCTAAAGGGTTAATCCTGAACACTGGACATGTTTTAATGGCAAATTCTTACTGTCTCCCTTACATTAGAATAAAGTCTGAAAAAAGGACAAAACAATTAAGGGATTGTGTGAGGTCATTTTGCCACATTAATTAAAAATGTATGTATTTCCTCCTCTAATTTAACATTTTTAAGTTTAATATCCATCAGGGAGAAATTAATGTAAAAATCATATGTGCGTGTGTACCCATGCATCTGACAGTGAGTCACCTCTTGCGCTCACCTGTGTGTATTTGTAATTATTGCCTAATAGGTTTCAGTGTGTTTTGCCACAATGCCTCCTGCCAGACTATTACTCGGAATGGTCTCGTGACGCAGCCATTTCCCGTTCAAGCCCGCCTCCGCTCGTGCTCCACCGAGAGGGACAACGGCACGTCGCACTGCTTTAGTAAAAATTAAAAACAGCATTTATCATATGAAATATACACATTTAATTTGTCACTTATGGACCTGAAGTGAAGGACAAAGCCATTACTGTGACAGTGGTTGTCCAGGTAAGTGACGCTAAAATACCTTTGCGTGTTACTCTGTGGGAAGAGATTCATATCAGACTTGAGGCTGTGGTGGGCGTTATGTGGTGTGTAGCTAAACCGAAACCGATGAGACAAGAAAGAAAAACAGTAAAATGTAGAGTGTATGTATTGCTCTGAAATACGTCAAAGTTATCAGTAGACACGTAACTCTGTCAGGTTGACTTTTGAAGGTTTTCGAGGTTCAAGTTAAGTGAACTCTGTGTTTCAGTGCGACAGGGAAGTGAGGGGCGAAGCTGCCAAACCAGTGGAGCTGAAATATGCAGAGACGTTTTTTAAACTGGCTGCGGACCAATTCAGTCTTTAAAGCCTCCTTTAAGTACATATTTCACTAAATATCATGACCTATGCTGATTTTTAATGTGCACTCATGCCCTTCTGTTACTTAGAAAAAGTTGTGGCAGAGGAGAACCCGTCCATGCATCTACGTGACAACCTCAATGGCTTTCAGTGAAATGAAAACTACAACAGCTTCCCTTTAATATGTAATGCCTTACATGTCAGTTTAAGGGTTTTTTTTAAGTTATCATATTTGGCAATAAGCAAAATAACATAGCTGCTTTTGCATTTTAAATCCACATATTAAATTAATAAACAGAGTTTTTTTGCTTACCTCTGACCGACCCTGCAAATAGTTTCATTTTATCTTACATGTGTTGGGAAAACCACCTCTGAAAATTCAGCCCCCTCCCCACTATAATGGTTACTCAGCTTAACCCACAGACCTGTCAACTGTTGTCATTTGGCCTATTTCCTTGTTAGAGAGTAAAACATGTTCACAGCAAAGTGTATTTATTATCCTGATTCATAATCGGCAGCTGAAACGAAAAACCCTTGACCTCCATTTTATTGTGTAAGAAGGAGAGATCTCAGAGGTGGGTGTCAAAAACTAAATCTAAAACTAGCTGCTGCTTTGATGCCATGTATGTGGGAAAATATGTCCTCTGTAATCTGGGTGAATTGATCCTTTCAGGATATTCAGGTCAAAAGTCAGGCTCAAGTTCAGCAATGGAGTTTTGGTTAGATTTTATATTTATAATCACTTAAATTATGCACAAAGGCTGTTATTTACACATAACAAAGCATTGTTTGTTGATGGATGTAAAATAGAGAGAAAACTTTGCTGTTCCTCTAAAATATGACCTGAGTCAGAGCCTGAGTAATATAGGCCACGTTGTTAAAATCAGAAGTGTTAGTCTGGTCATTTAAGGACATGTCGGCCTCAGTTTATCAGACTCCATCTTTTATCAGATACAAAGCTCTATGTTTTCAGCCACAGGTGCACTCAAGGCTGGATTACAAACTGGTCCCAGTGCTGTGAAAGCCCCTGGTTTACTGTGTGTCAGCTGGTTCAGTAAATTATTTACAGTAAAAGGTCCAGTGTGCGGGATTTAGAGGGATATACTGGCATAACTGGAATATAATAAGTGTGATTTCTTCAGTGTTTAATCACCTGAAAATAAGAATTGTTGTGTTTTTGTTACCTTAGACTGAGCTGTTTATATCTACAGAGGGAACAGGTCCTTGTCCATGGGGTCCGCCATGTTGCGCCGCCATGTTTCTACATTAGCCCAGAGCTTACAAAACAAACACCGGTTCCAGATGGGGCCATTTGTGTTTTCGTGTCGGCCCCTGCAGTTAACCAGCCCGCTCTGACTCTGGTATTTCATCAAGTACCAGAGTCAGACAGCAATACGAAAAGGTGCCTTTCACGGCAGTGAGATACACCGCCTGGCGGCACCAGTTTGTAACGCTGCTGGCAACTACATCCTATTAAGAGCTGAAACGTTCCTATGGGGCGGGTGGGAGAGGAAGTCGATGGGTCTAACAAACCTGACTTTTACCTGGGAGCCTGCTGTTCGCTTCGTATGGGACACCAGAAAAACACTGTTTATTAAAGGATTAAAATAGAGAGAAAACTTTGCCGTCCTCTAAAATATGACCTGAGTCAGAGCCTGAGTAATAAGGACAATGTTGTTACCAAAATCAGAAGTGTTAGTCTGGTCATTTGAGGACATCCAAGACGCAGCTTATCGACTTGGTCTAACTTTTGAGATCCAAAGTTTGATGTTTTCAGCCACAGGCGTACTCAAGTCTGAATTACTGACTGGCCCTGAAAGCCCCGGGTTTACTATGTGTCAACTGGTTCAGTAAATTATTTGTAACATTGATCGGGAATCTGCATCACTAAAGCACATTATCAACTAAAACTATTATGTCCCGCAGGATTTAAAAAAAAGAAACATATAAGCTCAAACAAAAGCAATTCCTCTCAGTCATCACTGATGTCCCAACAGAAATGTCTGACTGCCTCTGCCTGTGCGTTCTTATTTCCTTCTTCTGTTGCTGCATTCAGGTCTGTATGGGCTGCAGTATTCGGGCAGTGGTGTGCAGCACCCAGCCAAAAACAGTGCTCAGGTGAAGTTGGGACTTCATGAGAAGGTAGTGACTAGGTGTCAGAGCATAAGGACTGTGCATCGAAGAGGAAGCTACTTAAATCGTGGAGGCAGTGCTGAAAAAAAAGCCACTATAGCAAGGCGAATCACTAACCTTTCACTTTCACGGGCAATACGGTTTACGCACAGTAACTGACAATTCCTGCATAGTATACCTTTAAAGTGGGTCCTTCTTTGTTTTTGTCACGTGATGCCCTGTCTCGTCCCTGTGTCAAAATCTAGTTATAAGACCTTCAACATCGTGTGCACAGAAGTACTTTTTGTTTAAGCAAAATACCACTTAAAATGTAAACATAGGGGTTGTGCAGTGGAGTGGAGAATGGGAGCACTGGGGGGCTAATTGGACCAGTAATAGAGCCCAGCAGCAATTCAATGCAGTTGATAAAGCTTCATAAATTAGAGGCACTACATTTGTCTTGTAGGTCAGTGACACTAATCATGAATGCGTGTGAGCATGTAATTAGGTGTGTACGAAAATATTTATTCACTTGAGTATTATGATTTTTTTGTTTAGTGATACTGTATCGATTTTCAAAAACATTTTAATGGTTTTGATTTTAAAAAAAAATTTGTTTACCTAAAGGGTCCTGTGAGCACTTTTATTTTATTTTATCTTTTAACCGATCCAGGTAATATGTTTATTCCTTTGCTTAGATTGCACGAAAAGTAGTGCAGTGACATTGGATGCTACAGGGATTGTGATAAATACAAATGCAGATCCCAACTTCTTTATGCATATCATAGTGCGTTCTTTACAATATTACATTTTCCGAAAATTAGATTAAAATTTTTAAAATATATTTCCTTGCTTACATTATAGCAATAGATTGCAGTGTATTGAATCATGCCCCCCGTATCGTGATTTGTTTCGTGTCGCCACATTCTTGTCAATACACAGCAGCACACACGATACGTTAATGTCAAAGTACAGCTAAGCCTGATTAAATTTGGATCCTGACATGACCTTTAGTGTATGACAGACTGCGGCCTGTTGGTGGTGCTAGAGATAAGAGTTGCATCATGGGTGTATGATTGTGAATCTTTTTTTTGGTGGTAATTTAAAAAACATGATTCTAAGCTTTAATTTTGTCACTCATCTGGATATAATTGTACATTTAGTAAATTTAAGACATGAAATAATCAGTTGTAACTAAAAGTGTGTGGGCTTAGAGCATATTGACTCAGTAATAGTATGCATAGTACCTGTGAGTTATATCTTAATTGCATTGGCTGTTTTGGGGGTTTAACAGACTGTTTTCCTTGCAGGCTGCTTCAGATGGATTAAGCTAAACCTGTAAGATGATGGAGGGAGCTAGGCACAGAGGAAGATGGAGCAAAAAAGCCCCTGTTGGCACAATACTGCTCCTTATGGTGAGAAAAAACTTTAAGTACTTCCCTAAATACTTTGAAATTGCATGAATACATGATAAACTTCCTTGTGATGGACAATAAAGCTTTTCTTTGTACATTCTACTTTGCAGTGCATGTTCATCCCCACTCTGACAATGTTACAAACTTCAGAGAACGTGACGTGTGAACCAGGGGAATATTCCACTGACAAGGGAATTTGTTGCAACAAATGCTCTCCAGGTACTTTATGTCCTCCTGCATACCACATATGATTCACAGTGGTCATTATTGGAAATAATATCACATAAGCAGACTTCTCCTTCCATGATTAAACCCATTTTACAAAGAACTAACTGTGTTAACACGTGGTGTTTATGTTTTCCAGGTTTTAAGCTTGTAGAAAATTGTCAGGGTGTGAATCAGAGAAGTAAATGCACACAATGTCCTTTGGGACAATACACAGACCAGATGAACTATGCCCCCACCTGCTTTCGTTGCAGACAGTGCAGAGGTAGAGCACTATTACTTTTTTTTTGTGAATCAATTTAATCTCTTTGATTTGTCAGCAATGTAGCAAGTGATGGTTTTCTTTGCTCACTTTTTTCTCTTTTCAATGTTTCCACAGGAAAGCACGACAAGGAGATATCACCCTGTCAAAGACACCAAAACACAATTTGTCGCTGTGAGGCAGGGTTTTATAAGTTTGTCATTGACTCGCAAACATACGAGTGTCGCTCATGTCGCAAAACGTGTGGACCAGATGAAAAGTTAAAACAGACATGTAAGTCTTGATATGATATGAATTACATGAATATTCAGGTGTGTAAAAGCTTTTTATTTATTAATTCTGTGGTCAGTCTAAAGAGAGTCATTTTTGTTTTGTACAGGTACACCTGAGAGAAACACTGTGTGTGAATGTAAAGAAAACTACTATAGACTCAACGGCCAGTGTGAACCCTGCAAGAAGTGAGTGCACTAATGTTTACGAGCATTTGCTACATGCATTGTTCCCATCCTCCTGTTTGGGATGCTTTTATTTAAAGTTGCTGATAGGGAAGTTGTTTTGTTGAATTGAAACTTGCAGCACACTTCCGACTTTGTTCAATCTTTCCATTCGTTGGCAACAAAAGAGAGAAGTTACGAGACACCGAGACTGGGCTGGTGACATTTTAACATTTACAGAACAAGTAATCATTTGTTAAATAAGCTACGTCATGGGATATAACCAGTGCATGTCTGGTTCACCAAGAGAGGACCCTAAATATTGTAAATCCCTCTGTTCCTATGGTACATACTTGTAAATCAAGGTCAAGGTGTTGTCATGAGGGAGTTACATTTGGCCAAAGTTTTCCAATCTGCTTAGTAGGCATTTTAAAAGGTAAAAGGGTAAAAATATAAATGGGCAATCAATAAACGTTTATCTTGGTAAAGCCCAAAAACTCTTAATTCCAGTTGGGATGTGTCCAGTTATTAATTGTTGAGTTAATTTGTTTAGGAGGCGGACAGACAGATATGTGTCACAGATTAAAGAATAAAAGGAGGGAAGCCCAGAGAAAATGCTTGTACAGCCCATAATCCTTAGCCACACCCTCAACACAGTCATTAATACTAACTGTGGCAGATGAAACATTCTTTTTCTTTCAATTTATACCAATTTCCTGTGTGGTGTTAACTAGGAAATTGTATTTAAAGTGTTAACTTGCGCTTGTTTGAACAAATTTGCTGGTGTAAGAAAAAGGCGTGTTGGCCTTCGTGTTTATCACTTCCTCTTTAGATGTGTTACTTCCTCCTCAATGTTGTGAAACGTCCTCTCTCTTCTCCACAGTTGTACCCCTGAGTGCAAACATCAGTGTTCAACAGTTCCTGTTCTGCCTACACAAGGTGAGCACTTGTGATCAACAGGCCATTTTTATATGAAACAGTTAACCCATTGGCACAGTGAAATGAACAGGATGTAGTGTTGCTCTGCGGTTTCAATATGGTGTGTGTGATGTGTAATGAACTACAGCTGCACTGTGGTAACGTGGGAACCAGGAATTGAACAGCAGTCTGACATTAACACAGGCTCACTGTTTTATGGACATACCAGATGTTTTTTTATTAATTTATTTTTTTTGGTAGAAACAATTGTGTCTAAATAATTTTTAATCTCAGCGTTATAATTATTAGTTAAAATGGAAAAGGTCTTCATATCTGAGAACATTTCACATGACACACTTTCTGTTTAAGCCAAATCTTGAGAGCAAATACATTTTTAAGGAAGTAAAGTTTTGCAAAGACGAGTTCTGCGTGTGTGCACATTTGTGTGCATGTGTGTGTTTGGAACAGAAAAAGGCTTATAAAGCAGGTACATACACAACTTTCCATATTAGCCAAACCAAACCTCTGCCCTGGTTTACGCAGTCATTTAAGTTATAAAATGTTTTTGTGTCCAATTCCAAGATGGCAGGAGACACTTATTTTAACCTTTCAATCCTTTTTTATGGAGTTTCAGTCCACACCGTCAGACCTGTTGTAGCCACTTCCACTGTCTGTTTTATCCAGGTCCAGGAGGTGTAAATTAATTAATTCATGAGAAATCATTGTTATCAACTGCTTGGAAGTACTGAAAGAATACAGTAATGTGTGTGATTCAATAATTAATTCGAGGACATATTGTGCCTACAAGTTGTCCTTCACGCTTAGGTTGTTCTAATCATGTCTAATCAGGTATTACATTCTATTCTATGTGCTATTAAAAAGGTCTTAAATGATCTGTATGTGACATTCAGAACATTGATATAGCAGCAAAAAGCTCTTTGCCATGTAAAGATATATTGGAGTAATGGTGTCCTGAGCAGAGAACGAAGTCACTCTCTTTAACTCTTGCATGTAAGTGCATGTGTATTCCATTGGCTAGGCGCCCCTCTACCATTACTCAGCACTGCCCTCGTGTGGTGGTTACTACTGATGTCAGCACGGTGGCAGAGTGGTTCCCCCCCTTGTTAATACAGTTAAGTCTGTCAGCACTGTTGCCATTGTTAGGGCTGTTTATTAAGTTGCTGTTGAGAACTGCGTGCAGACAATCCAGCAACAGATTCTGAATCTTAGGTACGCTCTGAGTGTCGCATACAGCTCCTTTAGGCCCTGATCACACAGAAAGCAAAATGTGAGGGGCACTGCACTGCCTCTTTTTTTAAAATTGAATGCCACTGGCAACCACCCCATCACATCCCTACAATAATCTTCCTGTGTAATCAATGTACTGTTTTCCTTTTTTGTCTGTTTACAGTAATTAATAGCTAGTTCCTAAAATATTGAGGCAGAGGGTGAGAGGATGTCAGCAAATAGTTTGTTGGGCACAGGAAAACGGAGATCCGTATGAGCACATGAGACCCTAAAAAAGAGGGTGGATCATGGGGAGTACCACCAGTTGGTCTAGGAGCTTTGCCTCAATGATGGCTGTGTCCAGGCATATTTTAAGGATGACCCAGGGGCAGTTTGACAACCTGCTGTCTATCGTCAGGCCGTATAGCTCTGGTTATCCAGCAGCCGCTACCACAAGTTTCTCATTTATTGTTTACCAACTGTGAGCTTGTTGTCGTGACCACCACAGAAGGCCCGCCTTTCAAATCGTCTGATTGGACAATGGGAAAAAAACATGACGAAAAAAGAGATGATGTGGGTGCTTTTCTGGTCTGAGTTGAGGTTTTTTCAACTCAAGGACTTCAGAGCGCTTCGGCAAAAACGCCAGGCGCCTAGAGTGTAGAAACATGAAGCACAACACAATCCAAAAACCGCAAGCACAAAGCTTAATTCTGGTTAAAAACAATTACAAAAAGCTGTCTACAGCTGCTAAAATGCTTTCTGCATGGTCAGGGCCTGAAAATTTCTTGAATTGAACTTGGTGAAATATTCTTGCTTAGCATCAAAGAAGTGATTACATCAGTCTGTGAAATAAAAAGTTAGTCCGGTATTAAAGTGTAGAGTTTTGTAGATGTTGCTCCTTTAAAAATAGAATGTGATTTGGATTGTCTGAATAATCATTGCTTTCTAACGTGTATCCATCTGCATCTCTTGTTCCCTGTCTGCCTCTTTGGATCCTTGTGAAGGTCGTGAGCATGGACATGGATATCTTACCAACATAATTGCTGCAGTAGCAGTTGTGGCCGTGGTCTCACTGGTGATTGTGGTTCTCGTCACCCATATAGCCACAAAAAGGTTGACTGAAAATAAATTGCTGAAACCATCCTGCCAGCCATCAGATGTTTCTCAGGACTCATGCGAGGTACACTGATCTAACAGTCTGGGGTTACTTTTTTTCTGCTGGATGGACGTTTACACTCAATAACATTTAATCTGCCTTTGTCTCATAGCAAGTCCTAATCCAAAGTCATGAACCTTCAGAGAACACCAGTGTTAAGGCTGTTCCTCAAAGTCCTGTGAGTGAACCGGAGCCGACCAATCTGCCTGACTGTGTCCCCCTGGAAGTCAAGAGTGAGTGTTATTTTATACTGCACATAGCAGCACATGCTCCTGACCAAACTATTGTACTAACTCTTATCTCTTCCCCTCGCTCTCCTTGCTCTCTGCAGTCCCTGATCTGATCTACACGGTGCTGGATCTGGTTAATGTGCTGCAGGTGAAGCAGCTGGTGCGTTCCCTCGGTGTGAATGATACAGAGATCGGACAAGCAGAGATGGATCACCCCCGATCCTGCCGCGAGGCTCACTACCAGATGCTGAAGACATGGGCCGAGAGAGGGTCAGCAGGTAGAGGAGGACGAGGTAGAATGCTGCACATGCCCTTGTTGCAGGAGTTGTTGGATGAACTGAGAAAGATGCACCTGGGATGGGCAGCCGAGGAGCTGGAGACAAAGTACGGCATTCAGTAATCCTGCATCGTGTGCCAAGTGGAACAAGAAGCTTATGAAACCAAGTATTGTCTCTTTAGAGACACACTCATGGGCAGCCTCAGAGCATTCAAACTGACACGGTGCTACCACACAGCAGTTTTATTTCACAGAAACCAGCTTCACTGCGCACTCTACCTCTCGTCCTGCCAATCGCTCACTGAGAAGATAGGGTCAAACTACTGAGAGCAACCGAGCAAATGGCTCAGGGAGGGAGCGTCACAGAATATGGGTTCTTGCACAGATATATTCTGCTTATAAAGAAAAACTTTTGCGTGTCTATATATATGTATGTATATAAATATAAATATTCTTTAAGGAATAAAAAAAACATTTTGGAAACTGGCTTATTGGCTCCGCTGAGATAATGAAAAGATTGAAACCACTGTCAGGTCTGTGCAGTGAATATGAAGCTAGAACCAGCACCTGGTTAGCATAGCTTAGCATAAAGACTGGAAACAGAAAAATGGCTAATCTAGCTTTGTCCAAAAGCAACAAAATCCACCTGCCAGCACCTCTAAAGCTCACTAATTAGTGTGTTTTATCACGTTTGTTTAATCCAGACAATAGGGGTTATATTACGTAACACTGTACTATTTCTCGTCTCGCAGAATTTACTTCTTGGAGTCTCCCAAGGAAACTGTAATGTTTTTATAGGGTCCTTGGACTTTCTGCTGTTTGCCTGGGAACTGCTCATCTAACCTCTCCGCCAGGAAGCTAAAAAGTGTAGGCTATCTCCCCAAATGGCAGAATAGTCTTTAATAATCATTATCACTGTACCAAGTTACACACTGGAGCTGTTTCTTGTCTGGGAGCAGTGAGCTATAAAGGTGTAGGTAGCGGACCATAGGATAGGGTACAACATGCAGAGTGAAATCTGGTCTGCGCTTGCTGAAAAGCTCAATACCTGACACTATCCTAAACCATAAGAATGATTGATTTGTTTCACTGAGGTGTCCACAGTCAGCCTTAGGTCGGAATATTTTTGTACTAAATTCAGTTCTGTAATAACTGAAACAGACTGAACTAAAAGACCACAAACAAATCCTTTGTCTATGCAAACGTTATATATCTGCTGCCTTCCGTTCTGATGTATGCCAGTGTTCTAAAAAAGAGCACCTGAGTGGACACCATCCCTTTATTTCTACCACCTCCTGCTGTAAGTTACATTAGTTACATTGCACATGTGTCATACACCATAGCTCCCAAAGAGCTTGTCCCAGCCTTCGTTGAATAGCTTGAGCCAGGCTAGCTGTTTCCACCCTTTATGTTAAGCTATGCTAATGGACTTCAGCCTTGTATTTAACATAGAATTAGACAGTGGAACGACCTTTTCATCTAAATCCCAGCAGGAAAGCTACTAAGCACATTCCCAAAATGTCAAACTAATTTTGACGGCTGGTGAAGCCTGGAAGGTGCGCTGTCTTTTTGGTGTCACTATAGTGTACAGTATGTCTTTGGAAATACGAGGGAATAAGAATTTTGATGATGATCATAGTGGGCTGACCACTTTTATTTTATATGATGTCGTTCATGATGTGTGTGTTGAGGCTGCGTTTTGTACCGGGTCATATTCATGTGTGTACAAACCATTATCCAGTGTGTGCACCATATCGTATGTAGTTATGCCAATTACAGCAGTCTATTCTTGTGATTGTCAATATGTACCATTACAAAATTGCATTTCAGCATGGCAGTTTCTTTATTTTTTTAAGAACAGGGAAGTGCAAACTCCAGTTCTAACTATTCGCCCTTTGCCATTACCTGGTGATGTTTTAATAATAGTTCCTGTTAATAATGTTTAAACAGGTAGTCCTTTGGATTTTATGACCACAGTAACAAAGCCAGGGAAGTATGTAGTTCCTACAATGGACCAGAGCCCTGCTACTTTTCACAGGCTTTTCACAGCCCCATTAGCATTTTTTAAAGCTAAATCACACAAGCATTATTCATTACAGTTAAAGAAAAACAGGACACGCCTTGTCTCAGTCTGCCTCAGCCCAGTCTTCCAATTTTTATAATGCCAGTCTCGGCCTGCAGATTCAGATATGAATCAGTCACACTCAGACAGACTGAGGACGTGTCGTTCCAAAGCACTTTTACAATGTACTTTGTTATATAACAGAACAATTTATCCAGCGAATAATCAATTTCAAGCTGAACATAAAAGATGTGTTTATATGTGAATTTTAAATAAATGTATGTATCTTAAACTGTGTACTTGACTTGTGCCATATATTTGTCTGGCGGCTCCAGGCAGCCGTTGTTAGGTAGAGAGTGAATGTTTGGGTGTGTGGATAAAGTGTTAATGAGTAGAAGCATTAATGAGGATGTAATGTTGTAGTTAACCTCAGGCACGCTGCCAGTCTACATTCCACCCTAACGCTTTAAACATTTAATCACATTTGTAACATCATATTTCCTGCTATATATTCAACCATCCCGTCTGTTTTTGACCTGACTCGATCTTGGATCTTTATCTCTTTCCTGTTGCTACTTATTCTTTTTAGGCTTTCCACTTCCCCCATAACTCACCTGTGAGCCCTGCTGTTTTCCATGTTACTGTGCTGTCAAACACCAGATTCTCACGCTTCATTTCATATCTCTTTCTGCTGTGTAATGAGCAAAAACAACACATGAGACCACACTACCCTTCCTACAAATGATTTCCCCCTGTTTGCTCAGTGATCAATAACTCTGATTGACATGAAACAACAATAGATCATCCTCAAGGGAATCAGTCACCACCTCTGCTTCACTAGGCGCTCCTAACTGCGACACATTAACCAGTCCTGAGCACTGATTTGTTGGCTGCAGAATCCAGTTGTTCCCGTCGGGCCAGTTGCAGAGGGCAGGGGCGCAGGTGAAAGGAAGAGAGGGAGGGACTGATCCCGGCACAGAGAAAGAGGAGGAGAAAGCTAACAGAAACCAAAGATGACTGTGTGAAACAAAATGGATCCAACAAAGCCCAGGTACAGTCTGTAATTTTTTTTTAAATTTAAGAACATAGCTGTTAGTGTGAGAAGGTGAGATTGTGCAATACCAAAGAGGAGCATGTCAGTAGATGTCCTCATGTGCAGTAAAACTCTTGAGTGCTGGAGCTGCTGTGTTGATCTACGGACTGTCTGCTTGACTCTCATTTGTTGATTTACAGAGACTATAAAACTACTAGGAGGCCTGTTTTTACGGACCTATTATCAATCTTTAAATGGGTAAAAGTGTTACAATTACAGTGTAATCTTCTTTAACCTTTAGTGTTTTCCTGTGGGACACAGACAGCGATTGTTAACAGGTATGACACCGTGATGAAAGCACTTGCGTGAGGGCTTTGATGTTTGACAGTTTAGCATTAGTGCAGTGAACCTGTTTGCATTGTGTTTGCTTTTAGACTAACGTCTAAAAACTGACTGTGAGTAGTTACAGCAGTATTTCTCAGGCTGCATTTACAGCATGCAGCATTATGTAACTGCAGTGTGTAAGAATATAACTTCATTGCTTCGTAAAAGTTGGAATATTTCATTGAGATACAGTACCTGCCAGCAAATGGAGACACATTCTTTGCCGTAACTTAAACCTGCAGCAGGACATTCTGCAAATTGTGATGACATTGGATTTGTGTGAACTAGACTTAGACGTGTCCTGGAGCTACACTACGATCTGCAGGACTGTGTAACAGGAGTTGTAGCCATGTGAAACTGTTGGTGTCCTGTTAAATCAACGTCACTCTCTGTAGGATGCAACAGCAATGATTTCTGCTTCTCTGACAGCGTGTCTAACTCCTGGTTTTCACTGTGTTTGTATGAGAGAGAAAAACATGAGTCAAATCTATGAGACCTAAATAACTATGAAGTTTATACTGATATTTAGTTTGTTATTTCTAATGATAAATTCTATTTTGTTGTTATTGTGTTTGTCACCATCTTTCTTGCTTGATATTTAAAAATCAAAAGTACAAATATTCCTCTTACCTGTGGTGCCATTTATCAGTCGAGATGTGAGTTGATTGGCCGTCAAGATGTCTGCCTCCTCTCCAGTTTAATGGAACTAGATAGCACTCGGCTTGTGGTGCTCAAAGCACCTGTTCAGATGATCTTTCAACATGCTGAGTGTCCTGACCCCAGTGTTTCTTTAATGCTTTGACGCCAAAGCATTAAAGGAACTGTTCACCCCAAAATCAAAGTACAAAGTTTTCTTCCTACCTGTTTTTATCAGTGTATCAGTGATTGTTCTTTTGGTGTGAGTTGCCAAGAGTTGGAGAAATCGGCCACAGAGATGCCAGCCTTCTCTTGAATATAATATAACTAGATGGCACTTGGCTTGTGGTGATCAAAACCAAAGAAACCGCCAAAGAAAAAAAAATTGAAAAGCTTAGCAGCAATGTTTTTTTCAGAAACAATGAACCATTACTCAAGATAATAAACAGACCTTGTTGTAACCAGTTTTATGTAGGAACTATTTTCTTTCTATGAAACTACACCTGCCAACCGTATCACCGTGCAGAAGGAAACATGCATCTACCCATCGTCCATACTGATACATACTGATGTGTAGCCATGCCAAAATGCTTGCCTGGTTTAAAGAATGGAGTTGAGCAAAGTAAACAAACTACAATATCAAGCGATGTTGAGAGGACAAGTAAATTTAAAACAGCCTTGATGGCGCAGCATCTGTCTTGGGTCCAGTGCTCGCTGTTGGTGTTATTACTCCTTATTGGTTCTGTCACACCACTTCACAATGCTTGACAATGGAGTCAGTCTCCCACTGCACTCATTGGTTGTTTTTTAATTTCAACTAAGAACCGCTGTTTCATGTCACGTGCCAGAGGAACCAGTCAACTCGATGAAGTGGGCAGACTCAAAGCAGTAGATGCTCGCTTCCCTCTGTGTAATGATACGGTTGGCAGGTGTAGTTTAGTAGAAAGAAAATAAATCCTATATGAAACTGCTCACAACAAGGTCTGTGGATTATCGTGAGAAAGCAAGTCATGATTTCTGGACACTGCAGCTGAGATTTTCAAATGTTTTGTTTTATTTTGTTTGTTTTTTTGGGCAATTTGAGCACCACAAGTCGAGTGCCATCTAGTTCTATAATATTCAAGAGAAAGCAGACATCCTTGCGGGCAACATCTCCAACACTCAGCAACTCACACCACAACAATCTACATTGATAAAAAGCTCTACAGGTAAGGAGAACAATATGTATTTTGGATTTGGGGATGAGCTGTCTTTAATGCTTTGGGGTCAGAGCATTAAAGGGACATTGGGGTTAGGACACACACAGGTTGCAAGATAAGTCTGAACAGAATAAGAGAGTAGCAAAAATATGTTTCTGCTTTACGAAATCAGATTTATTTTATTTTAACTTAAATTATTAAATTATTCTGGAAAAAAAGAATGCCTTTGGTTTGAGAGATCAGAGGCCAATAAGGTCAGGAGCCACTGTCTTAAATCAAACCAATCCCATTGTTTATAATAATTCAGCTTTATCTCTTTTGTTACCATCTGTGTTTGTTTTCCTCACATTTATAAAGCTTTAGCCCTGAAAAAAAGTCTAAGTAAACCCTTTAAAATAATAACAAAGCACACAATGTCCCTTCATTCTGTCCTCCTCTGTTGTAAAGCCTTTTCTTTTAACAAACCATGTTCCTATGTTTCCTCACACACCTTGTTTTGGCAATGAGTAACCCTGTGTGCTTCTCCTCAGCCTTTCCTCAAAGGCACCACATGTAAACAACGGAGGGGGAAATGAATCAGTGATGGAAGACGCATCTGTACCCCGGCGAGACGGTGTGGACGGGGAGAGGCAGAGGGACACAGAAACCAGAGAGCCTGACGCTCCTGATGGGACAACATCAGCTGCAGAGATAAACCATCACCACAGGGGGTCAGCAGACAAACACAAGTTCAGCACGTTTGGATATCAGGCAAGTGACATGTGACACAAATGTTAACTAGTGAATAATTTACTCAAGTAATGTGTTTAAGTACAGTTTGAGCTACTTGTACATTACTTTAGTATTTCCATTTTATGCTACTTTATACTTTTTTTAAGACAGGGTTGTTTTTCACTTTATTCCACTACGTTTATCTGACATCTGCAGTTAGTAGTTTGTAGATTGTTTTTTTTTTTTATTTTTTTATCTACAGTACTACCATCTTCTAAAACTGATGCATTTTTCACCCCCCAAAAAATCCCTCTAATCAAATCATTACGGTGTGAAATTGACTTTTATGGTATTCTTTTAAAAGAGAGAACACATCTGCCAATGTTTTATGAATATTTTAATTATAATTTTATCATTTTAGTGCAGCAACAGTGCCATAATCTGTATTGTTTTAACATACAGACACTTAAAAATAAAACACATTTAAACAAGTTTTTTAAATAAAAAAAAAAAAGGTTGAATTGTGCTGCAAAAT
>JAPZEB010000025.1:12245671-12258004 GCA_029783705.1 Chaetodon striatus | reverse complement strand
CTTTTGAAACTGGTGCTACATGACCAGAGAAAACACAAGAATAGGGCTGTGGCCTTTGCGTTTGCTCAAGAGGTAGAAAACCTACAACTACCAAAATGCACTGTGCTGCACCATGGCATCATCAGTTCTGGCTTTACTACACCATCACTACAATTATTTTGAAATGTTACAAATGATCTCGAATTACATTTAAATTGTAAACTAAAATATGTCTCTGAAAACATTTTAGCCAAGAAGTAGTCATTAATGTGTCATACCAGTAGCAGGTAATATCTACAGGGATCTGATAAACTCACTTCTCCCACACCCACAAATTTCTTTCATTGTGAAACTTGCACTCTGTCGCCCCAGCCAGTGCTGCCTCAAGTGACATCACTTGAGGCAATTTTTCAGTGGCTGGATAAATCTGATTGAAACTTGTGATGTCGCTTAGGACACAAGCAACATATAGATAAATAAATACATAAATGTAAACGTTATGAAGTTTTTTCACATTGTTATTAATCATCCTTTAATTTTTATCCCCAGTTCCACAAGCGCTTCTTTTCCTATCAGCATTACTGCTGGGAGGAGGAGAACAATCTGGAGTTTACACGCAGGCAGATGGAGAGCAACCCACATTTCCTCACCTACGTCCAGGTACAGCGAGCAGCACACATCCAATACGCCCAACATGCACACAAACACTCATACATGTGGGGATAAAAACTGGCACACACATACTGAATCACTTACCCACACAAACCCAGTAATTACCATTGAGTGCACCTGAATGGAACCAAGTGTAGTGACTAACTGCTCTGTTAATAATGGTGACTCTGTGTGGTTTGGTTTGTGATGTTTTCATAACCTTGTGGGCGACCTGTCACAGTTACCCTCTAATGGGCAACCACTTGTTGCAACATTTCTCCAAATGATTCAGACTGTGCAGCAACTTAAAGGAACTGAGTACAGGACTCCGTTGGAATAGTGAATGCACATCAAATGTGTCCTGCCGTAGTTACACAAAGTCTGGAAAAGCAAAAGAAGGAATTTCAAAAGCATTTTGATAGAAACATCTCAGCCTGCAGTCAGCGACACTGTTTTGTGTTCAAAACCAGGCACCATCACTGTATATGTATTTGTTCACCACACGCTTTTTCACTTATGTCACACCATCAGGCTTTTCAACCCTGAGTGGGAGGTGATTAGTTTTTGTTTTACAGTTACAGAGACACTCTTACCAGGAAATTCTGCTTGGTGGGCGTTAAAGGGTCTTCTCAAGCAGATCGAACAAAACAAAAACATCTCATTTAGCCCCCGGGGTAGTTTTTGTTTTGGTACATATGGTTTTTCGTTTTCACGGCTTTGAGATATCAGTTTTCTGAAGCCACTTCAATACTGTGGGGGGTGAATGAAAAAATAATGGTTAAAGCTGAGCTAGGCAGTTTACATTTTATGTCATTGCGCATATTGTAATTCAAGTTGTCTGAGAGAACACTTGACCTTTGCACCTCTGCCTGGCTCTGTTTTTAGATTTAGAAAATCTAGCCCATGATGGGAGACTCTGGCCTCTCGCAGGTCATTTTCAGGGAGAGCAGCTGTCAGTCATTTCAAACACTGCTTGTGAACAGCGGTCAAACTGCCAAACTAGGCAGCACTGATCAAATATGAATCAAGATTCTGTGACTGTATTTCACGTTCGCCCCCTTAATGTTTTCATAAACATATTTTAGTGTACTGTTTAGCTGTAAAATGAGAAAGGTTTTGACCCTTTGGTGAAAACAGTTGAGCAAAAATGATGCACCACCCTCTGGCCAGAGCAAACCTAAGAACAAATTATACCTACCGTTGAATTCAATGGAAACTGTTTTATCGTAAAAATTGAAAATGTTTATGGAAAGATACCTTGAGAGTGTGTTTTTTATTTATATTTTGCAGTGCTTTAATAATCACAAACAAAATATCAGTATGGCTAAACACTATTTATGTTACTGTAGGATGCTTTTATTATGCTATTATGTTGTAATTTGCGTGAATTGACCCTTTAAATTCACTATTTAAAATGCTATTTTATCATGGTTTAAAGCCAATATGTAATGGAACTAGCTCTAATCAAAAGCTCTTACTTGAGGAAATGTTTTTGTGTTTTTGTCCCGTGCAGTGGGTGGAGACACACCCTCAGTGTAACAGGATGCGGCTCGGGGACATGCAGGCCAAACCCCATCAGAGGATCACAAAGTACCCTCTGCTGCTCAAAGCTGTGCTGAAAACCACCCAGGATCCTCATGTACAACACGCACTCAGAGGCATGGTGAGAAACTTTTAAATAAAGGCAGCAATCTTAATATTTCAACATAATATGATTTAATATTCCCCCATACTGTATCCCTGAGGTTGAGTTCTTAGAGCCATGAACTTATTTCACAAGATGTCTAAAGAGCAGTATGGTAATTATAGATATTAGGTAGACATCGGCCTCCTGTCGCTATCAGCATACTGATCTTTGTGACAAACCCTGTGTGACTCATTTTTGCAGACAATCTCATTACATTTCTTGTAATTTCAAACTCCCCATTTTACCCCAAACTTTGTATCAGTATCCTCTTTCATATCGTTGATAAATCTATGTTTTTCATCATGTAACCATTCTAAGGCTATGTTAAGCATATGTGATTTGTGGCAAAAGGCATTTAACATCAAAGCTTAGTTTTATAACCTGCTAGTGAGTCACACTTCCTCACATTTCTGAGAACATTTTGCATACAGTTAGAAAGATTTCACCTACAAAAAGGCTTATCTTCACCTCTGTTACAAGGGCTGCAACTCCTTTAAAATCACAATATCCCCTTATCAGTGCAGCAAAATAATTTCTCACAGCTTTTTAGTAAGGTTTTTGTAAATATTTCCCTGCCTGAATGAAATAGGAACTTTTAAGTTGTCAGTGCTGTTCAATTCAGCACAAGTTTTTTGTTTTCTGCAGAGCTACAAACTCTCACTAACCATCTTCCTCATGCTCCCCTGCAGTTGTCCAGTGTAAACAATTTTTTGGAGAGAATCAATGATTACCTGAGGCTTAAAGATGAGGAGCTCGCCCTCACCATCTCCGCTCAGAGAGTGGAGGGATACGAGGTGGAGGGAATAAATGAAGACATTGACAAGGTAAAAAAAAAAAAGACTGTTTTGTCTATTATAAACTCAGCTTCTTGTGAATATTCTAGAGTCAAAACATATCCAGTGCACTCATAGATCCTCCTTTTGGTAAAGTAGACCTTCATTAGAGGCAGAGCAACTATTGCACTAATGGACAGACTATGAGGCAATGGGCCTCTGGACACAGACATGTAAAAGGCACCACCTCTTTTACATAGAAGCAAGACACCAAAACTGACAGTGGCGTTCTCTCTATAGTCACTTTATAGTTTCTTTGTAGTTGTATTGTGTGTTTTTGTAGTTGTTTTGCATGTCTTTGTGGTCGTACGGTATTGCATAACCTAAAAGAGAGAAGACAGGATGTGAAGTTCAGATGTCAGGCTGTACTGAACATCATGGATTTCTGCCAATATAAACTGACATTCAACCCAATATGTTGTGCTACTGACGATTACTCATGATGGATCTCCTTGACAGCACGTCCGAGAGATCTGCCAGTTTGACCTAACATGCCCCATCAGAGGAGTAGGCCCTGATGTTGTGCGTAAGCTCCTGCTGGAGGAGAACTTGAAGATTCGGGGGAGAAAAGACAGCAAAGTGAGCAGAGAAAGTCCAGTCACAGCACAGTTAAATTTATATCTTCTAAGCATTCTTGTTGCTGCTTTTTTTTTTTTTTTTAACTTTTGTATGTTTCCTCACACATGGTGCGATGCAGCTGGAGGTGGTGGCTCTACTTTTCTCAGATGTGCTTCTAATGACCAAAATCCAGAAGAAGGGAGAGCGGCTGAAGGTAATTCGACCTCCTCTGGCCCTCGACAGAACGTATTGCATAACACTAAAAGATGGCTGTGAGTAACACTTTCTTACTAAGATACATAAGACAGTTGGATTCTGTATAAATACATAATGGATCCCATAATTATGTCTCCTCCTCTCTCAGGTTCATTTGTTCTTGTGGAGTTGGGTGAGCTTCGGAGTGCTCTTAATGTTTACATATTTGTAGCCAGCACTTCAGAGAGCTGCTCCACATGGGTCTCCACCATCCACCAGGCAAAGGTAACGACGGCTATTTCAAATCTTTCGAAATGATAGTTGTCTAAATTAACTTTGTCTGTCAGTTTCTGTTCAACAGTTTGGTCCAGACTGAAATATGTCAGTAATTACTGGATGAATTGCCAGGAATTTTTTTAAATTCATGGTCTCCAGAGGATGAATCCTAAAGACTTTGGAGATCCCCGACTTTTCCTTTAGCACTACCATTACAAAACACATTTGTGATTTTAAGGGAAATGTCTAAACAGCTGTTAAATGAATCGCCATGAATTGTAATAGCTTGATCCCCTGGCTTTGTATCTAGCATTATCACCTGTAAAACTAATAATATTCCCAAAAACCTCAGCTTAATCTCTACCAACACATAGCTGCTTATGTATCCAGAATCTGTAGGCAACAGTGGTAGTATTGACCAATCATGTTTGAGCAGGCTTTGGTTGTCTGCAGGTAATCACTGGAGAGCAAAAGAAGCAAAACGCACTGGCCGAAACATCAGAATTCTCCTGTTAACAATTAACTTATTATTAACTTTTATATAGATTGGCCAAAATGTTGTCTGGACCTGTCAGAACAATACCTAATGGGTTAGGTAATGTTAGCATCGTCATCGTCATCGCTTTAGAGAGCCGTTTCTGAAATGTCTGAAATACAAATTACAGACTCACTTATTTATTGTATCTCTATGTTACATCGTCAGGAAACACTGATGATCCTGAGACAAACAGAAAACAACAGACAACTGGAAAACTGGAGAATCCAGCAGCTGGAGGCCAAACCTGTCACAGAAACCAAAACAGACGATTTGGAGACAGAAGAACAGAATTTTGTACCGTCAAGACGAGAGACTTTTGTGGATGAACTTAATGAGGAACTTATTATTCCCACATCAATAAATGGGATGTTGGCGTCAAACGAAGCAGAGGAACAGTATCAGCCTCCAGACGATGTGATCACTAACAATCCTCTTGTGCCTGTCTGGCACTCCCAGCCCAACGTCAGTAACCGTAAATCACTGAATAGGGGCGTGGCTGGTCATCAACAAACATTCCAAGGATATGAATGGATAGAAATGGGAGTGAGAGCTGAACAAGTCAGGTTCTACGCAGAGGAAGAGGAGCTAAGGGGGCAAATGGTGAACTGGAACCACAGGGTGCAATCTGCCCCTAATCTGGGTCATTACGCTCATGCAGCTGATCTGTTCAGATACAACACAACTGGACCACTCTTATATCCAGATGTTGACTACCCAACGGACGAAGAGAGTACTTTACAGCCTCCTTACCAAACAGCAACATGCAGGGAGGGGCCTGAGTTTTTTAGACCACCAGGAGAGGGAGGAACATCAACAAGGAGAAACTCAGATTCACAGTCTGTGAACCAGGACTCCAGGAGAAATTCCCACTACAGCCAGTCTGGAGATGAGACATTTCCAGAAGCTTGGGCTTTCTCAAAAAATCTGAAGTCACCCAGGTTGCGAAGGAGGAGGCCGGTCAGTACCCATCCCTCTACTCAGACATCTAGGCAGTTCTTCCAGGGCTCAGGTCAGATAAACAGTGACTCTTTCTCCAACTCAGACAGCAAACTGAAGAGAAACTCTCTTCCCCCTAGCTCAGATTCACACCGGGTGCTGAAGCTGGGCTCCCTGAAGCCGAACCAAGGGATGTTTTGGAACACAAATGACAGAGCCTCTCCAGACCCCCAGACATTTTCTGAGTCTGAACTATCTGATCTCTACTTCTATGACAGAGCGAAAACCAAAAGGAGTGCTTCCATTCCTAACATCATCATTGAAGGAGGCCATGGACTTCGTATGCACTCAAGACATAATCCAAATGGACACCACTCGCCTCTGGAGGGACTTCTGGAGAGAGCCAAAGAGAGAGATGGACTATTAAGAAGAGGCAGAAATGTAACAATGCCTAATTTGAGGTCTAGGTATCCTCCTCCTTCCCCCTCGTTTTCCACCACACCATCACCATCACCATCGCCCAGTGATGGAGACCGAGACACAGAGTGGGGGGAGGAGGAGGTGGAGCTGATGAGACACAGAGCGCTCACAGTGAGTAAGGGATGGAAGGAGCAGTTGGTGGATGGAGATGAAGATGACAAGAGGAACAGGTTGGTTTGACAAGGTGTTAATTACTTTCACATGTTTGACTAATTAACATGTTGCCTTGGTGTCGTACGGATTTCATTTTGATAGAGAACTTTATCCATCTGCGGAGGAGGCAAGGATTTGGTTTCTTTCGCACAGTAAAAAACAAAACAGACACAAACAGACAAGTCACAACTGATGACGAATGAACGACGTACTCCCACTACAATACTAACACACACTAACACATTTCCACTAAAGCATTAGTATAGCTTTTGAGGACACCGAGCAAAATATACAATTAATCAATTAATAAAGGTCTGTTTGTCAAACAAGAGATTACTGTACTGTAAGAAGGATAAAATAGGCAAAAATCATGAAACTAAAGCTTTCAAAATATGTCACAAATACAGCCAGTATCAGAGGAAACATGCAAATATCACATCACTTTTGTGATTCAAGAGAAGGCTGGTACATGAATTCATCTTCCCAGTTAAAGTAAGACTTTAGTCGTCTCAGTCTTTGCACTCAGAACATACGCATATCCCAATAACATAGAGTATCATCAATCTTTAATGGCCCCAGTTTTAGAAACAGACAACAAAAGATTATTATTATTATCATCACCATCATCATTATTATTATTAGATATGTAGCAGTCTCTAAGAACTAGGAGATATGTATTGATCCAGCTGTGAAAGGGTGCCATTGCCTCCACTCTAGCCGATATCCGTGGGGGAGGGGTATTTCATTCACCCTATTCCAAGGGTCAGCAACCTGTACTATGAAAAGAACAATTTATGGCCCAAGAAAGGTAAAAGAAAATCTGCATGAAGCCGTAAACATATTTGAGCCTTATAATAAAGGCATCTAAATTAGCCCATCAACATTACTAATGGCTCTAAACGAGTGTTCATTCATATCTTTTACCACTAGGTGGCTCCTGTGCAGTGAGCTATTCATGATTATTTGCTACTTTAACTTTGCAGCGATGATGGTGAAAGCAAACAAATCTCTCCATACACTATTAAATTCTCTGTATTCCCTCTTTGAATTTGGAATCCTTATCCTTGCTAGGTAGACTCAAGATGAGCCACCGCCATTCAGGTTTGGCAAAATTTTGAGGCAAAGGCACAAGGTCGTAGATGTATGATGCACATTTCAGTTAAAGAAATTTTTAATACATGTATAGGCTGCACATTTTTACAGTCAGAGAATGTAAAATCTCTTTAGGCCTAGTAAAAATAAAAATGTTAAAAATGACAAACTTTTGACAAACCCAGGGAGCCACTATATAAAGAGCCACATGTGGCTCCAGAGCTGCAGGTTGCCTACCCCTGCCCTAACCAATCAGTAACCAATGCCCTAACCAATAGAGACCCATGTAGCTGCCTGAATCTAACATTTAGATTAAATTATTATTCCGAACATGCAAAATAAATGAAAAAATTAAAAATATAAGTAGAAAACAAAACCAGAATACCCAACAGACATATTCAGTAAACAAAATAAGTATTTGACGTCAGAAAATAAGTAGGAGGAAGTTAGTGCTTATGAAATGTTACCACTTTTTCATATTTCATCAATAAAGTTATTATTAAACATGAATATTCTCACTGTCTGCCCCTTTGGCCATCATAAACCCCTTGATCAAATCAAACAAAAATGAAACATTCAAGGCAAAACATGCCAACAAACTAGTTTTGCCGGGGTTTTAATCGTGCAGAGTGGAGTAAAAACAATGTCAGGCCATGTTGGCACAGCTTGACAATGACAATGACTGATTAGCTCATTGTTAGTCTCTCCTGCGGCGCTCATAGCATCAATTGATTTTTCAACCGAGAAGCAGCTGTTTTATATCATGATGCCAATGAATCAGTCAGTAGAGTGGACAGATTCAAAGATCTAGACCCAAATAATGCACACTGCACTTTCTGGACATTTTCTGGACTTAAGTTCACCGTGTGTTGATTCATGGTCTTTCTCAAGGACACTTAAGCAGGGTGGACACTTTCTGACAAGAGCTTAGGTCCTGTTTTTTAAAGAGGAACTCCACGTGCTGCTCAACGACTGTAACCCACATCATCAAGTCTCCATCTTATTGCCTTAATGCTGATCTTTTCATTGTTGTCACTCATCAAATGGTTTGCTTCTCTGGAAGTTAAATTGCGTGTCCTCTTAAAACTCATCTCTATGTTGGTTGATGCTTATCTTTATGTTGGTGAGATTTAATTGTGTTCCCCTAGACCTGTCAGATCTCTACTTCTGAAATGAGTTTTCAGTGTTGAGTAGGCTGGTAATGGACAGGCTGTTTCGTGTGAATGGAAAGATAAAGTTACCCGTTTTTTCATGTTAACCAGCCACAAACCACTGATTATGCTCATACGCCAAATTAGCACATCAAACATCTGATAAAATATTCGTTAAAACTTATTTGAATATATTAAATTGCGGGTCATTTATACTGGAAACTCTGCTGGACACTTGGAACAGTCTCCCTGTTATACTCCATTTTAAACTTTTTAACAGCCTATGTCATGACTTTAATTTTAGTGTGCAATGTATTCATAAGATTTAAGATCTTTATCTATTCCATTGTTTCATGTTTTCCCATAATCGCGAGGCGGAGTATACCAAGTAGACGGAGAGCGACACTGACATTACCAAGGAATCTGAGTCAAGTTAAATTTTTTTTTACAAAAATTAGAATAGTTACAGTTTCTGAACACCCACTAGTGGTGTTGATAAGACCCCAAAAAATGAGTTAAAATACTAAGATACTATTTACGAAAAAAAAAAAAAAAAAATGCAGTATCGTCCTAAAAGAATATGAAAAGCACACATAAAAAATGTTCTTAAAAATGTCCAGGAAAGCAGCTCAAAGATGAAAAACAATCAGCTGTCCTTATCTCAGTCCAGCAGAGTTATCTGGCAGCAGGCTCTGGCCAAAATGGCGTCGCAACACTGTAGCTTCGCTCTACCGCATCTGAAGTCACCGTCCACAGCACCGTTACCCGCTTACACCTAGGTCAAGTTGGGGGATACTCACCTAATCGGGCAGAGCTCTCAACTCTGCGCAATAGTTACAATGAGCCATATAGGGCTTTCGCCGCGGGTCGCTCCTCTGCGTTGCTTCCTTGTGGCGGACCACCCCTGAATGGACTGCCATGCTGTTTCCGACTCAGTGTCGCCTCGCCACACTGCCATCCCCTCGTGCTGCTTCCCTCGAGCTTCCTTGGCTCCAGTTTCAGTGCTGTCTCTCAAACCGTCCTCTTGGGCTGTTCTCTCTCAATCCAACAAACCTGGGCCTATTTATTTCCGCCCTCCTCTCTGCCACTTCATCGGTTGTCGTCCGAAACAGTCGTGTCTGGTTGGGTGGCCGCCTTGTCCATCTGTAAAACATTTTTCTACCAGGTGTTTGGCACTAATTGAGTGGGACCACAGCGGGAAGTAACCAAGAACAATGAAAACATGCAGTATAAAAGACAGTAACATATAAAAACACAACAAAATATAAAAACGCCGTGAAACTAGCTCTTCTGCCTTGTGACAGAAACATGAAATCACCTGTCTGTATGTTAAGTTACCATAAAGCATCCTAAGGGCCTTATTAACACCTCAACATCTCATAAAACATTTGCTAAATCTTCCTGAATATTTTAAATTGTGGATTGTTTACATCAGAAACTTCAAAGGAGATTTTGTAATGCTCAATTTTAAACCTTTTGACTGCCTATTTTGTTACTTGAATTACACTGTAACCTTATTTATAAGAACATTATTTAAGCCCTTTGTTAATTTTAATGCTGTCATGATTTCCCATCATTTGCATTTTTGAACACCATGCATTATGCACTAATTACTGTGCTGTGCGTGTCAGTACTTATACTTCATGGGCAGATGGAAAGGCTTCTTAAATAGCTTTTAGTTTGTGCAGCTATGGTGAATGGAAACATAAATTACCCCGTTTTTCATGTTAACTAACCACAAACCACTGTGTGCTTTCTCAGGGCGTAATTAACACATCAAACATCTCATAAAAAACATTTGCTGCCTTTTTAAAAAAAACTATCTTAAGTTGTGGATTGTTTACATCGCAAAACTTCAGAGGAGATTAAACAATGTCCTGCTTAACGTTTGTTTTAAAACTTTTTAAAAGCCTCTTTTGTTAGTTTCTACTAATTGAATTACTTACACTACAGAGTAATGAGCTATTAACACCTAAAAAACCCCACAAGAACACAAAGCCATTTGTACAGCTCACACATTTAAGTTAATTTGGCACATTGAAATTTACATTTCATTGAATTGGCTCATAAACTGGAGTTCAAATGATGACAGCCTATACAATTAAGCTGAATTCCACAACTCATTATGTTAAATTAAAATAAAATTAAATTAAAAATTAAAGACAAAAGTCATAATAACTTATATTTGTCAGATCCTTTTTTACAGTGCACGCATTACACTTAATGAAGCAGCATTTAAGATCTTGATTTCAATATTCTGTTGATTTCCTGTAATTTTGCATTTTTGAAAACCGTGCATCATAAAACTCAAACTCAATTTAAATTTATTTGTAAAGCACATTTAAAAACATATCATGTTGACCAAAGTGCTGTACAAATGGAATAAAAACACGAACATAACAGGCAACATGACTGTCAGGTGCACAGCTCACATATTTAGAGACCCAGCACACACAGGCACGTGCCAAGGAAAACCGCATCAGGGGGACTCAAACGCTAATGAGTACAAGTAGGTTTTGAGCCTGGACTTAAACGAGTTAATGGTGGGGGCAGATCTGATCGAGAGGAGGGGGCTGTTCCACAGTTTGGGGGCAGACACAGCAAAGGCATGATCACCCCTGAAATGCAGCTTCGAGCAGCTTTGAGTTAATGCAAATATGATAATAAAATCACAACTCCTCACCCACCTTGAGGCAGATTAAGGAAAGTTGTTGCACTGTAAATGTTGTAAAATAATGAATTTTGATCTTCTCTTTCCATCTCTTGTCGTCTTTAGTGTTGTCTTTACGGACGGAGTAAACGTGGACTGGGCAGGTTGGTGCTTTGATGATGATGAAGTCATGGATCATTTACAGCCCGCAGGCGAAGGCTTTCTGGAGGGCATCAGCCGATCTTTGGCCTCCTGGGACATCCAGGGACTCTCAGAGCAAGAAGACGGGGAGTATAGTCAAGTGTAGCTCAGAAGCTGCACCACAGAGTCCTGTGGTTACAGGGTGAACTGCCAACCAACAACCTTTCATGCAAACCCAAAATTTGGTCCGTGAATGTGCACTACAGAGGGACAATTTAAAAAGGACGCTTTGCTTTTTTAAATAAAAACCTGAAGTTTGCAAAAGAGAAAAACAAACGTCTCTCCAGCAGTTCAACAAGCTTCTGGTTTTTACATTAACACAAATGTTTTCAGCATGAATTCATGGCCCGTAATGATTCTGTAGTATTTGCAAAATAATGTAATATATATATTTTTGTAGAGTAATACATAAGCATGTGGTCAGTGTTTTGTGTAAATATGATGAAACATTATTTTTATAAGTGACTGTATATATTATTTATATCAATGAGAATTTTCCACCGTCAGATTGTACAAAGTGTTGCAAATAAATCAGATTTAATTCTCTTAAATGCACTTTATTCGTAAAACGTTTTATTCACAATATGGAAACAAATCTGAACATAGAATAGAATAGAATAGAATAGAATAACTGAAAACAGAAACAACTCAAACATCAGGATAATATACAACGTTTCAAACTCAACCATAATTCTGCTACAACATCTGCTCTGGAAATATTTACAAAACTTGTGCAAACAAAAATCTCCCAACATATTACAGATAAGAAGAAGATACATCTCACTCCAGTTTAGCTCTGTGAGATCTGCAATGCCTCGACTTTAATATGTCGTTACTTTTTCACTCGGCTCCTTTCTCTCTCCTCCCGCTCATTGGAGACGGTGTGAACAATCGTCTCCAGCGCGGGGTACTGTAAGATCCTTTTCCTCTGTGGAAACAAAGATGTGAAAAAC
>JAPZEB010000025.1:12168218-12182217 GCA_029783705.1 Chaetodon striatus | reverse complement strand
TGTTTGTGTGTGGGTGGGGTGGGGGGGGATTCAGATCAGTCAGATGAGATAAGTCAAATCTGTCAGACTCACGTTCACAGGCGTAACTGGGAGTCCACACGCCTGTAATCTGGCATGTCGTCGTGTATTCTGATAACAGGGTTTGGGTGCCTTCCTACTTTGCAAAAGGGGAACTTAATTAGCTTAATTGTAGATTAAATACATCGAATGTAAGTGAATTAAAAGCTTCTGGTTCTCTGTACACTCACAGTATCTGAAACATAACCAAGTTCACAAGTTACTGTCACTTTTTCACCCGGAGAATATTCTGGTCGCTGAGGGGTCAGGGTGGAGTGTGGGGTCACCACCGCCTGACAGGCCTTGTCTGCAAGTAACACGTGAAAAGAACAATTGCGATCGTTGTCCAACTAATATCGAAACTGATACTGTTTCCCATTGTTAGGAGGCTGCAGTACCTGTGGTCTTGAAGTGGAGAGTGAAACCTTTGTTAGTGCCGTAGCCATCAGAGGTGAAGTGTATTTGGACATGATGTGAGTAAGTGAGGAGGGGGGAGGGGGGAGGCGTTTGTCCGCAGAATGGTCCCAGAGTCCCAGAAGGTGTCTCAATCTGCAAACAAAACATCATGGGTCACATCTCACAATGTAGTTCATGCCCTGACTTCCTCTCTGCTCTTTTCCAACTGGTGAATCATGCACATGTACAGTATGTATGTCCGCCAGCATGTACAGTGCCTAAAAACAAATCACCCCAAATATGAAATATAAACGATACTTTTATAAAAGGAAACAAACTCTTGTCTGATGTGACCAAAACTGAGCTTTTTGGTCATCAAACTAAAAACCATGTAAGACTGTGAATCACTATGAACATAGCATCCTGCTGTGGGGATGCTTCTGTGTTTTCCAGCGAGGCAATGAGCTCAAACATAAAACCAAAGATACACAGCAAAGGCTTTAAAACAACAGTCAAATCTAGATCCAGAAGAATGGAGAAAGAGTGCAGTGTCCAGATGTTCAAAGCTGACAGAGATCACAAGGACTGAAAGCTTTGGTTTCTGCCCAGGTTTGATCTACTAAATACCGACTTAAGGAAGGGGAATACTTGTGCAAAAAGTTTTGTATTTTACATTTTTGCCCAAATGTTTACTGCCACGCAAAACCTGACTTGTGTAGAGCACAACTGGGAAATACCTGGTGTTTATTGTTGCTGCCAAATTGTCCTGGTGATTTTGTGTTTCTCACTCTGCATGTGGGATTTCACTCTTTGATTCCCACTGCACAGAGTGTAAAAAACGTTTTGCATAAAGTACACCACGCTCCCCGATTCAGCCTTGTTGTGAAATCTTGGTTAAATAGCCAATATTTATTAAATTTCACTTCCTCATGTCCTCCAGGGTACAGAGACAGCTAGCTACTGCAGCAGGCAGTGGATCCTCTGCTCTGAGCATCCCAAGTGAAAACAAAATATCAGTGTTGTTGGCAGGGTTCCAACGGTCATTAAAAATCAGGAAGTCATGGAATTTCAATCATATTTTCCAGGCCTGGAAAAGTCATGAAATTTTGTTGTGTATAATGAAGTTGTTACAGTAATCTTCTGTGGACAACCATTCACGTAATGTAATTAATTTTATTTAGATATGGACTAAACGTAGCTTTAAAAGTGTCTGTGTGACATCATTTTGTTTACCATCATGTATGTTTTGTCTTTGCTTCCCTTCCTGTATGCAAGCTAGCTGAAATTATGTTTGAATAGAGTTTAAATCTGATAAGTTCAAAAAACACAGGGTAAGTGGGGCAAGAAATAAAAACATCCTTATGGGTCCTTGAAAAATCATTGAAAAGTTTGGGAATTTGTCCATGAAAATGTGTGTTGTTTTCAATGTCTTGATCTGTGTACTGTTACTGCTCGAGGCATTTGGTAAATTAAAAATATTTAAAAAGTAGATGTTATCAATTATATTAACATTTTAAAATCCAATGTCAGAAAATAAGACTCATAAAACCCTGCTTACATGTCTTAGCATTTTTAAGACCTATGAAAGATTGATTTAAGACGTTTCAGTTCTAATTAAAACCTTATTTTTAGATGAATACATTAAGTGGCTTTTAAGACTTTTTAAAGATCCGTGGGAACCCTGTACTAAATGATCAAAATAGGATGTGTACTGATTGTCAAATCCAAAGTTACAACACTTTTGTCTGAACTTCCTCTTTGATTTCTGCACTGTTAAGGTTTATAAAAATGTGGTATTTTCATATTTTAACTCAGCACCTACCCTCAGCGCGTCTATGCATTGACCATCGGGGCTTTGCTCCACATCGAAGTCTTTAGAGAAGTGCAGCTCCAGCTGCAGGGTGTCCTCCACAGACAGCGTGTACTGACAGTTGGCATTCTCTGCATATGAGCCGGGCCAGGAGGGACTAGATACGTCCCCTTCCGTCAGCCCAGACAGGTCCTTGTTACAACTCACTATATTGAAAATAAGAGTTCATTTGTCATAGTCATAATCATACATATTACACAATCAGCCACCTTCTCGTGTCATTCTCCTCTTTCTCCTCCTTCCCCCACAGGTCGGCCTGCTTCTGCTTCCACTGTTTCCCCATTTTCACTTCATGTTTCAGTTTTGTTTCACCTTCCTTGATTTGTCTTCCTCTGTTTAATGTCAACTCCTCATTCTGTGTGCTGTTTACTGATCTCAATCATGAAGTTATTTGTACCAGTGCAAGTGTGTTTGTCCGCGTCCAGGTAGTAACCATGGCGACAGGAGCAGTGGTACCCTCCAATGTAGTTGTGGCAGAACTGGGTGCACTTAATGTCAGCGTTGCTCTCACATTCGTCAAAGTCTGTGGGAGCAGATTAATTAAAGGTCAGATGTAGAAAAGTATGACACATGAAACAGTTCAAAAGCATTGTTGGATATTTCATATCTGTTCACTCTGTTGGTGGGTTTCGGATCAGCACTATACATTTCCTCTACCAGGTCGTGGGATTGATTAGTAGGAGGTGCAAACTGAAACTGAGCCTAGTAAGAGTTCATGTCACTCTTATGTCTTTAAGTAATTACAGATTTCATTAGAAACTAGCTGTTTATTTTAATCGTCTTGATGCGTTTCTTGCCATCATCTGTTATTTTGGTTGTGATGATTTACTTTTTTGAGGCTGCGTTTGCTTTAATCACCTGCACCAACACTCTGGTATAAAAAAAGGTCTCTATGACTAGTTTCAGCATTTATCACAAGATGAGGGGGTGAATTCTTTAGATAACTCACCTGTTTACATTTTATTTAGGCTAAAGTTACACTTAAATTAAGGGCAGCGCCACTTAAGTGACAGGCTGTCTGCGAGGCGCTGCTACAGTCCATGAGTCAGCTCCACTCTCTTGTACAAATGTGGTCACTTCTGGCTCCAAAAAAAACCAAGATGGTGCCAGCCAAAATGCAGAACTTAAACTTAAAAATTGGGATTCAACAAATCACTGGGTGGCATCAGGGAAGCTATGTCCTTTATTTTACACTGTCTACTGCAGAGAGTTACGATGAGAAGATCAACCCTCATGTCTTTGCTGTAAAAACAAAGTGAGCAGCCAGTTAGCTTAGCTTAGCATAAAGACTTGAAACAGAGGGCAAACAATGAGCCAGCTCTGTCCAAAGGTCAGGTTGTTAGACAGGATTCAAATGAGACATCAGTCACTGTTAGTGCCGTTGAATTGAAACTGAAAGTCTTAATGCTAAACTCACTTCAGAAGCGAATGGTTTAGTTATGTATTTGGCCTCTTTTTACTTGAAGATGTAAAATAATTTTGTAATGCTTTTATTTAATTTTACTTCTTTACTTTAATTTTGTTTTACCTCCTTGTTTTCTGTTCTCTGTTTATTATTTGTGCATTTTAAGTCCGTATAAGTTCTACTGTTATTGCATATTAGAAAATATGTCTTTTTAAAAAAGGAAAGACACGACACACCACAGTGTAAACAGTTTCCAAGTCAGCTTTCAGAGCTATAAACTGAAACCATTGTGAATTGTTCCCTAAAAATATCACCCTCCTGACAGTGCGGTTACAAAAATATTCACAATTAAAAAATACATGCACGGACAAACTGAGCTCTTCTGGGGAATGTGAGAGAATAAAATGGGCACAAACACAATGGATCCTGATGAGACTCTTAGAACTCAGTATCTCACTTGTTTTTCTCATCTAGGTCTCACCTTGATCGGTGTAAAAGCCTCTGAAGCCGGTGTGCCTCTTGGTGTTTGAGAAGTCGGATTGGAACGTAAGAGTGAGGCAGCCACCTGGTGTGGAGAGGAGTGAGGGATTTACAGTGGATTCAAGCTCCTCAAATTCCCTTTTGCCACACAGAACTGCGATTAGGTTTCCATTTGAGAAGACCTGGAAAAAATATATGTCGTAGAGGGCACAATAAGACATCGCCAAGTAACTCGACTCCTCAATTTACACCCATTTGAAGTTTATCTTGACCCCTGACCTTCACTGCATCGTTTTCACAGTCTTGGCTGTCCTCCAGGTCCAGGTGGATGAGCTTGATGGAAAGGGTGTGACCTTTGGGGGCGCACCTGCTCCAGTTAAGACTGGCATGGGGCAAGTATCCAGTGGGATACCCTGGAGACTCTACCCACCCCAGCAGCGTCGAGTAGGCCGAGTGGGAGAGCAGGAGAAGCAGGAGACTGAGGGAAGGGGTGGAGGATAAGACAATTCAGGGGAGCGGGTGATACATTGTAAAGAAACGGAGGAGGAAGTGGAAAAAATGCAAGAACCACAAAGTTAAGACAGAAATAGGTATTATTTAAAGTTGCAGTGAAAACAAGACAAGGTATTATAACAATCCATTAGCATCCCTTCATCTTACAAGGCCCCTCATGTAATTATGTTTTATTTAACTAAAATATAAAAAATCGGAACCAACCTTGATCTTAACATCATGATCCGATCAAATCTCTTCACAAATAAACTACCTCCTTCCCCTTTTTCATGATTTACTTGCCATTTCTCTCTCTTTCGTGCTGCCCCCCTTTCTCTCTCACTCATATTTTGCAAACGTAGGCATTTTATAAATCTATTTCTAGACTGTTTTTTGTGTGTTTGCAGGAACAAGGGAGTGACCATGGATAAGTACAGGAAAAAAAACGCAGACGAAAAACCTTTCAGATCGACTGTCACCATAAAATCTCTGACGTTTTAGCTCAACAATATCCCCGTGCCACTGGGACAGAGGTCCAGTGAAAACAATGGAGAGGGACTGAAAGGAAAGGGTGTAGTGGAGAGAGGAAATGTCTCATTGTACTGCTTTGCTATGTACAGTGAAGTGTGCCAAAATCAGTCTTTGGTTCTGTGGTGATACGGAAACACACGCATAGCTTACTTTGCAGTGAGAGGGCTAAGACAGGAAGGAAACGGGGAGAGACAGACACAGAGAGAGAGACCGAGAGAGAGAAAGAGAGACGGAGGGGAAAACAGCAGATTAGGGTCACTGGGGTTTTCCACCGTGTAGGATCAGAAAAGAGATGAGAAGTAGGTAGGGCAAAGTGAGCAGGGGAAACATAACTAGTCACAGACTGTCCAGACAGCAGAAAGACAGTCGAGAGTCATAGAAAGAGAAAGGGAAAAGAGAGGGTGTACCTGAGTGATGCTCTTTGAGCTGAGATTAATTTAATAGCAGTCATTTCAAAGGTTAGAAGCAGGTTCAGAGGGAGAGTGTACAGGAAGACGCTCGTGCCTATTTTACACAAAGCTGGAGGACTTGTAATCGAATGGGCAACAAATGGCCAGTCTGAATTGCTCAAAAGACGAGTACCCCAGTGACGATGGGAGATTATGCTGTGATCGCTGTGATGCAGGTCAGTCAACACCTAAAAGCTTCCATTATTTCTTTCCTCTTTGGATATCAGACTTCCTTACAGGACTGAGCACACTACGGCACAGTTGTTACAGTCGTAGCATCACAGCCTGACATCTGATTCTTCTGTATTTCTGTTTTCTCAACTCTTCTCAGGACAGTACGTGAAAGAGAAGTGTAGCAGCACAAGGCCAAGGACACTGTGTGTCAAATGTGAGGATGGGGGTTACACAGACATCAAAAATAACTGGACTAGATGTCGTCAATGCAAGACCTGCAGTCCCAGTAAGTCAGCACACACCACACACGCACACACACACACACACACAGTAGGGTACTGTAAAGCACACACGTTTTCTGTACAACAGACACAGTTCCTTCCTCTTTCCCCCCCTGCAGCCTTTCATAGTGTATACATTTTTTCTATTGTTTCTTCATGTGAACAGCATCACAAATCCACAACCTAAACATCTTCCTCTTTTTAAAGTTAAACCTATTAAACCGCACTTACCTACCAGAAGGTAGTGTACTTGTTCTGTGTAACCAAACTTTGTTCACAATTTGTCTGATGCTATTTTAAGTATTAGTTGAGATAAAAAAAATTTAAAGGACACCAAGTATGCCAGAATCATAGAGTCTTTTTCCCAATCCCATACACTTCTTGCAGCCACCACTTAGCCCATACCCCTTTATTTTGTATGCTCACATTTAGGTGCAAGGTGTACCGATCCTTGTTGGTTAAGAGGGGTAGGGTGGAGTGTCAGGGCTACATGGCCCTCCGAACAGAGGGTGGAAGGATGGCGGCACAAACAACAAAACAAACTAGCAAATGCATTTTCTTTGTTAATAGAGACTTAAAAATGACAATAATCAATAATTATATGATCCTTTTCTTTATTGCTAGCATGCTGATGTTACAGTAGCTAACTAGCCAGTGTTGGCAATGTCTCAACACTTGTTATGTCTGTTTATGTAAATGGCAGCATCCACAACTAGCAATGACATGTCAGGGTATGGAAGGGTTTAAGGGAAAATTTCAACCACTACCCCTTCTAACTTTGCTCTGCGGGGAATGGTCTTACTCGGAAACAATGGGTAGGGGTAAAAATATGAAATGGAACTGGGTCTGTGAGTTACTGTGTTAACATCTCGTAGCTCCAATGAAGCACTTCTAAATAAAAAATCTGATATTGTCAGTGTGGAGTTGGATCATTTTAACAACCTCGAAAGAAATAACCCACATACACTGCTGATTTAACAAAGTTAAACCTTTGCGCTACTTCTGGTACAAATCAGCAGCTGAGACAGCCTTAAAACAATTTGTACTCCAGTTTAGTAAACATAACTGTTTTGTATTTTCACAACTAATGAGAAAAATTTGAACTAGTTAAGAGTTGAACCAGCTTTGAATGTTTTGTAGTATGGAAATTAAAGGGAATATTGCTTGTGAAAAGGTAAACTTTGTCATTTACTGACTTTATATGTAGCCTAAAACTACAAGTTTGTATCAGAGGACTTTACTATCTATACAAATTACATCAGCGTCTTTCCTATGGATGGATTACTGAACTGATGTACTGGGCACGAGCCTCTGTTGTGTGTGAGTGTATGGATCTTTTTTAAGAGTCAATCAAACAGCTGCAAAAAGATGCAAAAGTGAGACAGAGCATCCATAGAAACAACCACAAAGAGACAGAAAACTACCCAATAGGGAAACAAAGACACACAAAACTAGCCTACTGAAGAGACATAAAATTGAACATACTACTAAGAGACAAAATGATCATGCAGACAAGTCCAAAGAGAAAATGACCACAAACGCTCAGAAAGTAATAACAAGGAGACAAAATAACACAAAGACAACTACACGGAAACTACAGTAAGACACAAGTCTTCCTAAGTTGTCTTTGTGGTTGTTTTGTCTCATCTGAGGCTGCATGTCTCATTTAGTCTGGGTGTCTTGCTTCTGTGTAGGAGTCATGAAGGGTCTTTTACAGGTCTGTGCCCAGGGAGCTGTTGTCTCATAATCTACCCATGCTCTTTCCTTAGATTCTCGGTTAAGATGGCCCAAATGTTTTCCCACGCAAACAAAATGTTACAGAAACACAGTAAAATAATATGGAGGGGATTTTCGCAACAGGCTGCAGGTCTGTAAGATCAGTCCCTCTTCTGAGACAGATGATATCTCTTTGAATCTTTCAGATAACCACCAGATGAGTCTCACGAACTGTACAGATAAGGCTGATGCAGTGTGCAAGTGTGAGGCTGGTTACTACTGCAGCGATGAACAATGTGACCACTGCCTGCCACTGACCCCCTGCCCTAAGGGTCGCGGGGTCAGCGTTCAAGGTAGGCTCCTCTTGTAAAATGTCAAATAAATGATCATGTTCTCCTGCAGGCATTCACATCTTACCAAAACACAGTACATACTGGCAACTGAAAAAATCTCCACATGTCATTTGTTCCTGCAGCAACTCGCACCAAAAATCTAGTCTGTGCTCGCTGTAATAACGGGACCTACAGCAATGTAACGGATTACCACTCCTCCTGCCAACCACATACCAGGTCAGACTGCCTCTCCACTATTACTGTTATTATTATCAAGCTGAAAGAGGAAGTTAATGTTTGTAATGTGATGTGAATCATTCATTAGTCATCCACCGAGACAAAGCAGAAATGACTGTTTCTGTTTCGGTTGACATCATCAGTTTACAGACCAGAAGCATCCACATCACACCATCTGTGACTACATATCATCTACACCTGAGGAAGTGATACCTGAGCTTTTCTGAATTTTTTAAAACGTCCGTTTTTCTGTGACGAACATGCCCAAATAATAAAAAAAACAAAACAGAATTTTCCCATTTTCAAATGGTTGCAGATACACTACAGTATGTGGATACTTATTTATTTATCTTTGTGTGTTGTTTTCAGATGCGAGGACTTCGGGAGAGAGTTGAAAACTCCAGGAACACCAGAAAGAGATGCCATCTGTGGCGAAACCAAATGTAGTATGTCTCCATTTCTATCTTTAGACTATTGCTTTAAATGTGCATCACCACTTCAGATCTTTAAATCTTTTAGTTTTAAGAAAAAAAAAAGGTCTTGTGCAATTTAGCGGATGCTGTTATCCTGTGTGACTCAGTGAGCTCCTGTTGAACTTCAGTTCGTCATATGGCCAAGTTGTTGAGAGAGGAAGTGCAAGTAGTACAGATTAGAAAATCATTCTAAGAAAAAGAGTAACGTAAGGCACTTGTTAAAGTTAGTACGTCTCTGACAGGCGATGGGGATGATTCCAGATGGCGGCAAGAAGGGAGCCTGCTGTCTACAGTCTGTACTTGCGCCTCGTTTCCACCGCCTGACTCAATTCAACTCGACTCACTTTTGGTACCAGGCCCTTTTCTCTATTTTGTTAACTGTGGATACTACTCCCTCAGAGTAGGTGAGATTCTCAAATGATCGCCAAAGCAACTCTGCATGAAACTGCAGACACAAACTATGCGTTCCAGTACCCATACTACCGTACTATGTAGTATGCTAGAAAAAGATTTAGTGTGTTCCAACACATAGTGCGTCAAATGCAGTATACCAGAAATACCAGGATGTTCTACTACATCCGGTCACATTTGGCAGTTTGCAAGCCAGCATGCTTTTCTGGCTATTCTGACCCACAATCCTTTGTGCAGCGGACGATACATATACATGTATTTAATTTCACTGTTGTGAATATATGTTAGAATCAATGCAGTTATAACTTAAAAGTTCAAACTACAAACATCGCAAAGTAACAACAGCAGAGCTCTCTGGGTTGACCTCTGTCTCTGGTGAGCTTGGTGAGTGGTGTTTTGATTTATCTCCATGGCAACAAATATATAAGAAAGTGGGTCAAAGTTCAGGGAGTAATGTCATGAGAAAGTAGTATGTTGGTATTGTGTGCATACTGCATGCAGCAGTACGTTCTTTGTGAAGGCAGCTGCAGTACATACTAAAGGTAAAAAGAAAAAGTATGCAATTCAGAATGCACCCATTATCTTCAATGCAACACTTGCTGATTCCTTTTATCGGCAACCAAACAGACAGATGTCTGCACTAATGTACAAGTATAGTGTATAGCGTGGTGTACATGGTTGTTTTGTGGGCTGCCATTTTTTAAAAAGTGGGTCAAGTGAATAAAAAAAAAATGCAGCCACTGTTGAAGGTAGCTGGGCTGTCTAAAAATGGCGGGTTTGTGCAGGATGTCCCTTGTTGCACTAGTGATGATTCTCTCAGACCAATTAGTGATCTGCAGTGTGTAACTTCACCTGCTAGTATCCAACTTGCATGGAAGTCCAATTTAAGTGGTACAAAAAAAAAAAAAGTACTTTTGCAGGTGGAAAACCAAAACAGAGTCGAGTTGATTCAAGCAGTGCTGTACCATGCGGTGGAAATGCTTTATGTTGGCATGCTGACATGCTCACACTGACAGTTCTAACAAGCTGATGCTAAGCAGGTATATTGATAGACATTTTAGTAGCATGTTAGCATGCTAACAGTTGCTAGGTAGCATTTAAAGTACAGCTGAGGCTGAGGGGAATGTCATCGGTTTTGAAGGTAGTTGGTCACAATCCAAGCTATCAGGCATATTTTGATTTTGATCTGATGACGATGCTTGGTGAAAGGTAGTCTAGTCTGAAAGGTTCAGTCTAGACCAAAGTGGTGGAAAAACCGCCATTGCCAGCCCTACAGCCTAAAATTAACGAATATCCTTCCTCAGTTGACTTTACAGAGAGAAACAGAACACAGATGCTATGACAGTTGAAACTGAGTGTATCTATAAAATTAAAATCCACTGGGCTGTGTTACTGTCTGGTATTCATCATCACAATACTCAAATGACCTTTACACCAAGCAACTTTTGTGGCTTACGCCCAAAATGTTAATAAAAAAAAAAACACATCCACTGAATAACTCAGAGAGTTTTTGGCTCTCAAATGGAAACTTTAGCTTTTTTTAACCAGATTTGTGTCATTGCAACACAGGAAGTATGTGCAAATCAATGGTCAACCTCCCTCCATGTGGCCAGCGCCCGCAGCTCCCCGCTCATCCGCCAGCTGACGCAAAACCTGCTGGCAGATGAGTGGGGATCTGCAGGAGATGGCAACACAGAGGGAAGCCAAACACTGTTCATCTGCACAAACTTGTATACTTAAGCCAAAAACTCAATCACTTAGTCAGTGGGAGTGATTTTTGATGGACATTTTGGGCGGAAGTCACAAAAATTGCTTATTAAAAGGTGAAAACAGCTCTTACATGCACTGGTAAATTTTGAGATTTTGGGCCATTCTGCTTCCATAACATGTCTTCTTTCAACCTAGTAGAAAAAACTCATCCAAAATACACATTTAGGTGTTTCTTTTCGTTCAGATTTTTTCTGGAAGTTATGCAAAAAACACATATTTAATTTGATAATGCCTCCTTGCATATTTAAAAACAGAAATTCAGACAACTTTTTACAAAAAAAGTTGTCTTAACGTAAGTAATCAGCTGGGGAAGTTCATGGTGATATCTAGTAGATGAAAGCTTTGCAGTATTTACTTGTTCTGCATTAGTTTTTATCTAAAATGTATGTTATTTCACTATACATATCTTTAAAGGCCATGTTCCTAACAAGGTTTTATTTCTTATGCAGCTTGTGTACTTCAGTAGCACTTACCTGCACCAAACTTGTTTTATTCCTGTCTGCATTCTGAGGGTTTTTACTCAAGTGTCTGTTCATATATCATATGCCATAAAACATGGCAAAAATTGATGTTAAAATATCCAAAATTTCCTCTGTAAAAATGTTTGACTCTAAAATGTTAACAAAATCAACAAGATTTTTGAACCTGGCTTCATCTACGATCAGATTTATGTTCTGGGAATACATGCAATTGAATTCATAATAAATTGAATAATGGTTCATTTTCATATTTAAACGTACAATTTCAGGAAACTTGTAAGACAATAAATAATTGTTTTAATGTAAATAATAAACTGGGGAAGTTTCATTGTGATATCATAGGTTAAAGGTTTTACCCTCAACACGTGTAGTACATACATGTTAAACTAAGTGTTACTAATAAGAATATGACTTGGCATCGTTCTTGTGTGACCATAATTTACCATGAAATAGAAGTGAAATGATGATGATTAACTCATTAAAGTCAGTTATTGTTGAGGAAATTTCAGACGGCCTTTTAACAGTCATTTTAAACATTACCTAACAATATTATTAATGAGAAACCTAAGAGGTGTATTCAGTAATCACTCACTCCCACGTTATTTCCCAGAAGTTATTGTGTAATTAGGAGAAAACCCTGTTTAAAATGTTTTCAGGTCCCTCTAAAATCCCCTCTCTCTGTGTGTTTATCAGATTGTCCCTGGATTTTTCCTGCAGGCCTGTGGTCAGGACTAGTGTTTACCGCACTCGTCCTGCTTGGTCTCATCTGCTGGAGGGCAAAACGCAAGTCATACAGAGCAGGTGTGTATATACGTCACATGTGTAGGTGTATTTCATCACTGTTTTTCACACACTTTTGTCCTCATTCTTTGAAAAAAAAAAGTCTTCCCGAAGAGGCGACAAAGCAGCGTGCAGGCATGCCCACTCATTTGCAGTAAATCTGCACGTTGTCAGCCACAACTGTGAGACAGTTTGCTTTGAAGTTGTACAGTTGAAGGTCACTGCCTATCTCTTCCAAACATACCTCCCCACCGTTTCAGCAAAGGTCAAATGAAATTTATATCTCTGATTTTCTTAGAAAATTGGTTTATGTAAAAGGAAGTGTAACAAAAGCAGAATATTTGTAAGGCAGTTTAACACAGGAAGGTTAAATAAGGAGCTGTGTAACGTGATGCTGAACAAGCTCGGCGAGCATTATAAACTGAATGGGTAAACCACATCCTGTACATATTCTGCCTGACACAGTTATTTGGTTTAAAGTGACGCACAATTCGCAGGCAGATAACTCATACTGAGAAACAGGTCCTACGCATGTGGCACAGTCACATAACCAATTGTTTTGGCTGACGTGTTGAATTTCATTGACATTTCACTGTATTTCCAGTGAAGCAGTGTGCCAATACTGGAAGTTACAGATAATATAACAATTACCGAGAGAAGATTGGGCTTCACAGCTACGTCCAGTGATGTGAAAACTACTGACAGCAGGCTTTTCAGCAGAAGTAGGAGAAATCATGGTCCAGCAGTTAACTAGTGAAAGAGAACATATTTGCAAAAAAAAAAATTCTCAATGAGGAAGAAGAAGTAGGTGTAATTTAAAAAAAATTTTACTCTGTTACCGGACCTTTTGTGGGGAAAAAAAATAGACAGAAAATACCTATTTTTAGTATTTTCAGAGCTGTAATTGCTTTTTTTTTCCTTTTAAATTTATTTAACCAGAAAAACCTCTAGATAAAAAAACTCTTTTTCAAGAGTGTACTGGCCAAGACAAGCAGCAACATAAATTACAGAAAACACAGGACAAAAATACAGAATAAAAGTGTAAAGCTCAAAAATGCAACGCAATAATAAAACACAAAATAAGATTATTGCAAAGAGAAGTCAAAATATATGTTAATATATACTAGAAATGAAGCAGGAACCAGTGAGTGCAACTTCAAGTCCTTCTGCAAACGATTCCACACATAGGAAGCTGCATACATAAATGTTGGCTTGACAAACTCTACGAACCCTCAGTAGAGACAATAAAGACATGTTCTGTTCTTTAACACTGAGGGGATCATTTTCAGTCAACACCTTTGACTAGTGACATAACCTTCAGGAAGTTCTTAGGGAATTTCCCAAAGAAGAAATTTGTATAAACTTAACATTTGAATCAAGCATTTTGAGACAAACATTTCAGACTAGGGGTTTTCAAAGTTTTGATGGAAGCCAGCATGTAATTGAGAGCTGCACAGCAAAAGTGCACAATCTGACTTTTTTCACTACATTTTTAAGACATACTGCTACTGTACAGAAACTATAACAATCGACGGGGATATAGCCTACATATACTACATTAGTTTTCTACTTTTTAATACATTTCAAATGAATGAAGTAGAGAAAGACTACAATGTCTGACATTGATTGTACCGACCCACAGCAGTCGAGCAATGGCTTCTGCTGG
>JAPZEB010000025.1:12132594-12145651 GCA_029783705.1 Chaetodon striatus | reverse complement strand
TTCGTGGCTGAAGAGGACAAAGTATTTATAGCCTGCCCCCCCCCTGCTCCTTCGAAATGTGACAACCACAGAAGATACCCCCCATACACACACACACCACCTCCCCTCCCTGTGTCACACACTACGTCTGCTATCTTAATGTCTTTTTGCACATGCTTTTACAGGTTTGGTTCTTTGATTTACTTACTTGTCAAATCACAGTGTAAGACTGATAGTTTTTAATTGCAAAAGGTCACATGAAGCACCTGCAGCAACAAAAAAGTGGTGTCAAAACTGTGCAGGGGAATAATTCACATTGCACAGAGAGTGGTTTCAGACAATTCAACCACGGGCTAACATGCAATCATGTCTGCTCCACCCATAACCTCGATGAAATAATGTCAGCGAGTTAATGGCCTCGCCATATTTATCCTCTTTTCTGAGAAAAGAAAAGGTGCCAAATACATGAGATTAAACACGAACCATGACCTGCTGAGGTGTGTGTGTGATCATGCGTTGAGATGAGAACGAGAGATTGGGTGAGATGAGGAAGACAGCGAGTGAGCAAGAACATGATGGAGTGTGCAATAGAGGAAGACAAGCAGGGTCTGGCCATTGCTTTCAAAAGTGTCAAAACTTAAAGTTTCCAACCGCAGCAACAAAAGGGAAGTTAGAGAAACGAACAGAGAGAGAAGGACGAGAAGGAGGGGGAGCGGAGGGTAGAGCCTCCAGCTAGGGTTGAGCACACAGTCACACACACACACACACATGATAGAAAGTAGTGTCCTCCTTGACTCATAAAAGGAGTGCAACTGTATGAGTTTATCACTACTAGTTGGACATTAACCTACTTTGAGAAGTCTACAGTTGCACAATGTTTCCAGCTGGGAGGTTAAAGCTCCATCAATAATCATACACCACCTCCAGCTGTAATGTCATGGAAGTTACATTTACAATGTGGGCAATTCAGTATAAAAACACTGAAGCAAAGTTATGTTTTTTATGCCTCCTGTTGACACACAATAAACAGATTTTTATCTCATTTACGGTTGCAGTCTGGAGGAGTCTTTGATGTGGTCAGCTCTGCATGCAACACAGACCTAAGAAAATATCTGTAAAATTATCTAGAAGCTATATTTAGCAAACAGACTCTTGCTATCAACAGTTACCAACATCTCCTATCAAAAAACTCAATAGCGTAGCAGCACCACAGCAGGAATGTGCACCGCTGCAAATCTAGTCCTGTATCCAAGCAAAGCTTCACAGTTTTAAAAGTCTTCATTTAAAAAAAAGTTTTTCAGTATGCATATGTTAAATAGAAAGCTGTGTATATTCTGCATTGCTTCCAGAAAATTTGACAAACAACACAATGCTCTGCACTGTAAAAAACAAGCTTCCAACACTCTTTGCACAATGTCGAAAAACAGTGAAGTTATATCTGTAGAGTTTAACACCACAGAGACACAAGAGTCTTCCCAACATAGCGGTATTTTTCATGACTTTATCTAATGTTAAATGTTAAATCTTAATCTGCACAGCGACCAGTAACTACAGCCAAGAGGCACTGAAGTAGAAAACACAGCAATTCCCTCTGTGAGAAAATGGGACTCATGGGACTCCTGTACGTGTGAAAAAGGAAGCAGGTATTTGATTTCATGTGGAAATGCTCTTTTGACTCTCCGTTTTGGAAACAAGTAATCTAAAGTTTTGTCAAGAGGTTGCATAAACGATTTCCAGAATCTCCTCATCTGTGTTTATTAAGAAACAGGGCTCTCTGATCACCGGTTACAAGCCAACATAAGAGTAAATTTAGAGGTGTGTTGTCTCTGCATCAGTTGTTCTCCACCAGGGCTGCATTTAATGATTATTTTCACAGTTGATTAACCTGTCAATTATTTTCTTGACAAAATGTCAGAGAATAGTGAAAAATGTCAACCAGTGTTTCCATAAAGCCCAAGACGACGCCCTCAAATGTCTTGTTTTGTCCACAACCTATAGATATTCAGTTTGCTGTCACAGAGGAGTAAATAAATCAGAACATATTTTTATCTAAGAAGCTGGAATCAGATAATTTTGACTTTCTTTCCTTAAAAAAATACTCAAACTACTCAATTGATTATCAAATTAGGTGGTAAATAAATGTATTGGTTGACAGCTAATTAATTAATCATTGTAGCTCTATTCACATCACACAAAGCCTTTGAATCACTGACCGCAAGGAGTAATAATTATTACAGGAATTTAATTTACATAAAGAAGGAAACATAACAGGAAGTTAGTTTTTCTTTATTGAAAATGTGCCGCTCCATATTTGTTAGATTCATGTTGTATTTATATATTTATATCTCGGTTTATTGGTCGGTCTAACTTCATCACTGTCAGCTATTTTTTTCTTTGCATTATTGTGTTGGAACCCAAAAAAGTATTTTGCTCACATTAACCTCACTTTGACATGAACAATATGTGCAGAGTCACAGATTTGAAAATTTTTAATGAGGGCGAAGAAGAAGATGTAACTTTAGCTGATGTAGCAGAGTATTTTTTATATGTCTTAAAACGTGTCTAGGGGGCGTCTTCCATCTGGAATACAGCAGAATAAGCAGATAGGTTATATACAGCGTGTCTACAGGTATCAGACACTTACATTTAATAGTTTTTAAGACCTTTTCGAGATAATGCTAAACTAAATTTAAGAGTGATTTCTCAACAAATCATGTTTTTCTTATTCAAGCATCGTATAAAGGTAAAGAGTACATATGTGGTCCCATGAAGAGGCAGGTTTTATGTGGTTATATGGTTTTAAGAGTCAGTCAGATTAATCTCTAATTTGTCACATCAGAAATTTGGACATACTTTTGTATGTTTTTTTATTTTTATTTTATGAGCTTTTATGATTTATTTCATCTTATGATTTCTCTTATGATTTTAAGGTTTATGGTGCAATTAGTGGGCGGTGGATTTGATGGAGAAAGACTGAGGTGAGTTTAACTTGATCCACAGAGCCACACCTGGGTGGTAGTAGATTCTGTGGGCAGATGTGCGCTGTACCCGGCACAGACAACACCCGCAGTGAGATTAACTCTTGAGAAGACATTCGGTTAATCAGTGTCTGTTGGTGAGTCAGAGCCTGCTGGGAATTACAGGCCCTGATTGTTAATGATGTCCAAAGGCCTAAAAGGTGACACAAGGAGAAATGCTATGTGAGATTTCGATTAATAGGATCTGAAATCACCACCACTTTTCATGTTTTCAACTGCTATTACAAGTCCTTTTATATTGAATTGCCTTGTCTGTTTTATGTCCATTATTTATTTTCATGTGAAGCACTCAGGGCTTATAATGCCATTATTGTAAAGCACTTTGTGCTGCATTTCTTGTATGAAAGGTTATTATTATTATTATTATTTTATGCAGAAAAGCTTGATTCATTTTGACAAAAAAGAAATTCAAAAATTGAGAAATTAAATTAGATTTTTTTAAAAAGCAATTAGGACCACACAAATTCAAATTTAAGATTATTTAATGACTTTTAAGCCTAATTGTTTTATTGTTGAATTTAAGACATTTCAAGACTTTAAAGAAGGAATATACCAATACAATTATTTTTTGTTTGTCAATTAATCATGCTGTGTTACCTTGAATACGTAAAGAAAACCTCACGAGAAAGAAAGCAAAACTATATCAAAACATCTCCTTACAAACTTTCACACAACTTGTGCGGTATAATCCAAGTTTCATTTGTCCAGTCATATGCTCAGTCACGTGCATTTTTACTAAAAACCCTTAGCACTGGAGTGTGGCTTTGATGAGAGCATTGACGAGTTTCATTTTCAGTTCAGTTTTAAAGAGTCAGGATTTAGTAAAAAATGCGTGTTTGGGAAGTGCTGAGCGTACAACTGGATAAATTTAACTTAGATTATACTGCACGAGTTGTGTGAGAGATTGTAAAGAGGTATTTGGATACAGTTTCGCTGTTGTTAATGATCCGCAACCAATCGATCAATACATTTGCTGTGTTTCGTGATGTCATATGAGAAAACCAAAGTTTTCCTCATGAATTCTAGGTAACAGGAGGTGACTAATCGATTTACCATTTTGTGGGTGAGGTATTCCCTTAAGTACCTGCAGACACCCTGATAATAGTCACACGATGAAATATTCAAGAAATGTACTTAAATAAAGTTCTTGAGTGGATGTACTTTGCTGCTGATCACGTGTAATCCATCAGCCGCAGAGGCAGATTTAGGAACGAAGCCTCAACAGCGGCGGACTCTTTCTGTCTGGAGTGTGGGCGTTTATTTTCACTGACACATTCTGACACAGATGCTTTTAAAATGTATTATTCAAAAGCTTCAGAGCCTTCAAATAAAAACATCTTCACCCCAGAGGAAAATGTTTCAACCCCATGGAATTACAAGCCGACAAATGACTCTTATTATCCTCATTAAATAAACAACTGTCAGAGGAAATAATGCTCGTCATAGCTGACTTAACCACCTAACCAAACACTGTTACACTTAACCCGAGAGTGTGGGTGGAGGGAGTGCAGAGAAGCCGGCGAGTATGGGCCACATTAACCCACTGGGGGTTCAACAGAGAGAGGTAAGAGTGACAGACCTCTCTGTGGTGGGGTCGGAGCAGTTGAGGGGGTATCTGAGCTCGATGATGGTGCCGTCCTTGTCCTGCAGGATGCCGTTCTCAGCCGTGTAGTACTCCACCAGCTCTGACAGGGTGGCAAACTTCTCCCCGCCATACAAGTCGTAGAAGTCTCCTGTGTTTTGGATGCGGATGTGGGTCACCATCTCGCCCACTCTGAGGAGACAAAACGGTCAGGTCACACCAACCGGCAACGATAAAAAACTTCCTAATGACAGTTAAGAGAACATCTCTGTATCAGGAGTTTTTACATATGCACAATAATATTTCTTCAACCTTCAGTTGCTTTAAATGTTTCAGTGTTCAGCCACAGATTCTCACAGAGCTTTATTTGATTTTCACTGTACATGTTCTATATACAGTACATTCTGTATATAGTAGCTATGTTTGTCTTTGACACATTCATGTGAACTTTCAGTATCTGCCCACTGTGTTCTGTCATGCAAAGACTGCAGTTAATATGGTAGCTCTCTGGCTGCCTGAGCATTTATCAAAGTAATAATGTGAATGTGAATAACTATTTAGGAGCAGAAATCTAAATTTTAGCGTGCACTGTGTGTGAGGGAAAAACTGCTGATAATTATCCCACATTCAGTAATAACACTAACACTAAGACAAAGCTAGAATACTGTATCTGCAAACGTGGAAGACTCATAGTTCTTACATTTTTTCAAGGTTTGCATTTCGGAGCCAATGTAAGCATGACACGCAGCAGTCTGTCACAAAGCCAGCACATCATATTCATATGGCTTCAAAGGGAAACATACAACTTTGCTCCCCGCTAGCATTTCTAAGTGTTATTATTGTATCTGGATCTGAATCTGGACTTTCTGTTTTCGTCAGAGCCCAGCAACTACCACAGTTTCCACAGCTGGTTGCTCAACCATCCGCCATTTCCACTACTGAGGACAGTAACTGCAAAGATCTTACACTGATACTCTTTGATAACTGGGGATAGCTACCGATAGCTACCAGGGAAAACAAAATGTTATCCTCTTCCTGTTTTGTTTGCATGATTGATGCACTTCCTTTGTGCCGTAAATTGAGCCTTCATTTTCCAGAGATATCGTACACGGTGGCAGACAGAACTGCATCGTGAAAGCGAAGCTTAAGGGGAGCCAGTCTAAAACATAGTTATTCTATAGCCATTACACTGTGCAGTCCACATTCACTTCAGAGTCATAAGTTGAAGCAAAAAACTTCTCTATTTCCGACTTAGTCCACCTGGTGTGTTTGTCTGTGGGGCCAAAGAAGGCATTGAGGACGTGTACAAACTTGTCAACAAGAGAAAAGCCCAGAGAGTGTTTTTTTTGTCCTTTATCAGCGGAAATGGTGGGGAGGTAATGCAAGTACAAAGTACCGTTATTTATTGTTTCACTGGTGAGGTCCATTACTCAGAATATCTAAAACTGGGAGTGCAAGAAGCCGAGTGCAGCACACGCCACATAACCGCAACATCTTATGATTAATTCCAGCCTTGGGACCTTTGCTGCATGTCATAGCCCACTCTGTCCCTCCATTTTCAGTCTGCCTCTTCACTGTCATCTCTTAAATAAAGACATAATGCACTCACGAAAACTTTCTACTTATACGTCCGACTAGCACTGCTGCTGCACTGTGATCAATAACTCACTGATCTCATACATGTAAGTATTCAGAGTTACAAAATGAACAGCTGCGCTGCTTCCTGCCTTAAAGGCCTGAACAGAAATATCAACACAGGAACCTCAGTTCTCAGATTATACTGTACATCTGCATAATAGTAACCCAGATATATCTGTGAAGCTCGAAACAGTTGAGTTACTCCATTTAATATCAGCACAGATCAGCGCATTTACAAATTTAAACGCTAACCTCTTTAAACTACCGACTGGTGTACTGTGACCAGTATTTAACGTGATGTTAAACATCTTTTCATCAGTTAACCTCATGAAAGACATGTCATTAGTGTATCAACTCAGTGTGTTGATTTAGAGATACTATGCGCGTACCGTTCATTATTTCATTTATCACATTTAGCTGCATTTGATTTGATTGATTCAATGTTGTTTTTAGTGCTGAACCTCATATTTATTCTGTCAAAATTCCATTTTTTAACATTTTTAAGGGCCACAAATTATTTTAATTTCACTTGAGTCTTTCATATTGTGAATAACAACCAGATCAACTACATCTCAGAGCTAGATAAGTAAAGTAGCATCAACATTTATCTGTACTGACACATTCATAAATGCAGGGTGTGATTTTGTTGTACCCACAAAGTGCAGTGGAAAGTTGTAAAACCGTTTCCTCATAAACTGTGAAGTTTAAAGGCGGCAGACTTAAGGAGCGAATAAATATGCAGTAATGGAAAGAGTCCCGCACAAGTCAATCAGATTCTATATTAACACAATTTCTTGTTGTTTATGTGCTTTAAGGTTTTATAGCCAAATCACAGCACAATTTTAAAGCAAAGTGTGACTTCTTCTCAGCTGTGATGTTAGAGAGAGATTTGTGGTGTTTTTGCAGACTTAGTTACCTGACAGAGAGGGAGAAATCTCCTACGTTTTTCTTGCTGGGCCGAGCCAAAAAGCTGCCATGAATGCCTCTGGTCTTCAGCATGTCCTCGGCCTGCAGGCCTGTGATGTCTCTGTGAAACCACCTGCATTGACACACATGCACACACAGTAAAAATACACTTCATATAGTATGAATATAACTGCCCTCAGTTAACACAAAAATAAGACTTGTAAATATAAATACATACGCCTTGACACACACAAACATCCATGTATACACACCCAGTTTTATTTTCTCACATTGAGTGCATCGCAACACGATGAGCACTATTTAGTTTTACAGATCAAACATAAGATAAACATGCGACTAATTCAGTCTTTTTTAATAGAAGTCTACAACAGTTTGTTCATAATAAAATCGCAGGGGAGGCCGATGTCAGCGCAGTCTTGTCTTGTTCCGAAATTATTAATTAATTGTTCTTATCATTGATTGACAGGAAATTTACAATTCTTATAATCTTGTAAATAATTTGCTGGTTTAAGTCTCATGAATGTAAAGAGTTCCTCTTGTTTTCTGTTGTCTGTTTCATTGAAAACCCATAAATTCAAACACAGCTGTGGTGTGGGTGACTTGTGGCGAGCATTTATCATTATTTTTGACATTTTTTTTTTTTAGATTAAACAGTTTTTACATTCTTGATATTCATTATAAAGACTGTATTTTTTTATTGTGCTCACTCTGCGGAAACACAGCTCTCACTATTGACCAGGACAAACATTATGTATTAACTTCTAACCACAAAAGACTAAAATGAAGCAATATACTATCTTCACCGCTGGCTCAATGAAAGCTCGCTCTCCAGAATAGAATACCACAGTAATAGTTACCGTCTCATTACACTGTGCATCTACTATAACCCCAAATAATCCAGTAAAGCTACAGCTCGCAAGGCCTTTCAGCAACACTGTGGACTTCAGTTGCTCAGTGTAACACAAGTGCATCAGTTCACACTAAATATCTACAATTTTATCATTTCCTGGAGCCGTCTGAGGTTGGAAAAACTGTTTTGGTCAAGCTCAGTTCACAGCCTCTTAACTAACACAGAAAACCCCCCGGAGAGCTGTTTCTTTAAGTCTGGTTGAGCATTCGCAGGAGAAAATGATTCAAATGCTCAGTTAACTGCAGGCTGTTCAACATTATAAGAGCTTCCCTTCGACCCAGCCTGCTGCTTTTTAATCTAGTTATTACATTTTTTCAGTTATTTTCAATATTTCAGTTTCAGGGTGAAAATGTGCAATATAATGCTTAAAATATGTGTATTACGGGTGAGGGGAAATCTATACAGCATACTGTTGCAATATTTTGTGTAAAAATATATCAATACATAGACACCTAGTATGTATTTGTTGTTAGATAAATCATTAATATTGCAAAGTCAAATTAAGCTTTTGGGAGCATAGTAAAATAATAAAATCAGCTGCTTTACAGATACATTTTGCTGGACTGAAAATGACTCAAGTGAGATGAGCAGACTGGAAGAAGTGTCTTATTAGATAAAACAGATTCTTTTTCTTTGAGGATGTAATCTGCAGTAGAAAATAAGTAATAAACCGCAATATGTGTTATCGCAAAACATTTAGAATCACAATAATATTGTATCATAACTTAAGTGTCACGAACATATCATATCGTGGGGCATCTAGTGATCCCTAACCCAACGTTGTGTGCACAGTTAGACTGTGTTTGCACTTGAATATGTGTTTCTCCTGCAGCTTTAGGTTCCAACAAGAGACCCTTTACACAACAGGCAGGTAAAGAAAGAAGATTTGAACATCACAGTCACACAAAGAAAGATCCATCGACTCAAGGTAAAAGGGAACCTCGTCGAGAACCTTTAAACAGCGTGAATGTTGAGCGTACAAAAAAAGGTGTTTCTTACTCAACCACTGAGCTAAAACATCCTTTATGACACATTTTCTTTACGCAAACAGACACAGAACAGCACACATCACAAATCACATGATAGAGGAACAGAGCAGGACGAGCCGACAGCTGGGGAAAGAAAGAGAAGGAGGAATGGAAACAGAGAAGTTGTCATCACGCCTTGCATAAAAAACACAGAGAGCACGACCAGAGTCGACGAGCGGAGCGGTATATTGTCCAGCGGGGGATCTTGACTCACCGAACCATGTTGTGTCTTCGCTTCTTCTGGGACCAAAGAGACAGAGAGTGATTGGTGAGAGTTGTACCTGCACATGTGCAGACTCACAAGCATGAGCACAGTTTGGTTGTCTCTAATTTTGTAAAGAAACACCCAGTTCCTCAATACTTCCTCATGTTACAGCAGTGCGCTAAACACGAGATAACCCACTTTTCTCCTTTACACACTTACTCTGAGCTCTGACACACACATCTAATATCAAAACTGTCAACTGTATGTCTCTGTATCACACTACATTCACAAACCAACCCTCAAACTACCCGCACTCTCCTCCTCCTCTCCTTCTACGCTTCCCTCCACCCAGTCCTCTTCCTATATCCAACCCCTCTCTCCGTCCCAATAGGAAAGCAGGTGAACACTTACTCTTCTCAGCTGCTTCTGAAAACAACTGACACCCGCCGAGACGCTCGGACTGTATACGTCTGTCTCCCCTCCTCTCTGTGTCGTTCTCTCTCACTCGCTCTCCCCTTCCTTCCTTTTTACATCTCCTTTCACAAAATAGTGAAAGCAAGACAGGAACCAAAATAGCTGACAGGCCGGAATTCCTCCAACAGATAGAGACGAGTGTTTTTTTTTGTGTGTTTTTTTATAGACGACCAAAACAAAAACTCATCATATTTAAAAGCAGAGTACGTTTAAACTCTGGAAACTTGCTCTCTGATGCTCCATCGCTTAGTTTTCAGAGCAGGTCTTGACGCAGAAAGGATGACACTGTTCCATTCATCTGTGAATCATGAGCGAGAGTGTCCATCCAGTGATTCTACCTCTGTTACAGGAATAAAAAAAAATCCACCAAATGTAAAGTTTGAGCTTCTCGTGCCTTCGTGACCAAGCCCACACTTTGCCTCTCAGTCAGACATTTGCAAAGCTTTTCCCCTCTGCCTGCCCACCTGTCTGCTGCCTCTGCTGCCTGTTTGTTCTTTACTTCCAGGTGTGTATGAGATAGTGTGTGTGTGTGTATATAACACACAAAGGTCAGAGTCACAGAACACTTCCTTATTTGCTGTTCAACCTTCCCCCCTCTATATATACATATGAGTGTGTGTATGTGTGTGTGTGTGTGAGAGAGAGAGAGAGCTGCTTCCAGCTGGTAAACCATTTGCAACTGTGAACTCGTTTCATTATCAGACTTCCGAGACATTACCTCCACAACTACAACTGAATATTAAACCAAGTGTTTTCTTTTTTTGTCTCCTGATACCACAGTGAGCATGCAGAGGCTTGTAAGAGACACCAGATGCAACACAAAACTTCTGCACCATGAGGAAGGCTTGTTTAACACATGCCTCAAACACATGACCAAACATTTTACAACCTGTGGAACAAACAGGAACAATCAACATTTAACTTGCAAATCATGCTGACCTACAAGAGGTCCAAAAGGGCATATTTGAATTCATGGAAACTACAGAAGGTCAATTTTCTTCCCAAGTCAAACACATTTTCCTCATTAGGCTGTAAACTACGTTGTCTTTAATGTTAGTGCAAATATGCAAGAAGAAGTAGAACAAAAATGCGAAAAGGTGACAGCACTGTTTAACCTTTGGGTAAAAACCTAAAAATAAGTGGAAGAACCTAAACTATATGAAGCTCCACCCACCACACACACACACACACACACACACACACGCACAGCAGTGCAGGTGTCGTTCATCGTGGTTAACGCCCGCCATTGCAGTCTGCATTACTCTCCTCACAGATTCGCTTGTTTAACAGTTACTTTGGCTTCTGTTCCCCTCGATAGAGCTTCACTTCTCAGGCTGCAGGACGAACGCAGCAATGTGGCAAACGACACACACATACTTTTTTTTTTTTTTCACACAGTCTCAGAGTGACAACAAAGATGTTTCCTAGATTTGGTCATTCATTTAGGTGTCGCAACTCATCAGACTTTTGCAATGCATCGTGAAGAGGAATTACTGTAAATGCTGCCTGTTTCTTCCCCTCACCGTCTAAACTTCAAAACTATTATAATGTTGTTGGAGGAAATAGACAAGGTTTTTGCTTTATTGAACTATCATAAAGGAAATGTTGATTGCACAGTGTAAAGGCTTTAGAATAATGCCACCATTAGAGTTTAGATCCATTCCCTATATGCCTCGCTTTCACTGTGCAATTCTATCTGCCACCAGGCACAATCTCCGGAAAAATTAAGGCTCGATTTACGGCACGAAGGAGGAGCATCAACCATTGCGCAACTAAAACAGAAAGAGTAAATTGACTTGCATATATATGGCACCTCTCTAGTCTTCCAACCACTCAGAGGCCACACTACCACTTTACACTTCATGCTACAGTCACACAGTTACACACACATCCATACCCAAGTGGGCACTACAAGCTACCACCTGCTCATTGGTAAAACAGTTACACACACTCATATTTGGGGTTCAGTATCTTGCCCAAGCACACCTCGGCATGCAGAGAGGAGGAGCCAGGGATTGAACCACCCACTTACCAATTAGTGGACGGCCCACTCTTACCATGTGAGCAACAGCCCACCCCAAAGAGGGTACCGCTATTGATCTCAAGTTACCACAGTGTGTCAAAGTCGTCTGTTTCTCTGTCACATTCACTGCTTCCTACTTCTCGAATGCTGGGTTGCACTTCTCCCAAATATTGATTTGAGCACAGTTGTTTGGCTTGTAGGGCGGCACTGTGATGCAGGGGTTAGCATTTTCGCCTCACAGCCAGAGGGTTCCTGGTTTGAACCCTGGGTGGGGGAGCCCTTCTGTGCAGAGTTTGCATGTTGTAATGATTACTCTGAATTGGCCGTAGGTGTGAATGGTTGTATAACTCTATGTGTCAGCCCTGTGATAGTCTGGCGACCTGACCTGGCGACCCCCCCCTAACAGGATAGCCTGTTACGGAAAATGAAAGAATGAATGTTTGGCTTGTTTAAGGGCCTGTTTCAAGCCTCTTACACCCTCGTAGCTATCCCTTTAGTATTTCTGAGTGTATTCAGCCATTGTGGGCAAGTCGCATGTCAGTGCAGAGGACTATTTTATGGCAATACTGACTTAAAACATTCCCCTTTAACACCCCCAGAAAATGTAGTCTATTATGATATTAGGGCTGCGTATCGTTTAAAAAATTACAATACCAGTACCCTTAAAGTTATGCCGATAACAACTGAGTACTTCATTCAATATCCACAGCGTGAATGTAGTGGCGTGTAGTATAGCCATATGTTTTGACGGCATCTTGACACACTGAACCGTCAACACCCTCAAATGAACCACATTTAACACCACACCTCGGACAGCTGTGGGAGTGTGAGCTCTGTGCCGGGGACTTGTGAGAATTCACCCTGCCCGCCACACACAAACACACACACACACAGTGACAGGATTAACTGTTAGCATCACATGGCTAACGTTATTAGCAGGTTTGAGGACAGAGTCAAGCTTAGTGCTTGATGTTGGTTGATAGCCGCTGCTGTGTTACCTCGTACTAACAGGGCAGATGTCGAACTGACCGTTCATCGGGATTAGAGCATCTTTGGAGACGGCAGCAACAGAGAGTTTGCTGATCCAGCAGGGAGTCGGGATGGGATCAGACCCCCAGCGCAAAGAGGATCGAATGCAGGTATCATGTGATCAAAGGTGTCTCAAAACTACTTTCTCATCATCCTCCGCTTGTCTTTCAAAATATACTAAATAATTAACACAATATTGATTAATCAAATGAGATCACTTTTTC
>JAPZEB010000025.1:12114619-12126364 GCA_029783705.1 Chaetodon striatus | reverse complement strand
AGTCAGTCTGTTCCTCTCTAGTTGGCCGAAATAATTACACGTACACGCTACACGTAATGTCATTCTGTTAATGGCAAACTGACAGACAGCACCTGTGCAGTAGGGCTGCAACTAAAGATTATTCTCATTATTAATTAATCTGCCAATTACTTTCTCAATTAATTATTTTGTCATTAAAAAGTCAGAAAAACTCTCAAATATCCAAAGCTATTCACTTTATGATTACAGATGACTCACAAAAGCTTCAAATTCTCATATTTAAGAAGCATGAAACCAGCAAATGTTTGGCTTTTTGTCTGAAAAAAACAAATCAATTATCAAAAAGTTGCCCGCACTGCACCCATCTCTCTTTTGATCTTTTACCTTTATGCAGAACTGCATTGGCAGGCTTGTTTCCAGACATCGACTCTTTGCTGAGGTGCTGGTGGGACTCGGCGAGACACTCCACCTCACTGAAGCGAGTGTTGAGGGCCATGGAGGGGTGGGCCGGGTCCTCTGTCATGTTCAAGTAAGCTGCCCTGCGCAACTGCTCCTCGATCACCAAGGCCTGCTCCAATAACTGTGCAGGAAACAAAGAGAGACGACATGTCCAGTGAGATATGATACAAGCACAGACAGACACATACACACAGAAGGGGAAACGTGTAAAACTAGTGAGCGTGCTGTGCTCACCTTGAACCTGCGGGCCAGAAACTTGTTCTTGATCTCCAGGAAGTTTCCTCTGCTCATCTCCCCTTTGAAGGGCTCATTGAGGATGGCAAACCTCACATCGTTCTGCACATCCTGCCACCGAGCATAGCCGTGTCTGAGAGACGCTGAGGTCAAGTGTAACAACATTTTTGTCTTGTGAGGGCCATAGTGTCCTGTACCGATTTTGTTCTCAAGCAAGTTTTATTCACAATGAATGCTGATTATCGTGCACAGATAACTTAAGACTTCAGGTCTCAAGCAAGTCCTCTCTTCTTTTGCAAAGGTCCCTTACTGTACATCCTAGCTTGATTACTTGTTCAGGTACATTTTGAATGGATCAATAGGCCCCTAAATAATTCTTAATCCACTCTAACACCTCACTGTCATAATACAAAACCATAAATGACTCAGAATGCACCGTGGTCTTGGTGTGCTTTGTATTGGCGACCATAGGTTTCTACCATCTTGAATGCAGTGATGTGATACAGAGGGGCAGCTAATGATTATCTGAATTAATGATTAATCTACATATTTCTTTTCTCTGCCAAATAAAGGACAGTTTTGGTCAATAAAATAAGATAAGATGTTCCTGTCAAACAGGTCATTAAGACGTTAAACTTTATTTTATAATAGATTAAGAAACCAAAAAAAAAATCATATTTAAAAGGTCAGAACCAGATTTTCACAACAGTAGCTGCAACAGCTGCTAATTAGTTTTCTGATGATCAACTACCTGCTTAGTCAACTAATCATTTCACCTCTAATGTGATGGGAAGACAAAAATCGCATGAGAATTGAGCAGGACATCGTCCACTGAAAGGATACTGTATGATTCCTGCCAGCAGCCAGTAGTCATGGCGACGGTGCCAAATCTCAAAGGTCTTCTTGGTGACAGTGGCTGCCCTCTCTTCATTCTGCCACAGAGAGTGGAGCTCTGGGAACGAGGGCAGAGAGGTCAAAAGACAGAAACTAAAGAGAGAAGAGAGTAGAGAGAGAAAAAGTGTGTGTGTGTGTGTGTGTGTGTGTGTGTGTGTGTGTGTGTGTGTCCACCTGTGAATACTCCGTCAGCGATGTTGAACATGAACCTCTGCTTGGTGGCTTTTTTCTTCTCTTCACTGACGTTAACCACCGGCGCAGCTGTTGCTCCTTCTTTGGTGTTCTCTCCATTCTGCAGTTTGCCAGACTCGTCTGTTTTCACAGCGTCCTTCTCCTCTTTTTGCTCTGCCAGAAAACAACAGCAACAAAGTTTAAAAGTGAAGACACCTTCTCATTAACTACATTAGGATAACTACATTACTGACTAATCATCCATAATATGGACATGACCTTGATCATTTTACTGGCCTCAACATCGCCTGTTGTGTTTGTTTACATCAGAATGTCACCAACATTTTAGCCAACATGATGCCAGAATAAATGGTAGTGTTTTCCCGACCATTGTAAGACTTTGGTGCAGTAATTCTGATTAAACAATACATCAAAGATGACACAGCGTAGCGCAACCGTTGCCTGCAGCTGCACTCTGTCAATCATTATTCTATTTTGCTAATTTACTGGTCTGCCCTGGAAATAAAAGTTAGAGCTGCTGCTTGGTGAGTTTTTTTTTTGTTTGTTGAGTTTGAAAGATGTGTGTTTTACAATGTATTAATAAGGCAATTATGCCAGTGTAGTACGGTGGGAGAGAGAAACTTGAATTCAGATGGAGTTCAATATTTTGCTGTTAAATTAGGAAAAAAAGGTGCAAAAATATTTTCTTTCTTGAAAGTTTTATTGCGTTAGGCTAACAGTGGCTGGTTGGATAATTTTAACATATCACCCAACCCTAATAGAGACATGAGTGAAATTCAACCGTGATGGCATTAGTGAAATTTTGTTAAGTACATTAACATTTAGACATTTAGCTGTACCTTATCAAGTTCACGAGGATGTCTTCATCTGAGTCAAAAGCTTTTATTTAATGTACAATGAAATTTACCTTCCCTGAAAAGTGTGTTTGTGTTTGAGTTGATGTGTCTGTACCTTTCTTCTCCTCTGTTTGTGGACTTGTGTCCATCTTCTCATCTTTTCCCTCTTCAGCTGAAACACGAGAGGGAGAAGTTAAAATAACAGAAATGGGAAAGGAGACACAATGGAGACAAGTTCAAACACCTGCCTCACCTTTAGATTTGTCCTCATCTGAGTCCGCCTTGCCGTCCGAACCTTCACCCTTGACCTCAGCAGGAGTGTCCTTCTCTGTCTCCGAAGTCTTGTCCTTCTCTTCCTTCTCCTTGCTCATGTCTTCAGCCTCCTTCTCCTTGCCTTCATCTCCATTTCCTGTCTCCTTCTCTTTCTCCTCCTTCCCTGCAGCGGACTCTACCTCTTCATCTTTCTTCTCGAGGGCGGGGGATTTTTCAGACTCGTCTGGGATTTCTATAATCTAAAGGAGAGGCAGCAGGTTAAATGTTGCTGCTTGAAGCTTATCAAACTGTACTGAAAATTAAAATGGGTGATGTGGATGAAAATTCACCTCTGGGTCATCGGCCTTCTTGGCTCCTTTGCCGTCCTCACCCTCCTTCTTCATGTCTTCCTTGTCCTCTGATTTAGATAAATCCTCTGACAAGAAACACACCTCACATGTCAACAACAGGAAGGCAAAGAGTGCACTTGTATCTTGTCTCTGTTAATAATTAATCACATTTTTGAAGACTGATATCTGAATAAGCAAAAAAAATAAATGTCAAGATGGCCAAGTATTTCTTGTTTCATGTTATTCTGGTTGTAACCACAAGAGGGTGTCAGGGAATAAACTGACAGTCAAGAGACAACTGTATATGAGCCTGGACAGAGACTAAATGACGGCAGAATATTTTTCAGTGCGTCAAAGAGAGAAACAGTTGTTCTCAGAGCTGCCAGGGTTATTTCATGGTTATGACTTTGGTTTAAACATTAAGTTAGAAATCATATTACATGTCAGTCAGGTTAAATGTTGAAGTAAAGCATGTGCTGCTGAGATTAAGAGGAAATGGAAATGCATGTCATTTGTCAGAGGATGACCATAAGGGCAGTGTTACGACACACAGTATATGAGTCTGTGATGGTTGTTATTGCAAAAGAAAAGGCTAACTACAGAATGTAAATCATGAAATGAACATCTATATTGTAAGAACTCATGAAGATTATTTCTTGAAATGTTCTTTCAATATTCTAGTGTGAGGAGTGTGTGTGTGTGTGTGTGTTTTTACCTGGGACAGGAGTGTTGGGCTGTGTGTCTGCAGGTGTCCCAGTAGATGGAGTCTTTGGGTCTTCACCTGCAGCCAAGGCTGCAGCCCTTTTGTTCTCCTCCAGCTCTGCCATCCAGGGCATCGACCACTGACCGTTCACATGCTCGAACTCCTGCACCTGTTAATCAACACATGACTGCTCATTCATCCACTCATTATGTCTCTGTCATGCCATACATTGGCTGATCCCACGTGGGTTCGCAAACTATTATTATTTTACATACATGTTCTGGTGGAAATACAAAAGAAACACAAACTAAAAACAAACAAAGAAAATATCTCAAATAAGCTGCTCACATAAGGAACTACCAAATATCTATAGATTATCTCAATAAAGAGCTCTTTAATCTCTTCTCCCAGACTTCCTCCAGATAACTGGCAAATATACTTGTTTCATAAGTGAACTGCCATGTCAGTCTATGTGCATCTTCCGCATTCACAAAATCTACATTTATTTTTATCTTATGAAACAAAGCATGATGCACTTCACAATAAAAAGGAACAGCAGAAAACACAGAAAGTTAAAATACCAGATCTCAGCTGCACTGTCCCTCACAGCTGAGCTGATAGACATCTGGAGTTGTGTACCTCTTTGCTGTGTATAACACTTTGGATTTTGTTGGGCCAGTTGTTAATGAGAGAGGCGGGAGCTCCACAATTTTAAATTAAGTAATTGCTTTGTGTTATTTAGTTTAGCATTCAAGTAACTCTGTATTTCCTGTATCTGTTATTCTGACTCCTAATGTGGCCCACGCTAATTTTGCATTAAACATAGGTCATGTCAGTGGTTAAAACTGTTTTCAAATGGGAAAAATTACTGATGATTAACCAATAATCCACAGTTAAGACGCTTCTCGTTTTCTGTATTTTTTCTGGAGTGCCTTGCTGTTGATACTCTTGTTTCCCGTTATCCACAAGCACCTGGCACAAGGTTTTGATCTACATTTTATACACAGACCAAACAGTCATCTCTCCCTTTTTCTTATACGCTCCACTACATTTGCCTACCTAGTTTCTCTTCTAACTGGTGAACCATACCTTTTTCCTTATAAGTGACATCACACCAATACGGGTGAGCACATGTTGCCTCGACAGACCCTCACGTGGGACGCCGTCTGCAAAGGTCTCAGCTCCATCAGCCCCCGGCTCACAAAGGTGACGCATGAACAGAGACACATAGGCCCTGCAGCATGTGTGAAGAAGAAGGTGGTGGAATGTCACTATGAATCAACTTGGAAACCTCGATTTCACACGTTTCAGAAAAATGTACAAAGAAAACACTGCACATCAAACAGAATGATAAATATAGCAGAGTCATGCTCTTAGTGCAAACAGTCCAGTCAAGTAAGATGGAACACAACCTGGTGCTGAGTTTTGTTTGAAATGTTTTGATGAAATCGACAATACAACTCCTGAGATTTGGCCTCTGTACACAGCAATACTTCCATATAAACAGTGTGAATTTACACTTTGCTTTTTCATTTAAAAAGACAGCTACCGTTCTCAAATGTTGTCTGCACACAAGTCATAGAGAAAGTCTGTGCAACTGACATGTTTTTAACATTAAACGCTTTATTTGAAAACCTCAACAGAGATCATCAACCCCCCAAAAAACTAGAATTACCACGGTACGGTTGCATGCTTCCACGCACCATACAAATTTCTTTTACAGTTTACATGCATGTCTGCTTAAACATGGATGCTTCACACACTTCACATATCTTCCCTCCGACAGCATGTAAGATCTATACAATCAGCACAGTTTCAAGATAGACACCCAAGATGAGTGTCACCAATTTAGTATCTGACTAAATGTCTCCCTTTCTGTTCCTGAGACATGATGTCGAGTAATGGCCAGAAACATGTTTTATGCAGACCATTATGTCACAGTGAAGCTGACCTTTGACGTTATGGATATAAAATGTCACCACTCCATTATTTTAGCTTATTAAGACATTTGTATGAAGTTTTGTCATAATTTGCGTATGAACTCTTGAGTTATGGCCAAAATAATATTTTGTGAGGTCAAACTGACCTTGACCTCTGACCATAAAATATTAATCAGTTAAATCTTCAGTCCAAGTGGACATTTGTGTCCCTTAAGATGTTCTTGAGATGTCCCACTCACAAGAATGAGACACAGAAGGTCACACTGACCTTGACCTTGATCACCAAAATCTAATCAGTTCATTGTTGAGTCCAGGTGAACATTTGTGCCAAATTTGAATTTGAAGAAATTCAGCCCAACCCTGTTTTTAAACTAGCTGAACACTGCTCTGTCTAAGTTTGTTTTGCATGGAGCGCCCAGTAACACAGTGGGTAGAGCAGGCACTTCATGTACATAGGCATTGTCCCTGGCTTTGATTCCAGCCCGTAGCCCGTCACTGCATGTCCTCCCCTCCCTCTACCACTTCTATGCTTGGTCTATCCCATCTAATAAAGGCATAAAATTTCACCAAAAAAAGTTGGTTTTGCATCTTTATATATAGTCAGATACTCACATGTGTCACCGTATTAATATTTTACCAAAATCAAACTTAAATGGAAACCAGCAAATATCAAGATACATATTTTGTAGATCACTTGTTAGAACAGCAACATCTGAGGCAGCAAGTGCATTACACTACATCATTATCAACTTAGGTTACAAAGGTTATTACAACTAATGAGACAAATGAGACAAGAATTAGCTAGTGCACCCTGCAATTCCTCCGCTTCACTCCCTGCTGCATGGAGACTATTAGTCAGGAGGAGAGAGGGCAACAACTTGATTTCAGCCAGCGCAAACTCCAGCACCAGGAGCACAGTGGGTTGGTGGGAATTAGTGACATTAGCCTTCATTGAGTGTTACTTAAGTTAAGAAAACACTGTACTTCTTCAAACTACCAGTTCTTTATTTAGAGGTCAGACAAAATCGCCTTGTCACTGTCACTGCAGGGTGGAGCTAAGAGGTTCTGCAGAAAGTTTGAGGACCCAACGGAGTTACGATGTTTAATCATAAGCTCTTTTTAATACTTTTCATTGATTAAATATATGTAAAACCCACATGCAGATGTAAAGGCTGACCAAAAGCACTAATTTATTGTTTGAATATTAGGCGCCACCTACTTCAGGTCAAGCAGAAAAACGTCTCACTGAGACTCACTTGAATTCCTTCTCAGACTTCCCGCGGAGGTCCCTGACCAGCCACTGGTTGGTGAAAGCATCCTGAGGAGGCATCCCATAACGCATCACTGCATTCAGGAAGGCCTTCCTCTGCCGTGCATTGAAGCCCAGAACCTGACAGGTGACAAACCAGGTCAAGATGTTTAAAAATTAAAAAACAAAAATTCAATAGGAAGTCACTCTCGAGGCATTTATCACCGTCTCTGCAGGGACTCACCTCGATGTTGCCGCCCACTCTGGCCAGCAGTGGAGGCAGAGGTTTGTCCCGGTCGTTCCTCAGCCCTTTGCGGTTTGGTCTGCGGGCGTTAGCTAAAACGAAATGAACACATTTCGTTTATCTGAGATTAATTTGGGTCAATAACTTTTAAGCGAGGCCATGAAGTCAAAACACAAACTGAATTTTGATGAGATCATCATGTGTTCTCAACGTCCTAAAGATGCTTCACTAACATCACATCACACTCTGATCCTGCTGAAGCTCTCCCTCCTCTCAATCTCTGCACTGTTGTGGTACTTTGTTTAATGCATTTCAAGTGACAGCGCCATAATTAAATAAAACAAAAAAATACAATAAATATAAAACACGTGCATCTTTTAGCACTGAAAATGAAGTAAATAACATTTATATCATCTTATAGGAAACAATTTGATCTGAAACAAGCTCCTTTGTAAACAAACCCTGAAAAAAGTGCATTTTTAAAAAACCTGTAACGCTAACAATCTCTTTTAAGTGCATATTAACAGTTCAGCTGGCCAAGAAACTGTTGATTTTAATTTTCTTTGCCTGTTTCTTTCCATTTTCTCTTCTCTTCCTGTCTCTTTCTGACTATTTTTTTCCCTCTATGCACTCAAAGCTCAAGACGCAGCAGCAAGGGCCATTTCATGGCATGTAGAGGTTGTCAGTGAGGATATAATAGCTGTCGTCTGAACCTGTATACACATACGTAGAGGCGATTTGAAGGATATTAGTGGGTGAAAGAACTGGGGCTCAAACAGGAAGGTCTACCTCAGTGCCACAAACACCACTGGGACCCAGTGCCAAACTCAAGTAACAACTGTATATTCTGTATAACTTCACATAAATATTTGGTGGCCTTCACAGTCCATCTTACCACCAACTCACACACAGCAGCAATCAAAACAGCAAGCCTTACCTTCAGTACGTTCATCAAAGTCCTCGTCGCCCTCCTCCGAGGCCACAGAGTAATCTGACTGGTTATCGGACTGATCCTCCTGCCAGTCTAAAGGGAGCACAGACAAAAATGTTCAAGAGAGAGAAAATAAAAGAGGAGCTGCAGCCCCATTTAGTTACTGTCAGCCAGGCTTTTAGCCAAGAGGGGAAGCTACTGATTCTCAGTTTTTGTAAATACATTTTCCTGTAAATTTCTTTTCATGGTCATGTTTATATTTGACTTTTGCCTTGAATGTATTTATTTTTTTGCATTGTACAGTTTCTTTAGTGGAGCGTAGCAGCAGAAAGTTTTTCACACAATTGTACTTATATAATCAAAGTGAAAAATAACCATCTAGAATCTTCTTCTTAAATCTTGTTGAATTTAATAGCTCAGAATATTGACATGTCAGCTGCAGCTGTCCTTGTTATCCCGTATAGGCTTTATCCCTCTATTTGTCTTTGTTTGCTCATTTGAATCTTTTTTAATCTACTTAATCTAGTTTTAAGTCTAGCTTTTCTTTAAGTATTATAATTACTGTTGCTAATATTATCCCATAAGTTATATTATTGTAGCTTTTAATTCTATTTTATTATCACTTTTATTCTTGCTTTGTCCTTTTAATCTATTTAATCTGGTACTTTAATCTTCTATTTATTTCACTCTGTTTTACAACCAGTACTATTTCAAAAATTTTTTTTATTGCATTTTCATCATTATTACTGTCTCATATTTAATGGTCTCAAAGTCTAATAAAAAAAATATTTTCTTGTTTTTACAGTCTACACTTGTTCTGTCTTAGGCTCAGTCCACATGGACACAGGTGTATTTTCCCCTCCTTTGTCCTCAAAAAAAAAAAGAAGAAAAGAAAAGAAAATCCTGTCCACACACGGTTATAAAAAAATTTAAAAAAATCTTCATCCAAAACATACGTGACGCGCTGTCAAGGACATGCCAAACAAATTGGGCAGTAATATGACTGTAACCCAAAAGCCATGCAACAAAGACGATGACGGTGGCCAATCAGAAGCCTGGAGCACTGACCTCCATAGCACATTCTGACGCCCCTGTTCCTCGTTATAATGTCAGAATAACTGAACATATGTGTCAACGTGTAAAAAGTCCTGTTCTGTCAAGTTTCTGAACATCGTCATCTTGAAGGGAGCTCCACAAGAAGTCAGTTTTCAGTGACTTAAAATGCTATTTGGGTGTGGACTCAAGACCAAAATACATAGAAAAGGGTACATTTTCAAATATACCTGTGTACATGTGGACAGCTTGTCTGCCATCTGTGAAGCACTTTGAACTGCATTAATCTGTAGGAAAGGTGCTATACAAATAAAGTTTGATTAACTGAGAAAGGGAGAAAGGGCTAGATAACAAAGTCTGCTAGATAACTGCACTCAGGAGAAATATAAACAGCTCTTTATGCGTCGCTCTGTGTTCCAGGTTTGAGGGGAATTTTGTTCCTTTATGTGACGCTCCCCTGGATTTAAATAAAATATTTTAAACGTGTTTGATCTACAAAAAAGTAAAATATCAATTTCTAAATAACACACAACTAACATGTTTCTACACCCAATCTAATAATGCTAATAACATAGAACTTGATGCTACGCACTCACTGAATCTTTCACCATGTTACACCAACAGCACTGCACAGCACACACACTCACACACAAGAAGAGGTTGCGTTATATATTGTTCTGTACCCTGTCTTATACCTCGGTCCTCCTGGGAGCCGTCATTGTAGTTGACTGGCTTTCGAGTTCTTTTGCCTTTGCCCAGATTTCGGGCGAGGTCTTCCTGCTGCTGCTCATAGTGGTGACGGAGCAGCTTCTCCCAGTAGTCAGGATCAACACTTTCCTCCTGCTTGATTACCTCCCTTTCCACCTCCTCCTCCTAGCGCAAGAACAGAGTAATAATCATATACTGTATAGTAAGACTACACATGAAGCCCGTGATTTGAGCTTTTTAAATCTTTCATGCCAATCAAAATTAAAACATAATAACAGGTACAAAGAATAGAAAACCTGTTTTTCTCAAATGCCTCAGGTGAATCCAAAAACAAAGAAAATTCTTAGCTCACTTGAGTCACAGGGGGGCACACTTGACAACAGCAAAACTCTAACACAACTGGAGCAGTATAATCTAAGTCTCATTTATCCAGTCGTATGCTCAGAGCTTCCCAAACACATGTATTTGGCTAAAACCTCAATATTCATGACTGAACTGAAACTGTAACTCATCTATTCTCTCTTTAAAACCAGACTCCATTGACAAAAACAGTATTTTTACCTCACTGAGCACAAGAGCTGCTGGTCTACCACAGCCTCGATCAGTTAGCTTGTTTGTATTATTGTGTGACTTTGGTGTTTTAGAGGGTTAGTTTCAATTAACCAAAGGCTCAAGATAACACAAACAAACTACCTCATCAAGGCAGTGGTAGACCAGCTGCTCTCATGTTCAGCAAGGTAAAATTATTTTTTTTGTCAATGACGTTTGGCTTTAAAGAGAGCATAGATAAGATTTACTTTCAGTTCAGTTCCCAGTTGAAAAGGACTGTCTGTTTGGGAAGTACTGCTCATATGATTGGATAAAGACTTGTATATACTTATAGAGACTTGTATTATACTGCACAAGTTGCGTGAATTTGTAAACAGATGTTCTGATATAGTTTTGCTGATGCTAAACACAGTCCACAATGGCTTCAATTCATCAACACTTTTCCACATTTTTGGATTCTTTGTTCAACAGAGGCATGAGAGAAAAAGTTTTCTTCACAAATTCAACAAAACAGCAGGTGAAGTATTCCTTTAAGTTATATATTCATACACACACCTCATCATCTTCATCTTTGACCACATACTGGGCCACTTTGAAAGAGCTGAGGTATTCATTCATGCTCTGGAGCTCAGTGTCATCCGTAGCATCCTGGTTCCTGTCCAGCAAACGGTCAATGGCGTGGTCGTCATAGTGGATCACACTGCTGTCATCTTCCTTGTTGTCCCCTGAAAAGCAAGATGAGTAGAAACAAAGAAGCAGAGACTACATTACTGTTCTTCTGTCATTTTGGGTAGTTCTTATCACCCTGATGTAATTAAGTGTTCAAGTTTGGTTTTCATTAACTACTGACATCAAGACTGACAGCTGTGCGTGCCAATCGGTGCTGCTGCTTGTGATGGTCGGACGGCGGGAACTCCAAACCGCAAAGATTGCTACTGTGTAGACTGTGACTCTAGACTGTGACTCAAAAGGACATCACCAGCACAAGATGGCGGCGGCCAGATCCGGAACATTTTAGCTTCATTTTGGCACAGTGGAGGAAAGTGCAGACGCATTGTCCATATTTATATACAGTCACTGAGCAAAACAACAACTACTATTACTGCCCCAGGACCTGGTGGCTTTTTTTTTTTTTTTAAAGGTGGTGAAATTAAGGGGGGTGTTGTTAAGTA